>JARKIA010000173.1:0-396668 GCA_029289565.1 Mycena galericulata | reverse complement strand
TGCTTCATGCTGCTTCATGCAAATGTAAGCCTAACACACATTGTAGCCCACAACATTTGAACATACTCGGTCGTTCCTACAAGAAAAATGACGGCTGTCGCATGACAGATTGTTCCTCTCCAGGACCCGTCAAAACGACGGCCGAGCCTGAGAGGGTTCCTTTGTATGAAAATTAAATTGCGCACGCGAAAGAAGCGTAATTTAATAATCAAAGATCAAGGCCTCATCCTTGGTAGCCCTCCCCTCTTAAATACCTGCTCTCCTTGGCAGTGCCCGGCCGTTCGCTGTTACGTATTTAAGCATTACCTCCTCTCTAAACTTTTAATTCTGTAGGCCCCTGAAATGAGAGATAAGAGGCTCTGTTTCTCAATGAGGACTTGAAGAGTGGTCTCCATCCGTCTTATTCTATCTTTATGGTACTGACAATTTCAGGTTCAATTTGCCACCAAAGAATTGGGTCAGAAGGGGGATAGTTGACCCAGCGTGCTAATTTCGGCAGTTACCGGTTGAGTCTTTACTGAGTGGAATTCTTCCTGGGCCCGAAATAACAGGAAGTCATTCTTGGAGTAAGTGTAGTTGTCTAAAATGTAAAAATCAGTAGACAAACAGTAGGCACGAAACTACACCTGACATTCACAATTTATATGGTGCTGAAGCTGCACTAGAACCTCTGATTTGCAGGCCCAGTCCTAGCCAAGGGGAAACCTTCAGTTTCAGCTGCACCGAAATTATTGCTCTAGTTGTCGGAGTTCAGTCGGAGTTCTCACAGGGCTCGAAGTTTAGCAATTAGTGCCCTCGGAGAGGCCCGGGAGTCTATCGGAGATGGTTCGAGGTGACGAGATGCCAAGTACAAATGAGTAAGTGTAGAGGGTGTAACTAAAGGTGTGGGTATACATGGAATATAAGGCTCTTGCTGAAGAGGAGACGTAGATACAAAAATATGGTTATAAAAAGTGCTTCCTGCTTTGTACGATTTTGTTTACACTGTAGAAGAGCTAGCCTGCCGTGGACGATGAAAAAGGAAACAATCCCAATTATATATAACCCAACCCTGAATTGAACGGGTTTCCTGCTGAAACCAAACGACTCGGCAAACGCTTCGGCGCCGCTCGCAGTGAGCCGTTCGGCCCGGCAACGGCTCTGCTCCTGAAATTTATTATTTCAGCCACGCCGAAGCGGTTGCCAGTCACTGAGATATCTGGGTAGAAAATGCGGGCTGAATACGACAGTCAACAAGGTCATGATCAAATTGACTCTCTTCATGTACCACATACTTTCGGCCGCCTATTGCACATACTCTTTTGCCGATGTCGTACATCGGATGCTTGAGAAAAATACACCTGTGCCTACGGATGTGATTCTCATATATGCGCCGGTGTTCAAATAATCAATGTGCACGTGAGTATCTCCTCCTCTTGGCTATCATCTGATATCCAAAATACCAGTACATTCTCAGAGATGGGATTGTAGTCCGCAGGTATGGGTCATCTGCTTGCAAAACCACAAGAAATATATGTTCATACCAGTTGTCTTCTCATCCCTCACATTCAGTGGGTGACACTCAATTCTTGGTAGGCTACCAACTGATGAGCATGAACTTAGTTGCTGTTGCTCTTATAATTGGATTCAGGATCATATCTTTCAACTCTGACATGCCCTATCTGGACGAATCAACATCCTACAGATTTCCACGCTGGCAATGTTGTTGTTCTCGAATTTATCCGCAACGAGTGTTGTTGGAGCTGCTGTATGGTTTGCTCTGCATTTGCCCATGAGCGTGCCGGTGCCAAATATCCCCAAAATTGATCAGGAGGCATATTCGGACAATGAGCATTGTATTTTTAAGCAACAAGACTGAGGTGAACCATATCTTGGATTTAGTGGTTGAGTCTGGTAATATCTTATGAGGTATACCCACAAAATGTTAACGTTTGATCTGTGCACGTAGGACTTCTGTACTTCATTTCTACTGTGGGTGATGGCAAGCATCGGAATGACCACTAAATCTCTGGTCCTGTCAGTTGACAGCAGTGATATTTCACTTGTCCAAATGCCGCCAGGACCTGTACACTCCTATGAATGTTCAGATAGTGATGTGTCTGAATCAAAACATTACCTCCTGGTGCTGATTGAAATATCAGGATGCATAACCCACAAGGATGCTATTCCTCATCAACAACATTGGGGTTCCCTGACGATAAACCTTCGCGGTCAATGCCATCTCGACCTATCAAATTCGAAACTCTGCCATCCTGAGACAGAACGAAACTGTGGCTTGCATGCAATTTGCCAGCAATCTGGCATTGTCTCCACCTCCAGCATTGATTAGAGAGTTTGTACAGAGCCAATTGAGCCACTGAATGGCTTTCGATTTCGCACTATGCGTCCCATTCGATTCCGGGCTTTCATAAGCTCAATAGAAGACCTCCCTAGCATCAATTTGGTGCATCATAAGTTGGACAGATGTGTGACAGGTTGGTCGCAAATCCCCAATTTTCGTGGCCATCAGCCATCCAATAGCTGGAGCACAAACTGTCTATGTATTCTTTCCAAGACAGTGCATTCGGTGACAAGGGCCAAGCTTTGAATCGCCTTTCCGATGTTGCTTTGTTTAGTTTAACCTCATGTAATGGGTGCGTTTCCCCGGAGTGTGAGCCCATTACTGTTTCTGATGACTTAGACGGGTTAGCTGCAATGTAGAGAAATTGTGCAGTAGCCTTTCAAAGGCTAAGAGTGGCATTTTTGGTGCAGCCTCCACTGATTTTTCCTGCTCTGAAGAGGCCTCTATCGCACCTAAAAATCTTCATTCAAGTTGACCACCTAGAATGAAATCATAGGACATTTTATGCCTTGAGGTGGGGAAGTTGAACCACTAGACAGGAAATAAGCAAAGATGTGTGTCTCTTTATAAAGGCGGGCACTACATGGCCTGGAAACCTTCATGGTTGAACATGAGAAGGGATGCAGCCTTTCGCCGGCCCACCATTGCGCACGCGAGAGTGGTGTGCACAAACTGGGGGCATGGGAGTACACACAGAGGAGGAGGCATATTGGGAGAGACCTTGGGTTTACCGGAATCCTGAGTTCATAATATGTCATACAGTCTCAAGGTCTTTGCGTGCGGTGTGTAGGCTCGCGGTACCGTTGTAAATTTAGTCAGCATGTTATTCAAGCCAGCAGTATAGAATAGAACATGATTTGCCAGAATATACCATCTGAAATAAAGATTCTGACCACGAATCGCACAATTCCAGAGATTACGCACCGGGCCTGACAAGAGGCATCATTGCGGTCATCACACACTATCGAAAAGGTACCTACCTTCCGTGTGATTACCTGGATCGCGCTCGAGGAAATACTGTGCATAGAATTCAGAGTTTTGGGGTGGCCTTATACACTGCAAATGTGTGTGGTTAGAGTGGAATGGTACAAAATTGTAGTAGGCCCATGCAGCCCTTGTGAGGCGGAGACGCGCAGTGTTGGAAATTCAACCACTTTCCCGAAAAGGGATGTGGCAGTGTTGGTTACGTACTCCTGGCGAATTCTCGCTGAACGCGCACGAAAGGAAGCACGCCAAATCAAATTGAACAAATGCATTTTTCGCAAATTGAACATGGAGTGCCTACATGCGAGCAAGACCTGAGGAATGTGTCTCCGGGGTCCTGACACCCAAATGTGTCATATCACCCGCGCGAATCATTTTACGACACTCGGCTGTCCAAATTTGAAGCTGTCCAGTCCCTGTTGCCATAAGAACCGGATTCCATTGACGTCTTTGGAGACGCGGAGGCCCCCGCCCCCGGCCGCCGCATCTCACGACTACCCTCTATTGCTTCCAAGTCTCGGGCGTCTTCAATTCTTCGGTCTTCTGCTATTCGACAACCCAGATTGGATTATTCTCCTATACGGCCGTCGATCATTCACCAACCTTACGCTGTAACCCCGACATCCCGTCGCTTCTCTGCCGCCTTCCCCGTCATTCTTTCGAATCCCGGCGTGCAAACGCCGCCCGCTGTCCTCGACGCGCAGCAGCTTTTAATGCGCTCGGAAGGCGACGTCGCTGATCCCCTCGAACCTATATTGGAATCCAGGCGCGCCTTATTCCACTATCCTGAAGTCGACTTTTAAGCCGGTAAGCCGCTGTTGCCACTGGCATCCGTCGATGGTTTTGCAGCTTCCGGTGATCATAATGATACAGTACGGCATGTTGGCCTTGCACACAACGACCCACGACCAGGTGTTTTTTTTCGTATCTTGTCTCGTGCGTAGATATCGTATTCAACTTGATAGTCCTCCGCTGATAATGGACAGTGACTATGCGGGCGGGGGGCTTAATTTGAAGGCTGGTGATTTTGCACAGCTTAGCCAGTCCAATTAATTTTAATCCGCAGCCTGGAGCTGACATTTAATTTCTCCCTCCTGATGCAGTTGCTTTGATGTGTCTAGCACAAATTGTGTATCAGTTTCACTTGTACCCGTAGGTTCCTTCTTTCTGTTGATACCCTTTTCTCATCTGCGGAGTTGCTAGAAATATCGGGTATGATATTTCTTGTGGTTCACCCATCAATCTTTATGTGACAAAATCGTAGCCCTCCACGCGGAAGCCTCTCGCATCTCGCCATGTTCCGAATAGGATCGGCCCTCTTCATCCCCGCATATCTTGCCGTGACCTTCCTTCGGCCCCTCGCTAGCCCTGGGGATGGTTCGTTTCTCAATTACGCCATCATAATGACTGGTATGTTACCGCTCATCGATCTTAGAACTGTCTTGACGCTTTTCGATTTCTAGTCTTGGCCGTAAACACGTAAGTCCATTTAATTCTAGTCATCGATTGCCGCTCACTAGCTATTGACAGTGCGGTGAGATACTGCGGAAGCACATTCGGTTATACGTCGGTGTCGATTCTGCTGAACTACAGTTACGGCCATTTACCTCGAGTGCTGACCCGACTTCCCTTCGTCGACTAGTGACACCGCCCAACGCCGTCGGTCTCGCGAACGGAATCGCGCAAAGTATTGTCAGTCTTGCACGCTGTGTGGGACCCGTTCTGGGTGGTTACGTGAGTTGGAGTCCTTCCGAGCCAAGCCATCCTAACATTATAACATGCGCATTACTGCAGCTTTGATCCGTCAGCGTGCAAGACAACCCAACCGGTTATCCCCTCGGCTTCATCGTGTGCGCTGGCGTCTGTGCGCTCGCTATACTGCACAGTTTTATGATAAGATGACCATGATACAGAGATTATATATTTACGACCATTACGTTAATACATTCCTCCGCTGCATGACATAGAGTCGGAAGATACTGAGTGACGGTAGTCACACTTAACGCAGCACGATATTACCCACGCGGACATTTATCAATGCACGCTATATATACATAATGTTGGTTTGAAATGTGCCTTTCAAATCCTAACGCCTAGACCAGATATTATGGGTAAAGCAAGGGGCCCAGTACCGCGGTGCCGCCGCCAGCACTCAAACGCTCTTGAAAATTTCCCTTTTTGAGATTGATGTTTCTGATGTGCCTCGATGGGGCGACCGCGTTTGATATGACGCGCCCAACTTTACTTCCACGTGACCGCGCAGCTTTGCGCCCGATTTTCGAGGACTCGGAGGAGCACATCTTGAAGGTTGTATCCCGACAGTAAAAGTAACTAGAACAGCCTGCCCGGATTGACAATCAGTTGCCATCCTCTTTTTTTTTTTTCTTTCTTTTTTTTTTGAGGGGTTCTCCCGAGATCTATCTGCAGGCCAACCTCGAGTATCCATGACTCAAACCTCATACGGTCTGAGGACGCAAAGACGCTCGAGAAATCAAATTTATCCTAGCCTTGCTCAGAGCTTTCAATTACTTCGTATTAGCCACGAGAAAGTCAGATTCGATACATCCAGCGCCAAACTAAAAGTACAACTTTTAAAGTCAACAAGAGCGCACCGGGGGCGGGCACTTCGCCCGAGTCTTGAACATGATCAGTGTGTTAACTCTTGCGAAACAGAGCTACAGAGACTCAGTGAGAGCCGCCAGAGATCAGAAATTATTTTTCGTCCCATTGCTAAAGGTTAAAGTTCGCGTCAAAAGCCTTTCAACGTGGCGAAGCCCTAGTCTCCCGTAGTCAGACCATAAATTAGAGTTTTTTTTTTTTGGGCGGAATGGGAAAAAAGCTTATTTATGCGAAGCCACCAGATGCGGCCCAATCGTCGTGGCAGTCTACGTGTTCCACGTCCTCTGGCGCCAAACTGCGGCGATCTCCTGGTGGAGTTTGAAGGCTTCAGACAAAGCAATTCTATAAAGAGGGAGATATTCATTATCCCCGCTGCAGCTTGGAGTCCCAGTCGACCCGGACTTGTGCTTGCCCAAGAGAATGCTTTTTTAGTCTTCCCTCTCCAAGCATCACTCCTCCTCACTGGTCCCATTCCCCAAGTCCTTCCTCGGTCTCCTCCTCGGCCTCATGGGCATTCATTCCTTGATCTTGAAGTCTTGAGGAACTTTCCACATCCCATTTATCTACGACGGGCACTCCAAGGTAAAATGCAACCATCCGATGATGCAATTTTTGTCTCGTGAAAGGTATTCCATTACTGAACTCAAGCTTCAAGTGAAAGGAACAGATCAGGCTAAATATTATACGAAGTCGGGTCCAATAAATAAGTCAATACATCCACAGCGGACAGATCATATAAAGTATTATGTGCCTAGTCGAAATGAGTCCGTGTATTGTTCAGACCTCCACGGGGACAGTCGGCCCGCCCTCCTGCTCCCGCACCTTCTTCCGGCTCAGGTCGGCCGCCCACAACGCCGCGCCCGCAGCGGTCGTAAGTAGAAATAGCATGGAGAATACGGGAATAAGCTGCAGCAGAAGTGCGACCATGCCGAACCAGGTATACTTCCACTGCCTCTTCTTGATGAAGGTGGCGCGCTGCTTTGCGTTCAACCCAAGCAGCTTAAAGTACCGCCAGTGCTGATAGGGTCCAGCACGGCGGGCCAAAACAAGGCAGTAGAGAGGGCCGCCTCCGATGGGAATGAAAGTGAGGGGGAGGAAGAGAATGAATTCGAGCGTGAGGCGCAAGGAGAATGGGGAATATTCAGCGGATTTGGTGGGACGGCCCAGCTGCTTTACTGGATCGGCACCGTCTGCGAGAATGACACGCCGCCTGGAGACTATATCCGAGAAGCCTTCGTGGATGAGTACCTGCGTACTGCCGGTTAGGTTCCAGACGATCTTTTAGGGTGCAGTTGCGGCACTCACTGCATCAAATATTTTGACGAGGGTCTCATCAACGAAGAATGCTTCGAAAAGAAGGGCAATAACAACCGCGCCTTCACCGAGGACGAGGAATACAGCATTGAACCACGCCAAATGGCCCTGAAATATAGCGAGGAAGGCCACTTGCGGCAGATATGTAAATATAAACAGAACTGGGAGGACGATGATAGACAAGATGAGGCAAGGAATGAACCTGGCGCGTAAAAGGGGCCACAAAAATCGATGCGTTAGGCAGAAATAGATACCCTAGTACGCAAAAGGCGCAGTAGTATCAGCGGACATAAACAAGTCATGTTGTGGGCGGTTCTGACCTTGAAGGGATACCAGTACGCTGAGGTGACAAAGATTTCCTTGGGTTTTGCCAGGAGAGCGGTGAGCTCGTCGCGTTGGCCCTCCATGGCGAACACGTCAGAATGGTCCGTTAATGAGTTCCGTTTAGGCGCCGGTGTCACACTCGACCAAACACGACGGGACAACGCGTTATGTCACGCTCCCGCTCTCCTCTCCACCATCATGATCCAGCATCTCGTCTGCCACTCAACTCTGTAGGACCTTTGTGCAGGCACCTCCTCCCTCATTCCATTAATCTTGAACCCTCTCGTACATGGCATTGGCCTGGCCGAGGGAAGCAGCATCGTCAATGTGCCGTATCATACACACCAATTGTAGGTAGTACTACTTCAGTTTTCTCTGTGTATCATCAGTGGCATCGATTCTTCCCGAGCAGTATACTCTCACTGAATTCTCATCTTTCCTTCACAGATTTTTTAGGTGAAGTCTATGAACGCACCGCTTTCATTGATTCAGCCTCGCATCGAATCAGATCAAACCTCTGGCTACCTTGGCTCCGCATGGGTTGACTCAGGATTTCACGAACTGCTCGAGTAGAAGATCTGGAATGCTGCTCCCAGTCATATCCGACATGGCGCAGCAAATGACCATGCTCCTCTCAGGCTCCTTCTTTGGGTCGCTCATTCTTTCCGCCCGTCTGCGGCGTACTCATCCTCTGTTCATGCTCCTATCGATCCAGAAATTCCAAGCTACTCTACTCCTAGTCTACTTCCTTTTTCGCTGGACACCTCCCATCTTTAAGCTCCGTGGCCTAAGGCGGAAACCTAACAGTCTGCTCCGGCCTCCCGCGGCTGGTCATGCTACCTGTCAACAGTAACAGTCATCCGTCTGCTATCGTCTTAATAGCGTTCGCACCCCAATCATGGGTGCTAGTCAACTGCGCTCCTCGCCGCCAGCGTACTTGAATCAGCCTCGGAACATTCCTTAACGTTGAACGTGCGCCTGTCCTCGGGATTCCACAAACCTTCTGAGCAGCTCGGGAGATCCGCGCAACCACTTTCGCGTGAAATTGTGTCCATTTCGTTGCGAGTCTTATGCTCCTGCCCGTCATTTCAAACAACCTTCGAGAGTCCCGGCGCTAAGTGGATTCCTAAAATTGCCTCGAGGCGCCGTCGCATCATCCTCATCTTCACCAATCTGCCTCGAGGCGGAGCCCACAAGGCCACACCCGACGAAGCGAAAATCCTTGACCTCGATCGATCATACGCCCCCATCAAGCTAAACTTATCGGGACACAGTCACAGTGCCAACTCACGTGAACCCCGCCCTTGTTCCGCATTCGGGAAAGGCGCGCCCATCACGCCAACCGTGCCGAATTTCCTTGATCCTTGGCGGCCGGCTTGATGATGACTCTTTGTACGCGAGCCTCGAGGCCGACTTTGCGCAACACCGCTAATTCTTCTGTCGCGAATTTGTATGATGTGCCTCAGACGGGTGCGCCGGCGGTTGTCAACGTCGATGGCGACACTCCAGTGATGTTCCCACCCGGGCTGCGTGAGGAGACCGCAGATATCTCAGCAGCGGACGCGGGCTAGTGCCAGCTCGCTGCCACTGAACTCTAATTTCTTCATTGTACCTTTCTGGTCCCCAAGTCCGGTCCAAGTTTCTGGTCGTTTTCACTGTTCAGGCACTCGAAATGGGCCGTCTTGTCTCCGTCATATTCATGCCGAAATCCTCTGTTCCTGGCCCTCCCACATTCACTCCGGCTCGAGTCTTCTCCGTCGACTTTTGTGTCGCCGCCGGGGAAATCATCCGAGGCTGGGGATTCCAAGTACTCGGCGTGCGAGGTCCTTGATTAATTCATTGCGCTTGCTTCCGAAGGAGAAGGCAAACCTCTTTACTCTCCCAGTCCTCTGCCAGTCCCCTTCCCGTGGACTAGGGGACTACGCCTCCTATTCACCCTCGTCGCATTAATCCCCATGCACACCGTCCCCATTACCTCGCACTCCCTTCCATTCCTCACACTCCCGCTAATCTTACGGCACACCCGCACCTGACCTCTGCACTCCGCCATAAAAACAGATAGACATTCGAACCACCACCGGGAACCTTGTATTTCGAATGGAGCCTTCTGTTCATCAGCGGCAGCTATTTGCTCACTCTGTGCCGTTGTTCCTCGAAATTCTACACCGCTTCGTTATTTGCCGGCGTCTTCACCATTACCGCCCGTTCCCGCTTCAGAGTTGGTTCCTTCTAGTGTATACGAGTTTTTGACACATTCCGTGGGTTGACGAAGGAACTCCTTGTACTTTTCCCCACGCGAACTGAGTGACGTTCCCCGGATGAAGACAAGACGAAGACAAGACCAGCGAACAAAATGAATCGCAAAACGACGGCACCGCCCCCAGTCCGCCTTGTATTCCAAGTTATGCACAAGTAAATGAATCCGTGTGTTTTTATATCTTATCCCACATCAAGGCGACAACAACAGGCGCACTGTTAATCTGTCTTGTCCTCCTTGTACGTCTATACTTTTCAAGTTCGTGTGCACAGCTCTCCCTTCAGGGACCCAAGAACAATACAAGATCTTCTTCAACAATCAACCACCCTTGTCTGGATCATTATGTTCACTTCTCCGCTCACAGCCTGCTCGAAGATAGCGAAAACACAGCTGAAAGAAAACAAGGGAGAAGACACATGAAAACACTCACCCCAGTAACCGTACGACCGATCCTGTAATTTCCCGTCGTCGCCACTTGCAAACGCGCCCACAAGCCGAGATCACGTTCATGCGCTTTTCTGAATCTTTATTCGGCTGTCCTTCTACTCGGCTGCCAGTATTCATCATGCTGGATGCATATTCGGCTGCTACTGCGTTCGCAATTCGATACGCGCTCCCGTCCTCGTCGCCCTGCGACAAGCCACGACGCAATCATGCGTCTTCCCCGAGCTACCAGTACCTCCATTCCCCGACCTTTCTCCCGAGGCCCTTCTTGTATTATCGCTCAGCCGTCGCCGTTGCGGGCGCACCCGCTATACCACAATGGGATCACGCTATCTTTGCTGCTCGGTACTCCGTACCCGGTATGTCGGTGATGACGGCTTTATGCGCCCACAACAGATAAAGTTAGAGGATCATCGGCGGAGGCGGACCTGCGGCCGCGACGGCTATATCGGAGCTTTACAGCGGTTGCGTTGGCGATTCGGTCGCCGACGGGGCGGTAGCAACTCTCGTTCGTTCGTTCCGTCCTTCAAGTTCGTAGGTTGGTTGAACCGCTCTACTTTTATCTAGGATTCAGATCCCTTTACTCGACGACCGATATCAAGATCACTCACGGTTCTCGATCCCAGGTAGAGCAGATTGGAGATCGAATCGATCTCCCTGCCATCCGAACAAGGTTGCGTCCCAAAATGGATACGCCGCCGCTCACGCGCTCGAATTAAGCAACGAATTGCTCTTAACAGGTATGTATGCGCACGAGCGCCGGACGAAGTCAGCGAGGAACCAGAACAGTGGGCGTTCAAGTTCAAGCACGGAATCAATTTATTTGGGCGGTGTCCCGAAGAGGATACGCCGCGCACTACAATGAGCTTTTCGTCCCATTGGCCCATAGGCTTTACCGCCGTTCTCTCACTTCGTCTCTGTGTTGAACAACCCATTTCAGTGCAATATCAAGGTCAACTTAGCTGAAACCCAAAAATTGACATACCGCATCTCTTCCATCCACACAGTTTGCAAAATCATCGATCAATCGCCTCGTGATATCGACGCCCAATACGTCCTGCGTTCTGGACCCACACCATAGATAACAAAATTCTCGAGACTCTGCTTCTGCACTATACTTGTAGACGGGCAGTGCGGGTTTCTGATCTTCTTCTGCGACTTGGGATTTCTTTGAACTTGCCGTTTAGGATTCCGGCGAGCTCGCAGTATTGTTGAACATTTATTCGGCTGCCTCGTGATATCAACGCCCAATGCATCCTCCGTCCTGGACCCACAGAAACCAAATTTTCGCGAGTCTGCTTCTGCAAGATAGTTGTAGACGGGTAGCCCGGGTTTCTGCTCGACTACGGCAGCAATGTGACTTCCGCGACTTGGGATTTCTTTGAAGTTGCCGTTCTGGGGTCTAATTCTATGGCGACGAGCGGCGGGTTCAGTTGGGTTTTATCCCGGGGCTAAGGCCAGGGCTGTGTATATTGGCGACTCGACGACGACGAATAAATCAATCCCTGCATCGATGTTCAAGTTGTGCCGTCTTTTATCTCTCAATAATCTACTCAAACTCAACCACCGTGAATACAATCAGACAGCGTCCATCCCGCCTCAACCATTGCAATCACCCCATTCATATTGTTTATATTGATTTCCAAGTCACCGCGCTTCAACTGCATGGTGAGTATGTGCGAGGGAATGTGATTCAGCCAAATCGATGTTCAAGTTGAACCTCGCCTTGCCGCCTTCCATCCCCAGCAACATTCTCACCAGATTCAACCACCTTGGATACAACAAGTACATCCCGCATCGACTACTGTGATTAGCCTTCCAAACTGTTTCTGTCGGTTTCCAAGTCACCGCGCCTGAAATGCGCCTTTCCACCAGGAGGTTGCGGTCCTGAGATATATACCTGTCTTCCAGCCCGACAGAACAAGCCCCGAGCGCAAAAACGTAGCCGCCATCTGTTCAATGCCTTCGCGCCTTTTTCTTCAAGTATATTTGTAGTGGCGGAAAAGGAAGAAACGTGGATGGTTGATGCTTGCGCGGCCGCTGGTCGTCCTCCCCACTCCTCCGAGTCGCATCCGGTATTACAGATAAACTTGATGTTTTTCTCTAAAAAACACCCTCGAGGAACGTAAGGCCTGACCCGGAATCGAACCGGGATCGTCTGCATATGTACATGGTGGTGGGCAAGCGTTGGCAGATGCAATGCTACCAGGTCATACATGCTCCAGGACGATGTGCACTACGGATGATGTGCACTACATGCAGAAGAGAAAATGTTTCTTGGATCATGGGTTGGCTTCACGTCGAATTTCGTGCCGAGTGAGTGAGTGGACTTGTCAACATTGAGTGAACCTGAAGACAGGAAAGACCTGACCCGGAATTGAACCAGGATCATCTGCATACATTTTCCGCCGTCATCTTCTGACTGCTGGCAGATGCACTAATCATTGTGCTACCAGGCCATGTATGCTCCCAGACTACATGCAGAAGAACATGGGAAGAGAAAAATGTTTCTCGGATCGTCCGAGTGAGAGGACTTTGTCGACGTTGAGTGAACCTAACACAGTATTGCTTTTTTCTCCTTCAACAGATTCCCGAGAGCGCTACCCTCACGCGAGCGCACACGAAGCCTGAGAGTCTCGTCTGTCTACACCGGAACTCATCCGGCGTGGATGAACTTTCCAGTAAATGGTACTTGTGCATCCGCTGGTCGTCCTCCCCACTCCTCCGAGTCAAATCCGGGCATTACAGATAAATTTGATTTTTCTCCAAAAAGAATACCAGAAAATGAGAAAGGCCTGACCCGGAATCGAACCAGGATCATCTGCATACATGTATGGTAGCCAGCAGACAAACACAGTCAGACGCACTAATCATTGTGCTACCAGGCCATGCATACTCATAGTCGAGTGAGCACTACATGCAGAAAATAAAAATGTTTCTCGGCTCATGGGTTGGCTTCATGTGGAGTTCATGATTCAGAGTGAGCGAGTGGACTATACCTCAACGTGGTTGAATTTTCCTGTAACTAAAAATGGAAATAAAAGAAACGCGATTAATCGACACTTGCGCATCCGCTGATCGTCCTCTCCCCACTCCTCCGAGTCAAATCCGGGTATTACAGATAAACTTAATTTTTTCTCTAGATCTAAAAAGGAGCCTGAAGACAGGAAGGACCCGACCCGGAATCAAACCGGGATCATCTGCGTGCATTATAACATTCAACCTCGCTTTACTGCTGGCAGATGCACTAATCATTGTGCTACCAGGTCATACATGCTCCTGGCGATGTGCACTACATGTGGAAGAACACAACGAGGAAAAGGTTTCTCGGATCGTCGTCGAGTTTTGTGTGAGTGGACTTTGTCAACGTTGAGTGAACCTACAGCATTGCTTTTTTCTTCTTCAACCCGATTCCCGAGAGCGCTATCCTCACACGAACCCACAAAAAATCCTCCCGTCTATCTACATCTGAAGTCATCCGACTTGAATCCAGTACATAACGGAAATCAACTTAGAAAGATGAATAATTGATACTTGCGCGTCCGCTGATCGTCCTCTCCCCACTCCTCCGAGTCAAATCCGGGTATTACAGATAAAATCGATTTTTTCTCTAGATCTAAAAAGGAGCCTGAAGACAGGAAGGACCCGACCCGGAATCGAACCAGGATCATCTGCATACATTTTCCCTCATCATCTGCTTAATACTGGCAGATGCACTAATCATTGTGCTACCAGGTCATACATGCTCCTGGCGATGTGCACTACATGTGGAAGAACACAATGAGAAAAATGTTTCTCGGATCGTGATTGGCTTCATGTGGAGTGCACTACATCTGAACGCATCCGACGCGGTTGAATCAAGTACATAACGGAAATCAACTTAGAAGCGCGATTAATCAATACTTGCGCGTCCGCTGGTCATCCTCTCCCCACTCCTAGTCACATGCGGGTATTACATATGAACGAACTTGATTTTTTTCTCTAAAAAATGTCCCAAGACCATAAGGCCTGACCCGGAATCGAACCAGGATCATCTGCATATATTTTCCTTCACCATCTTCTAAATGCTGGCAGACGCACTAATCATTGTGCTACCAGGCCTTACATGCTCCCGGCAATGAGGACTACATGCAGAAGAACATGGGGAGAGAAAAACGGTTCTCGGATCGTGGGTTGGCTTCATGTCGAGTTCATGATTCAGAGTGAGCGAATGGACTATACCTCAACGTGGTTGAATTTTCCTGTAACTAATGGAAATAAAAGAAACACGATTAATCAATACTTGTGCGTCCCGCTGGTCATCCTCTCCCCGCTCCTCCGAGTCACATCCGGGCATCAGAGATAAACTTGCTTTTTTCTCAAAAAAGATCGAACCGGGATCGTCTGCATGCATGTTTCATTGTGGACAAGCGCTGGCAGATACACTAATCATTGTGCTACCAGGTCATATGTGCTCCTGGCTGCACTGCAGAAGACTATACGACGAGAAAAATGTTTCTCGGATCGTCGAGTTTTGTGCCAAGTGAGTGAGTGGACTTGTCAACATTGAGTGAACCTACAGCATTGCTTTTTTTTTTCTTCAACCGATTCCCGACTGCGCTACCCTCACACGAACCCAAAAAATCCTCCCGTCTATCTACATCTGAAGTCATCCGACTTGAATCCAGTACATAACGGAAATCAACTTAGAAAGATGAATAATTGATACTTGCGCGTCTGCTGGTCGTCCTCTCCCCACTCCTCCTAGTCACATGCAAATAAAACTTGATTTTTTCTTCAAAAAGGACTCAGAAAGTCAAAGGCCTGACCCGGAATCGAACCGGGATCATCTGCATAAATGTTTCTCGATTCTGTACAAGTGCTGGCAGATGCACTTAGTCATTGTGCTACCAGGCCATACATGCTCCTGGCGATGTGCACTACATGCAGGAGAACTCACTGACAACGAGAAAAATGTTTCTCGGATCGTGGGTTGACTTCATGTCGAGTATTTGTGAGTGACTGAGTGGACTACATCTGAACGCACCCGACAAGGTTGAATCACGCACATAACGGAAATCAACTTAGAAACGCGATTAATCGACACTTGCGTGCCGGCTGGTCGTCCTCTCCCCACTCCTCCGAGTTACATCCGGGCATTACAGATAAAATTGATTTTTCTCCAAAAAGAGAGCCTGAAGACAGGAAGGACCTGACCCGGAATCGAACCGGGATCATCTGCGTATATTTTCCTTCACCATCTTTTAAATGCTGGCAGACGCACTAATCATTGTGCTACCAGGCCATACATGCTCCCGGCAATGAGCACTACATGCAGGAGAACTCATTGACGACGAGAAAAATGTTTCTCGGATCGTGGGTTGACTTCATGTCGAGTATTTGTGAGTGACTGAGTGTGAACTCATCCGGCGTGGATGAACTTTTCAGTAAATGGTACTTGTGCGTCCACTGGTCATCCTCTCCCCACTCCTCCGAGTCAAATCCGGGTATTCCAGATAAACTTGATTTTTTCTCTAGATCTAAAAAGGAGCCTGAAGACAGGAAAGACCTGACCCGGAATCGAACCGGGATCATCTGCGTACATTTTCCCTCGTCATCTGCTTAATACTGGCAGATGCACTAATCGTTGTGCTACCAGGCCATACATGCTCCTGGCTGCACTGCACAATGATGTACGACGAGAAAAATGTTTCTAGTTCCGTGCCGAGTGAGTGGACATTGTCAACGTTGAGTGAACCTAATACAGTATTGCTTTTTTCTTCTTCAACAGATTCCCGAGAGCGCTAGCTGGTCGCTCTCTCCCCACTCCTCCGAGTCACATCCGGGCATCAGAGATAAACTTGCTTTTTTCTCAAAAAGATATACGTAGAAGGATCCAAGGCCTAACCCGGAATCGAACCGGGATCATCTGCATACCTGCATCATAGTAGACAAATACTGGCGGATGCACTAACCATTGTGCTATCAGGCCATCCCTGCTTCCGGATGAATGTGCAATGAGTGCAGAAGAACACAACGAGGAAAACTTTTCTCGGGTTGGTTTCATGCAGTTGAGCTTCGTGCCGAGTGAGTGAGTGGGTGAGTGGACTGTGTCAATATTTAGCCAAGTTCAGAACCGGCTACGGAATGGACTTGAGGTTCAGAACGTTTGAATCATCTGCTTGAAGAAACTCAAGTGCACTCAGTGATGACTGCCGATCACGACTTGGAGTAATCAGTATCCCGCCGCGTCGGCGATCAGATGCGCCCTCCCTAACTATGATGCGCCGCGCCGCGCCGCCCGCCCGCCCGACGCCATTAAACACAAGCGCTCATCGCGCTCTCCCTCGTTTTGTGCTGCGCCTCCCCCCGCCACCAAAAAGAAAAAGCAAAAAAAAAGAACAACAAGAATAAGAAAAAATCTAAATAACCGGCCCTCGGACCGTCCCATCCATGCATCTGCATCCACGGACCGCATCCCGCACCCGTACCCACTTAAATCACAACTAAATTCTGATTAGATTGCTCCCTCGCCTTCTTCCTTCTTCATCTGATCTCCCTTCTCTTCAAACGTGCAGAGACGATGATGGAGGGTGCCTTGTCCGAAAAAGGCAGCCCCAAGGGCAATATCCGGCCATGTGGGTGTGAATCTTATCTTGGAGGCTTATTCTCCGAGGCGTGGTAAGAGGGGAGGCGTGTTTATTTGGGTTGGGCGAGGGCATGCGGGTGCCAAGCCAAGTCCGGGTGGGAGCGGGGCTTCGCGCGGGAAGACTCGGAAGAGGAGGAAGAGGAGGAAGGGAAGACTCGGACGAACAGAAATGGAGGAGGGAAGGGAGGAGCAAGAGAAGAGGAGGAGGGAGGAGGGAAGGTATCTCTATTCATTCAAGCGGACTAGTAATACAGAGGGTGGGTGCGTAGCAAGCAGAGCAGAGCAGAGCAAGATGATTTTGAGGGGGCGCGATGGGGTGAGCACGATTCGAGGACGATTCGAGGAGATGGAGGACGAGGAGGACGAGGAGGACGAGGACGAGGACGAGGACGAGGAGGGAGAGGAGATGGACGAGGAGGGGGAGGGAGTGGTGGTGGTGGTGGTGGTGGTACAAGAAAATAAATCCTACAGATAATCCGATCCGCGGTACACCGTACACCGTACACCGTACAACAACAACTCCGAGTGTGGTGGTGGTGGTGGTACACCGTATGTACAAGGAATCCAGCGAGCCGTCGAAGGGACGAGCCGTCAGGGACGAGCCGCACGCGATACGATGCGCTTTTCTTCCGTGCGTGCATAAGGAGCCATCGACACGCCAAGGCGAAAAGCCGCGCGCGCCGAGCGGGGCGGGGGGGCCTCGAGCTCGACGACGACGACGAGGAGGGGGCCGGGGTGAGTGGGTAAGCAGCGCGCAGCGCGCACCGGGCGACGCTGCTGCTGCCCGCTTCCGCGCGCCCTGTTGATCTCACCAGGGCTGGCTCCCCGCCCTAACAAAGGCCGACGCGCGGTGTCCCATCCCCCGCCCCACCCTGCGCGCCCGGCGCGCCCGCCTAAGGGGGCCTGAGGGGACCTTCCTACCACGCACCGACCTCCTCGCCCTCACCGTACGCAGCGCCAGCGAGGTACCCCATGTCCATCTCCCCCCCGCAGGACGCAGGTGGGGAGAAGCACGCGAGCCCGAGCCCGAGCCCGAGCCCGAGCCCGAGGTCGACGTCGTACGGCGGCATCCCACCGGCACACCCATCGAACATCTCCATCTGCGCAGAGAGCGAGAGGGGGCCCTCGAAGCCAAACCCGTCGCCGGAGCCAAAGCAGTGCAGCGACTCGAGCGAGGGGCACGCAGACAACTGTTGCTGTGGGGACGCCCCCATTCTCATGTGAATCCCCATCGTGGACGACAAATCCTCCAACGAGCTCCAGGCGGGGGTGCCCGGGAACGACGACGAACCCGCCGACGCCGACGACGACGACGCAGACGCGTGCGAAGAGTGCGAAGAGGAGGAGGCGGACGCGAAGGAGAGCGCGGGGGAGGCGGGGGCGGAGGCGGAGTCGAAGGCGTTCATGTGCGCCGGGTACGGAGAGGATGGCGCAGAGGCGGAAGTGAGCTCGAACGCCGGCGCCAAGAACGACGGACCGGAGGCGGGGGCGCTCGCTGACATTTGGGCAAGGAACGGGGACGCAGGCGCCGAGATCGAGTCGAGCTCGAACGGCCACGCAAAGTGCGCATCGGTGGGCGAGGCGGCGGCTGGGGAGGCGCAGTTGGAGTTGGAGTTGGAGTTGGATGTAGAGTCCAGGGCGGCGAAGTCGAAGTCGAAGTCGAAGTCGAAGTCGAAGGCGGAGGCGGAGGCGGCGGGGTCGAAGTCGAACGAGTCGAACGAGTCGAACGCTGGCGAGGTGGGGGTGGGCGAGTCGGATATGGACGTCGACGGCGAGGGCGAGTCGGAGGGGGCGAAGTCGAAGTCGAAGTGAGACGTGGAGGCGGAGGGGGTGGGGGAGTCGTGCGTTGAGGGCGAGGGGGAGGGGGATTCGGCGGCAGCGGGAGTGGGAGAACTTAAATCGGGGGAGGAAGCGGGAGTGGGAGAAGCGAGGAAGGAAGGGGAGGACGGAGTCGGCGCGCTCCTCACGCGCCTGCGCGCCCCGCTCTTCGCCTTTGCAGTCCCGCGCGTCTTCGTCCTCGTCTCTTTCCCCTCCTCTTCCTCCTTCTTCCCTTCCCTCCCCCCCTTGCCCACCTTCTCCTTCCCCACCTTTCCCTCCCTTTCCACACGCCTACTCTTCCTCCCTTTACCCTGACTCTTCGCCGCACCGCAATCCCACCTCAACTCAACCCCCGTGGCCACCTCTCGCGCGCGGCCCGCATCGAACGCGCGCACGTCAGCCTCGAGCGCACTGCCGGCGCGGCCGGCGAGGAGGAGGGACGCGATGTGCGCGCAGCGCGCGGGGTCGGGGGGGAGCGTTTCGCGGGTCGTGCGGGGGCGTTTGGCTGGTTCCCAACTTGCGGGGGCGGCGTCGAGAGGTTCGCTCGGGGACGGGGAGGCCCGTGCGCCCCCGCCCCCGCCACCCCTACCGGGATTATCAGCCGCACCCCCCGGTTTCTCCGCCAACGAGGACGACGCCGCCGCCGCCGCCGCACCCGCACCCCCCCTCTTCGGCCGAAACGCATACCCCGGAAACCTCCTCCCATGCTCCTCCCGCGCCTTCCGTGCCCTTTCGTGCCACCCCCCGCGCACGTCGGGCGGGAGGGCGCCCCACGCGAGGCCCGCGATGGCGGAGAGCGTCGCGTGGGAGGGCTCTGAGGAGGGCGGGACGGCGCCGGAGCGGATGAAGGCGGAGCGGAAGAGGATGAAGGCGTTGGGGGGGCGGGGGATGTGCGGCCCGGTGGGGGCGGGGGAGGTGGGGGAGGAGGCAGGGGAGGAGGAGGCGGGCACAGGCGGGGAGGGCTTGCGCTTGTGCGACGCGCGCTTGGACGGCGTGGGGCCCGCGCCGGCGCCGGCGGGCGGGTCGAAGAAGAAGAAGGACGGCGGCGCGTCGGCGTCGGCGGCTTCGGTCTTTGCGTGCGGCGGCGCGGGAGGGGCAAACTCCTCCGGCGTGAGGTTCGTCGCGAACGCGATGCCGCCGGTGGGCGCGACGGCGGGCTGCGTCCAGACGAGTTGCGTTTTGCCTGCGTTGTGTGGGTTTGTTTAATTGTCGGCGAAGGGAACTGGAACTGACCGTCCGCGCCGGTGCGCCGCGAGCCGCGCGTGCGTTCGACGGGCATCTCTAGCCAAATATCAAATAATCCGTCGAGTCGGTGGTGTCGCGGTCGGTCGGGGCAGGCAGGTATCGCAGGAAATTCGCGGAAAGAGGCCACCCGCTCAACCCCATCTTATACTTCAGATCTCCCCTTCCTAGTTCTCACATTACAAGCGAGGAAGGCACGAGTCCGTCTCGCAACCAAATCGGGTTTAGCGCACCCAGATCGCCGGGTCGATGTATGATGTCGTAACGGGGTGACGCGCGGGGCAGATCGAGATCTCCCATGCACGCGCGCCTCGCCTTGTGCCCGTTCTGGACTCATATCTTTCGATTTCGAATCGATTTCCGGGAGGGAGCGAGGGCAGGTGCGTCGCCGCGTTTGCCAGCCCCTGCTCTGAATCCGAGTCCTAGGTCGTCGGACCAAGTTGCCCCCGCGGACCCTGATCATCTCATCCTCATCCTTCTCCCGCCGTCAATGAATATTAATCGGCGCGCACATGGGGGATGGCGGCACGGAGGTATTCTAAAACTCATTCTCCGTCCCGTGCATACTATCAACCGCGGGAATACGCTGCGAGTGTGGAGGGCGATGGGTAAATGTCGGAAAGAAATGCGCGGGAGGGTGCCGTTATTCGAATTCCGTCTCTCCACTCGCCTTGCCGCTTGCCGCTTCTTCCCACTTCCCACTGCACTTCCCGCCGCCGCGGCTTCCCTAATCCCCCCCTCTGATCTCTCTGATCTCCCACAACTCTGGTCCCTGGCGCGCAGCTCTCCCACCGCCCGCTCTGTGTCACTGTCCGGCAGCATCTCTGTCTCCGCCTCTGTCCCTGTACTCGATACCCTCTGCACCCACTCGTCAGCGTCCTCTCCCTCTCCCTCTCCCGCGCATCAGGCCCCTCACCCTCAGCTCTGAAATTTGAATCCCGCTCTCTCACTCACACACACCCCGGATCTCTCTCGCTTAACACGCACCCGACGTCCACTCATATCTCGCCACCACCGCCGCCGTCAGGACATACACGCGATGGGGAATTCATCTCGCTACGAAACAAAAAAAAATGATTGATTGCGTTCATTCCATGTCATCTCGGCTACACCCTTTTTTTTTTCTTTTTTTTTTTTTTGGGGGGGGGGGCGGTCGCCGTCTGCCCTCCCTCACTCCCTCCCGCGCTGCGTCCCACCGGCGTCAACTCGTTCTGAAATCCCTTTCGGTTTCGGTTTCGATTTCGTGCGGGGCTCGGGACTCGGGAGTACATCTACTTCAACGGCGGGAACGTGTACGCGTGGAGCGCGATGCGCTGCGCTGCGATGGGTACTTAGATGTCGGGAAGGTACAGTGAATGCGCGTGCGCAGGTGCAGTTCCATGTATGTATGTATGTACATATTCCTCTCCCAATGCCATTGCTTCCTCAAGTCAAGTCCCACTTGCCTTCCCACTTCCCACTTCCCGCCACCTCCCTCTCTCACCTCTGATTTCCCACACAACTCTGCCCCCCGGCGCTCCGTCTACGTCTACGTCTACGTCCTCTCACCGCTGCACCGCTGCACCGCGCGGGCTCGAATCGAATCGAATCGCAGTAAAAATAAAAAGCGAAAGCGAATTCAAGCGATGCGGCGTCGACCCCTCGCTCGTCCACGGAAGTTCGAACCGCCCCGCTACGCTACGCACCCGACGTCCACCTATGTCTGTCGTTATAATTCAGGATATATGTAGGCGCGATGGGGAATTCATCTCGGCTACGCTTTACACCAACGAAAAAATTCAAAAAAAAGGCGAGTGATTGATTGCGTTCATTTCATCTCGGGTCGGCTACACCCTCTTTTTATTTTCTTCGCCTTCGCCGTCTCGAGTACCCTCTCATTGCCACTGGTCACTGGTCACTGGGATCTTCCACACCGCGTCAGCTCTGTATCAAGTGCGCTTGCAGTGCACTCCGGATTCGGAGCCCTCTTCCCTCTCTCTCCCGCATCCGCATCTCTCTCACACCCCGGGCCCCTCGCTACGCTACGCACCCGACGTCTACGCCGCCGCCGTTGTCGTTATAATTCAGGGCATACGCGCGATGGGGAATTCATCTCGGCTCGGCTACGTCCGTTAGCGCTAGCGGCTTGACACCAACACCTCCCCCAGGCCCCCGGACACTACCTATAATACCTGTCCGCTTTTTTCCAGAAAATTTTGCTGATTTACTCTATGAAATCTGGCTCTGGGCTGTTGTTTTACTCTATTTCGGACAAAGTTTTTGGCGTAAAACACCATTTTCCCCCCCAGAACCCGTTTTTTTTTTCAGCATGCCACAGGCGCTTTTTTTGCACCCCGCGCACACCCGGGCCTGATTGGGCGGTGCTTGAATCCGAACGATAGCCTTCCACAATACCAAAATTATGCCGCCGCCCCATAGTGGTTCAAAAAAAGTTTCTTGAGCTTCCTTGTTTTACTCTATGTAGGACCGACAAGGCTGCTCTCAGAGCTGATTTACTCTATATTGCGGACGCAGGAAGGGCCATTTTGGGCCACTGATTTACTCTATCGCGGACAGGTATTATAGGTAGTGTCCGGGGGCCTCCTCCCCCCAATAAAAATAAAAATAAAAGGCGAGTGATTGATTGCGTTCATCTCATCTCGGGTCGGCTACATATACCCATTGTTTTCTTCGCCGTCGGTGCGCTACGTCCGTCAACTTTTTCTTGTTCTGAAATCCGGATTCCGGAAACCCTGGTCCCTGGAATGCAACGCTGCTGAATTGAACTGGCCATAACGGAAGGACCCAGGAAGGACCAAGGAAGGAAAAAAATCGTTCCAGGTACTACAGGTACAGGGCGCCTCTGAATCATCCGTCCATCCGTCCATCCATCCCGGGCCATTCAAGTCTCAACTCAGCTCAACTCAACTACGAAATGGATTAGAATCGCACTCTCGCACGCGCTGGTTGAACGGGCACAGATCTATGTAACCGCTCGTTCAACCGTTTTGTTTCTCTGTGCCTAACGCGTTTGTTCACTTTATCGCGTCGTTCCCTCACCCACTCTGTCCCGTCGTTACAGTCTTCGTTACGAGGGGCTGCTTATGAGCCTAGGCCTGTTACCCTGCGATATCGACGTTACGCCCAAGGGCCGAAAGTCCTGTAAAACCATATATATATAGGTTGTCAAGAGAAATTCATTCCGGGTGCGGTGCTTTTCTCTCATTCCGGGTGCGATGTTCTGCGGGTGCGATTCCGTGACTTTCCGTCTGCGGGTGTGCGCGAAAACTTGAAACATACTATATATACTTATCATGGTAACCCAGAGCTAAATTCTACGTACATATCGGATTCAAGTTGGTGGACATGCGAGTTGGTGATAGCGACTACGAGCGCCTCGGATTGATTATGTATGTGTGTACCATTGGTTCAGCGGCGCAGAACGAAATACATGTATATCATAAGGAGTCGTTTGAACGAACGCGGGCAAGGTACTGTAGAGAAAAAAAAGTCACAACTTTTAGGAGAGAATTTTAGATAGAGCGAGGGTTAAAATCACCAGGGTACGCATACTTAGAACGAAAACGAGAACGAGCGAAACAGGGCAAAAGAAAAGAAAAGCCAGCCTGGGGCACGTTATACCACCGCTGCGCTTCACATCCATAGTAAGTAGAATAGATCTATGTAACCTGTCGTAATTATCCTCGTCTAACTTCTGTGTCCCGCAAGCAAGCGAGCGAGCGACGTCGCACCGGGCGCCGGAGGAACAGAACAGTAACGGAATGAATGAATGAATTGAGTATAAACGGGGAGATACCCTCCTTCGCCGCCGGGCAGGCAGTCGGGGGCCCTGGGATGATATCACGAGTTGAGAACAACTTGAACTTCACGTTCAATCTCAAGTTGTGCTGAGGCCGGCCCATGGACCCTGACGTCGCGATCCTACCTTTCATGCTGGTGGTGGGCACAGAGAAATTCGTTTGGGAGGAACCGGCAGAGGCTAGTCGCACGCATGCGCAAAAGGGTTCAGAGGAGGGTGGAGTCACACAATGACCCTGGTGGACCCACATGGACCCCCATCATTCATTCTTGGCCGTATGTGGATCATTTGATCTGAAGCTTTCTGTAACTTTCAAATTTTGACTCGGAGCGCCGATGACGTTCGAATTGGTTGGATTCATGCATCGGAGAACAATGAATCTATGGAGGATTCATCCGCCGGATCCGCCAGATCCGGCGGATGAAGTCCTTCACGAGCCGCCCATGCCTTCACGATTACAGTTTTCTCGTTCACGACCGGTGAAAGCCTGAACCTCTTTTCAAGTCGTGAAGGATTATGGCAGCCGTTCATGTACCCAGAGATCCTTCACGGTAGACGGACGAGTCGTTCACGATCGGGATACACCTTCAAGAAGAGCCCGACTCTTAAGGACCGTGCCCTTCATTCACGACTACACACCTCGTTCACGAGAGCAAGCACCACTCAGGTGTCTGCAGCACGTTCACGAGCCATTATACCCTAAGTCATGGTTCTGGACACCTTCGCGACCAGTCCCTACACGTTCAGGTATCCTTCACGGATCACTCACCTTCAGGACACTTCGGCCCTTTCACGGAAACTTCAATCTTTCCTTCACGACTCGTTGATCTGGACCCACAGTCACACAGGTCGTCTCCCTTGCCATGCCTCGTCGCACCCTCTTGGTCATGAGCGCCTCCTCGAGCCTTTGGCACAAACTTCCATCGATATGTGAGTATGAGCACGGCTCCTCACGCAAGTCAGGACAAAAGAGGGTATCGTTGAAGTAGGGATATACATGTATGTAAGTTGTTGACCGTCTTTCGATGGTGTCGATTTCTTTGCGACGTGTGCGCGCCCGCCCAGACCTCCATCGAGAGGTGTGGGCAAGTGCGAGCATACCTACTCACCCCCTGAAGACGCTACTTAACCGGCCGCACGACAGCACACCCCCGTCGCGCTGAAAGCCATCGACATCCTCAGCACCAAGTTTGATGCCCGCGCAATCCACTTCGCAGGTGAGTCGCTGCCACTGGGAGTGTTGATTCTCTAACACCCTTGATGTTATTGTCCTTCACACTGATTCCGCTGAGCACACATCGTACGTCCAGACACCCCCGCCCGACGATGTGCACACCCCGACTCCGCCGACTGTTCCGCGCGGGTAGACAGCACCTTTCACCATTAATAAGCTTTACTCGTCTGGACCAATGCTAATACCCGGCATACTGACATCAGCTCCGAGTCCTCGTCAGTGATTCTCGGCCATCAGCTGCGTTCAGAAGCAGACGGACGCGTGAATTCAGAGCACCTTTTCATCACAGTGGGAGACGGAGGAAGCTTCATTTGGGTGGGCTCTGCCACCATTTGTATGGCTCTTTAACGCGGTATGCGGCATCTCTTCTGTTGACTCAAACGTTCAAAACTGCATTATGTTGACATTTCATCAGTACGCACTAATTAGATTACCATCGCATTTCTTGGCGGATCGACAGAGATCGACGGGCGGTTTGAAGTTGGAGTAGGACGACGTTGTGTATCCTCGATTCGTGCATATGTGAATGCCAGGCTGGTGTCCAAACTGAAGTATTTGCTGAGGCACTGAGATTTATGTGTAAGAAAAATGACGAGTAGATAAGAAAACAAGGGCCGACCTTTTGGAACCAAAGCCTTGTAAAGCAGTGTTTGATTTATTCTGCGACATGAAAGGTATTGTCATAAAGTGGATTGAGCAATTGTATCCTCAAAAAACAGAACGGGCATGGTTCCGAGTGATTCAGGTAAATTGTAATCGTACGCCTCAGGGATAATTTCGAGGTCCATCGCGGTAAAGATGCAGAAGAAGAATTCGTCACATTTCAAGTTGAAGTTATATATCGATACACGGCGGCTGTTTAAGGGAAGACGACGACCTGAATGATGTGCGATGGCACTTAGGAAATAAACTAATCATTGTCAGAACATCGACGGACATAGTGGTCAATTATTTTGAGTTGAGTGCGACGTGGATGGACCTGAATGAATGTGGTGGACGTTAAGGACAAGGCTGGTCTTGAAGGTAAGAGCCGCTTCTTCAGTTTGCCCGAGATCGTTCACGTTTATGGACAACCAACCTGAAGGTAGTGATCTATCTTGAACGGCAGGGAGGATCGTTCACGTATCTCACGACTCATGCTTCACGTTGCGAAACATCTTGAAGTTGGGGAGGATCGTTAAGGAGATGAATGCTCCGGCCATCCTCGTGAAAGGATGTTCAGTCCCATCGGTACGTGAAGGACAGAGATAGACTACCGTGAAGGGGAACGAGACACGTTCACGTCGTCCGGGTGTCGTGAGCGACAACAGGCATCTCCTTCACGGGTTCGTACGCCGGATCCGCCGGATGGATCTGCCGTACATTGGGTCTTCATATGCATCGGCACGAGTCGATTGAATTTCTTGCAAATGATTTATCTTCGTGGTTCCCAGGGTTTCTTCGAAAGAGCGAATCCCCCGCCAAAAAATACATATAGAAGTCAACCTGCAACACCGCCGGCCGGGAGTATCGTAAAATAGCAGGTAGGATGCGGGAAAAAAATAAGAAAATTGACAAAGAAAAAGAATGCATTAAGGGGGAATCGAACCCCCGGCGGGTCGAACCCGCGAATTACAAAGCAAGTGGCAACGACCCAGGTTACCACTACCCCATTAATGCTATAGTAACCACTGGCGTGTGAGCAGTAGTAATAGGAAGCAAAAAAAGAAAAAACGAAAAATGCACTAAGTCCAAAAGTCCAACAATCTCAATAGTTTTCAGCCTGACTCGAAGGCAAAAAGTCGAAACGACCAAGGATACCACTACCTAATTAATGCACTGCTCATGATGAGTGGAGAAGCAAGTGTGAATGGGGGCGGAGCAGAAGGGATGTTCATGGCTGCCACCTATAGCATAGTTCAGTTTGTGGCTCATGCGATAAATATGGGGCAAACAACGACCGAGAATACCACTACCTCATTAATGCTTATTCGACTATAGGAGTAGACGAGATACGGCCTGATATACACCGTGGCCGACTGCCGCGGTGAAAGTTCAACTCTATTTCGGGATGGAATGGAGATCCTTAACATGACTCACTATCGAACGTTTGCCTGACTATCATCAGTAACCTTATCATGCGTCTAGATTCTCCTCCCATGGCCGTAAGAATCGGGCTCGCCCTTCTGCCGGGTGGATCCTGGAAGGACTATGTAAATATAAACGCGGCTGGTCCGCTATCCTGCTTATCTGCAAATAAAACGGTAGCGTGAATCCAATGCCTGTACCCACATAAGTAATTATGCGCACTAGTACTCCACCCACCGTGATCTCTTTCGGATTGCTTGGGTCCAGCGCTAGTATGCCCGCTTATTTTAAGCACCGTTATCTCTTCAATTGCACCGTTCAACCATCATGGAACTTATCCCTGATTGTATTCACATCCGCGCCGGCCGCACAACCACATTTTTTGCTAAACCCATGGATGAGTATCGAATTTTGAACCATAATCCATCCAACGCGATATTCAGCCGATGTCTTCACCTCCAATCCTTCACACGACTCGCACAATGCATCCTCCCATTGAGTCAACACCAGATATGTGGCCACATACATGCGAGCGTTTGAATCGTAAATCTCATCGGCATGGCGTTTATTTCGTTTCGTAACAAGTAGGCGGAAGCAAGTGAGCGTCGATCAAGATCGGCCGCTTGCGCGTACAGGTTCACTTTTTTGCGTCATCTGAACTACGTGTAAGCAGCGCCGGCTAGAGCGCGACCGCTTGCTCGGGGTATGAAGATTATCACAGTAAAGTGATATCAGGGACGGCACATCAGGCCGGTGAATATTCGGTGTTCAGAATAGAGAAACAAGGACACTTGTCCTCGTCCTTGTTTTTCTCATTGCCCCCTTGTTCTGTTTATTCCCCCTTGAACGTCGCGTTCGAGTATTCACGTGTGCCGTACCTCGCTCGAACAGCAGTAGTAACGTTCAACAGCAGTTTCGATCGCGATAGATTGGGAGTTCTACTTATCCCATTCACATCGGTTCACATTCACATTCCCCAATACACGCACTACTCAGCACTCAAGATCACTGTGAGTGTCAAAGATAATGACTTTCACACCCTCGCGTATATGAAATTCAAACTCCAAATCACTGAGTTTCACATACTTTTTGTAAGATTTCATGCACTTTTCCATGAAAGTCATGGACTAGGCGCGGATCGAAATCCTAAGAAACAGTTTTCGTGCACTCGGTTCACATACTTCTTGAAAGATTTCATGCGCTTTTTGTGAATTTCATAATTTTGCCTATGAAATTCATTAGATTTGACACCCACAGTGAGATCGAGTCAGTTCTTCACTCATCCACAGCCGCCGTGCCCGGTGCGTCATCCTCACTTGCTCGGGTAGACCACTCGCTACGTAGTGTGGCCATCGAATCTCTGAATTCTGACTCACATAAACTTCAATCTGAGATTGTGTTCGCGACTCGGTTGATACGAATTACGCTGACAGCGAGCGCTCCAGGGTCTTCTCTCAATCGTCAATATTGTCTACTCACTCACCTCTGAACCTGGCCGCTGTGATAGGCTGCAATCATATAAATAATAATTTCCACTGAATGTTGTTGAACCCGAATCGCGGGTTTATTGTCCGTTCCAAATTATTCCCTGAGACACTCGAGATCGACTCAACTCTCTTCGCCTCAAGTACGGATGTGA
The DNA here is from genome assembly GCA_029289565.1 of Mycena galericulata. Classification (NCBI taxonomy): domain Eukaryota; kingdom Fungi; phylum Basidiomycota; class Agaricomycetes; order Agaricales; family Mycenaceae; genus Mycena; species Mycena galericulata. The sequence continues at coordinate 367,958 of JARKIA010000173.1, read as the reverse complement.
TTCGAGTTCTAGAACCTACTAGCACCCACTTGCCTCAATCACCAACCATTGGCTCACCCGCTGCGCCGCCGACTCAACTCGATCCCGATTCACGCCCTTCCTTCGGCTGATCTCGATTCACAGCCCTGGACTTAAGCGCCAACGCAAACAGCAGGCGCCTGGATTGGGCGCGCCTATCTGTGCATTGTAATCTGTGGCCACCACTAAACACTCGCTAACGCCGATAGATATTATTATTGTTGATCAGAATGAAGATTCGAACGATAGCTGGGTCGGTGGGTCTCATCATCATTATACAATATTCAGATTCGATGTGAATTATATCGATTTCGCCCGGTATGAACTAGGTTGTTCCTCTCGACGTTGAGTTGACATACTCGCTGCACCAATTTAAATACTCACAGATGATTGACGGCCGGAGAGAGGGATGGTTTTTATCTCTAGACAAGCGAGGTCGAAATACAAGGAACGCCCCCCCTGACATGAGATTGATTGATCAAGAATCCGACTGCACGCGCCCCGCGCCACTGCTACCAGTCTATCGCGGCCCATGATCCCGAGAGGTCTCAAAGCGGATACTAGAATGATGGAGGTCCATGTGGGTCCACCAGTATCCACCCTCGCCTGAATCTTCGCGTCTATCTCCACCGGTCCCCAAAAACTCTTCTCCAGCAGTAGCGGCTAGAGTCTAGCTTGCATGAAGTCAACACAATACATCCAATAATTGATGGTAATCTATGGGGTCCATGTGCCCGCCTTTCAGCTTGACCTCCACCCTTCTCGTAATCGCAATCCAGGTCCCCGAGCGTCCGACTCTCCGGCGACCGAGGAGGGTATCTTTCATTTGTCATTGGTCTGCTGTTCCTTCCGGTGCGACATCGATTGATTGAAGATTCTGTGTCCCTGCATTTTAATCAAAGCTTGCTGACGGTCGGCTGGAGGACATGCAATGCGCTACTGTTAGCGGAAACCGCGCGCGACTAACCAAAAGGTTCTTTGCAGAACCGCAGGATCCGGTTTCATCGGTCCGAATGTGCACTTGCGTCGTGCGAGTCGGAAAAATGGTGTTGAAAGAAGGCAGAAGAAACGCCCTAGACTGCAAGAAAAGAGACTACGTTTTCATTTTCAAGCATATAATTGGACGAACGAACACCAGAAAATACAAGGACCCACAACACAAGGTCGATCGATTCCTCTCCCTGGTTGTGCGTTGTCATCAGAGGCAAGTCACTATCTAATCACATCGCAGCGGCTCCGGAGCATGAATTGCTTCGCGTTCGAAGCAGGTTCGCTATCAGATTGAGTATAAACAGGCGCGGGAAGCGGGCGTTGCATGTGGTCGCAGAATTAGCATGAACTTCCCGCTCGAACCCGCGCAGTTGACCTAAAGAAATACGAGTGTTAATGGCGGGTATGAATCACGCACGAGATGTGGTAGCTGAACATAAGAGAAAGATGAAAACATATCTTCTGGTTCGCCTTGGCTACGGTGGGTCACGAGAAGGCCCAGCCATGGGCTCTCTATCAAATCACATCGAAACGGCTCCGCACGGATTGGCCTGGGTTCGGAGAGGTGCCGTGGGATTGAGGTTGAGGTTGAACGTAAACTAAAACAGAGGCAGGAATTCGAAGTGGGCGTTGCATGTGGTTACACTTCTGGTAGAAACATCCCGTAGTTCTTCCCGAAGAACAGGTTGAAGCGACAGTCGACCACAGTGATTAAGGATGGAGACAGCTGCAATTTTTAAGCAAGAGTGTATTCGGGCGGCCCGCCTGAAAAGAGCATCGAAATGCATCGATCATGATCGCGTTCGAGAAGGACTACGTACTAGTAGATGAAGGAACGAGTGGCGTACGGGTCTGGCCAGTGCGAATAGATCCGCGCGCGAAGGGAAGGGAAGGCGCGAAGCAGACACTGATTCCAGTTGAATCAGGTACATGACGCCATTCCAGCTGGAGCACGCAGGGCACAAAGCAAGGGAAACTATGGGTGCACGTTGCGCAAGAGAGTGCTGTCACCGTCCGAGGAGCAGGAATTAGATGAAAGTTCGAAAGGATTAATGTGAGGGGAATTGATCAGTGGTACGATAGTAGAGACGACTGTGAGAAGTCTGAGTGAACGAATTCAATATTCAAGGGTCGATTTATTGGACCTCAGAACGCTAGAGCTGACAGACAGAGAATTTCTGGGGGGTAAAAAAGCAGGTTGAGGCTTCACAGGTTCCTCGTTCCTGCGTAGAACATAGATAATACGGCGCGGAGTCCGCGTTCCCGAAAATATTATCCAGAAGCAGCTATTTTGCGACGTACGGAGAGAAAGCCTAGTCGAAGGAACGTAACAGCGTCCAGCTGAGGTCCACGGTATTCACCACCTCGCGGCGACAGGAAATAGATTTCGTCCCAGAATATTTCAGTTCCGTGCACTCAGGATGCATAATACAACTCGCGAGGTGCTTCGATCTTCAACCCTCCTCGTGTGCAGGCGATTCGTTTTCGTGCATTATTCAAGAGTTAACCTTCTCTTTGAGATTGCCAAATTGAATATTAACTCCTAGGCGTTGAGACGACCATGAGGCTGGATATTACGCACGTAGTCTCGGTCTCAGCTTCGGTTTCTGGTTCGACCAGAGAGATCCGCAAATAGGTGGTTTTGGGGAACCAGAATATTTGCCAGGACAGCAGCGTTGATTTTCTGGAGTCTGTTGGTCCGGAGACGGATTCTGAACAAATCAATAGCAGATACCGCTGCAAGTTCGCCGCATGTTGATCCACTTATTAATCGTGCGCGCCACTCCTTGAGAACTTCAATGGCTCAATGTCGTGCTCGCGGCCGATTGGACCGTCAGGCGTCGTCGGCCGCGGTCGTCTGAGGATGCGGCGCTCACGAACGTAGCCGCGTGCCGTGTCTGACAAAATTGCCCGGACGGCGTTACGAGATGAACAATGGACTCACGGCGTCGAGAAGGGCATGACAAGTGCGGACTCGCTATGTCCGCCGCCTTTCCACCAGGTCCAAGACACGAATCGGATGCTCCTGGGAGCGCGAAGAGGAGCCACCGGACGAATCAGCTATGCTGTCGGTTCACTTGCAGAAACGAGGCGGTTTTTCTCCGACAGAACATCGGTGATACGGTGTCGGGTGAGCTCTAGAACGGACGACCCTCAGTGGCCGCGGACGGGGGAGAAATGAGTCTTTGTCAGAATTTTCGTTCACCAGTCACATTGATTGAATCTCGGCCGACCTGAGATTTTCCCGCCGCTGCGCAGCCCACTTGAATTTGAGCCGACTCCAGTAGAACGATCTTGCAACCAGCGTGTTCTACATATCAGCAGGACCTGCCACGCGCCACGATCTTGGGTTAATTGCGCTCGCGATGAGTTAGTTCCTTCGCTTATCTTGTAGATACGCGCCGTACTTCCATTACCGTGGCGTCACCCGAGGATTGGTGACCCTTGTGACTCGTACTTCGGTATCTGTCAGAACATAAGGGCGCTGTAGTTGGGATATCACAGTAATCACAATCATTCTTGGGACTCTTCTTGGACTCCACCTTTGGCGTGCGCCGTCAGAAGCTCGTACCGGGAGTTTGGTCCCATTGGGATACTTGATGAAGGTCTTCCGACTTGCTGTTCTGCACCACTGGCCGGAAATTCATGAGCGATACAGGGAAGTCGTGATTGCGCGCCTGGGATTGGATCCTATGGGATCTTCCTTTGGTCCTCGACAAGGACGCAGATCCCCTTAGATTGAAAATCAAAACGACCTTGTGGAAAGGAATCCACGATTACCGAAAGCCCGTGCCAGTAGTCGGATTGTGGCCTTGTGGAGGCGCGGGAGATGCCCATTTTCTGGGTCTTCAGTTTGCCCTCAGTGGTCGTTCAAGTCGATCTCCATCCGGGATCCAATTGCAACTACAGATTCCAAAATTGAAGTAGGTTTCCGGTATTGCCTCGACCTGCCTCGACCCTTCCCCAGTTACTAGCACCAGTGCTCATCAGCGAGCACCAGGACCAAGATTTTGTAGTGAATTTCCAAAGAAACCAGAGCATTGAGTCTGTGGGACCGACGCAGCGAAGATTCGGGCGGGAGAAAAAACTTGACGAAGGCACGATCACGTGGGAGCAAGCACAACCAAACTTCACCAAACGTATACACGTCTTAGAAGTCTCAGTTGACTCAGTTGTCCCAGCCCATGATACATACAAGTCATTGAAAAATTGTGTAGGAATTCAGGGCTGGGCAGCTCCGCGGCCTTGACTCGGGAACGGTGAGAGAGTCGAGACCAAGTTTTTAAAAAAACGCCAAAGAGATGTTACAATTGACAGCGACTCGTTCGTTTCCTCAATGAGGTATCAGTACCCACCCGCAGGACCTGACTCGCCGCCGCTCTCGTTACCGCTGCTCTCATCACCGTTATGGTTCCCACGTCTGTAAAGGTAACGCACGTGGCTCTGCTCCCTCGTGCTAGGTAAGGATCCCTTCGGCGCTGAGGTCTGGCCGACAGGGGGGCTTAGCGGTTCATTGAGCGGGAGGATACGTCGGCGGGCCTTGTCAAATAAGGGTGTCAGTAATGGAAGCAAAAATCCCAACATGTAAAAATCAAGGGAGCACTGACATTGATCATCCAATTTGAAACCTGCGACATGTTGAGGCCCGTCGCGTGGCACAACTGGTTTTTTTCTTCTTCTGAAGGATACGGGTGGTCGGAGTGAAGCTGGAGCCAAGTCTTCAGAAAGTCGGTTGCTTCTTTGGTAATATGCCGCTTGCGTTGGGCAAATTGCCCGAGGGAGAAAGGGGACGCGTAAGCAGGAATTCCCTCTGACCTGAGCGAGTCCGATGGCGAACTGACCTCCTCTCCGCTCATCATCTGATCGGGAGACTGAGAGCCAGAGGTTCCTTCTGAGGCCCACGATTGAAAGCGGAGAAAAGAAACTACTTCGGTAACAGTCGGTCGTAGCTGAGGGTCAAATGCCCAGCATCGATCAAGCACCGTCCACATCTCATTAGAAACCTTTTCTACGTCGTAGTCCGATCTTTTCGGCTGAAGGGTTGCGAGAAGCTTGGCTGTCACGATGGGTTTGCTGGGCCGCCCCTTAGGCGGTTCAGCAGTCAAGATCTGGATGGTATGGGCATCAAAATGAAAGGGCATGCATGTGAGTTACGCACTTCCAAAACCAAAAGACCGAATGAATAAACGTCGGAGCTTTTTGTGGTATACGGAGAAGTTTCTTCCCAGCTATCAGCATCAACGATGAAAAATAGTTCTGGTGCCATGTACGGCGCTGTCCCAACACTGGACGTTGTAAAGCCCCGTCGATCTATTAACTTCGAGATACCGAAATCGCAGATGCATGGTGTTCCTCGTTTGTCAACCAGGACATTATGCTGAGTGGACAGGTGTTAATATCGATCCACAACAAGCGTGATGACTCCTACCACTTTCAAGTCGCCATGGACAACATCAGTCTCATGCAGGAATTGTAATCCTGAGGCCACACCGCACACCTGGAACATACAAAGTTAGTTTCGGAACAATTCTATCGGGCAAACATTACTAGGTCATTCCGGTCAACGGTGGGATGTTTCTTTAAGAATGTTCCAACATGTCCAAACTTGTAGAACGGCGAGATCAGAACTGGCAAGGGTGCTATATTACTGCACACGCCAATGAACGGGAGTATATTTTTGTGTCTGAGCCGTTTCCAGACGTCAATCTCTCGTCGCAATCGCTGATCACGGGGGGCATCACATTTTTGGCCGCGGTAGTAGGAAGTGCGACCTACCCTCAAGAGCTCATCTAAGTGACCAGATCCATCGTCGGATACGCGGATCATCTTTATAGCAACCTGCAAGCAGCATCGAGCCGGTGGTTGATACATCTCGAGCTTCGACACGTACGCGAATTTTTCGACCATCGGATCGAGCTAATTTACCCCGGTATATGTTTGAATTTCCTCCTCCAGCGAAAGGGTACTGGTCGTCCTGGGTCACACGGCCTTCGAGACCGTGACCATGGATGTCGGTAAGGGATGAGTCCTGGAACTTGAATTAGAATGGAACAGATAAGACAATATCTGAATACTGAACCCCGAACCAGGTCTCTTCCCCGCTAGAACTATTTTTTTCCTACGAGAAGTCAACAGAAAAAAGAATATGAAACAATGGAAATGTTACAATCTCGTCCAAAGAGGACGGACCAGTACTTTCGGGCTATCACAAGAATTTTAGTCCTATACTGGGCGCCGAACAAATTCACGCACGAGGGAAGGGCGATAATCTTCACCAAGGTCGTGTTCACTGTCCCGTCTGCGGCAAGCTCAGTTAATTGACGCTGTTCCCACTCGTTCACGCACATATCGATGAGATCCTGTGTGATATCCGACATCTCAGGTGTTAGATAAGAATGTTCGTTCCAGAGCGAGGTCAGGAGTTGCCAGATACGATTGGTGATCGTCTCAGGATCGAGGTGCGCTCGAATGGGCCGTTCGCCTCGGAGAACATGGATGAAGACGGCATGTTCGGAGGCTAAATGGTGATATGGCTGAAGGCCAGAAAGAATCTAGAATATCAACTTCGACGACATACTTGATTCCCTGAATAATCCACGTACCTCAAGCGTTACCATTGAGAAGGCATAAACGTCACCAGCTGCTGTCTGAGGAGAGTTGTCATTCGCAGACAAACGTTCCGGCGATGTGAATCTGATTGGCGTTGAGACTAAGGATGTGCTGTTGGCAGGTTGGCCTAAAGTCTTCGACGTTCCATAACCACAAATGACTGGTGAACCATCAGCATCGACGAGAACTTTTTTCTGCGAATGTCGCCATCATTGTTCGCTCAAAAATGTGGCAATCGGCGTACTGTGCATAAACTACCGTGGACGATCCCGTGGGAGTGGAGATATGCTAGGCCGTTGGCGACGCCAATTGTCTGTAACCCTGTTAGCCATATACCCATGGTTCAAGAGAAAGCGAACCATCTGAAGTTTCTCCTTTGGATCTGTTGTATTGCTTTGCAAGTACTTCATTATAGGGCCTGATTCACAATAGGGTGATATGAGGGCTGGCGAAAGTCCTAGGTCCAGCGATATTCCGAGAAAGGGTAGAATATTTGGATGGTCGAGCAACCGCCAGATTTTTGCTTCTTCATATAGAGACTAGGTAATGAAAATCAATACAGCTCTATGAAGCAGGAATAGACATATCAGACTTTACTTGTGTGTTCAAGTGTTTCTCTGTCAGAATGCATACGTCGGAATATTTTGACAGCGACCTGTTGAGTTCCATCTGCCTTGAAACCCATAGGTCGAGCACTGACGGACGACTCGGAATGATTCAGCATCCCTCGATAGATATCAGCGATGCTCCCGGATTCAAACGGGTATCGATCCAGCTTAGTGACCTTGCCAGTTAAATCCTAAACAAATGTTCAGAGTTGATGTAATAAAGAAATAGGTCATATCTCACCAAATTCTTCAACAAGAGCTGGTGCGAGGGCAGATCATAGCTGGGGACGTTCCATTCCCTCTGGGGGGTGAAGGAAGTGCCAAACGAGGATTCGTCGCTTTCGGCGTCGCTGAATCCACTTAGCCATGACGAGGATCGTCCACTAGATGCATTGCTGATATTCGATCGAGTTTTTCGAAGACGGCCACGGCGGGCAGAATCAGGAATTGGTTCATCCGATATCTGCAATGAGTGCAGGTTAGCCAATGCTTCAAGCAACGGGTCCGCGGCAGTTGGAGGCACGGGTGCATATTCGCACTTCAAAGTGCGGATACGACAGGTACCGCAGGGATCCTGGCCATCACATCTCTACGGAAGGTGAAACTTGATATGGTAGATCAACGACTGCACGCACAAGCTTGCGGGTCCTTTGAATTTGGGACACTTTCAGCCGGAAAAAAAGGGGAAATGGGCGTACAACGGACCTGCAACGCGAACACGCCCTGCCACGCTTCAGCTTCAATGCTGGCCGAGACATCCTAGGTCGGAGAGGCGGCGAAATGGGAACTCGAATGCGAACAAGAGATATGTGATGCAACCTTGAACAAGGGTAGTGGTCACCGCGCCCACGCCCTGCACATTGTAAGTAGTATGGTGAGCTCAAGGAAATGTTGGGATCAACTCATGTCAAGGCGAGTGATGCGTCACGCCCAGGTATTGGCGCCTCCGGCTGTTTCCTACCACCATCATCTCCGATGTCGAAGTTCGCTGTTAGCCCTCCCAGCTATTCTGCCTTGCCCAGGCCTTGCCTAAACGTGCATGGAGTAGTCATGGGAGCTGTCTACACGAGCCTCTTCAGTCCAGATGATCCCTGGGATGGTCGCAACGATAAACTACATCTGCAATGGCAACCGAGCATCCAGCTCATTTTTACCTTCTAACACACATTCTACTCCACAAATGTGCTGTATGAATAGAACTCTTGAATCGTACCCATTTCATTGCATGCCACTCTCTTGTTCGTTGTCGACGCCGTGCTAGCTGTCTCCCGCATCGTCTGATTAGTCATCTTGCCCACGCTGCCATGGACCTTACTCCGAATTGCTGTGCTCAACTTGTACTTTGGGATATCTGAAGTCCCGATGGAACACCTGGCGAGACTTTGAATCATACGTGTTACGTGCGAGACCTCCTCACATCGTTCCGTGGTCTCGTTGATTTATCGATAGCAGCCGACCCGCGAAATGATTGGATGCATTTTAAAAACTTGACTGCGAGACAAGTGACCGGAAACGAGAAGGCACTCACTTACTTATCCCAGACCAGAATAGTAATGTGTTGCATGCTCGTTACACCCGTAGATTTGCAGTCAGTTTCTAAAGCCGCCCGGACAACTACAGCCTCATATAGCGCTGGAAAGTTGAGGTACCAGGCAACAAATTCATTCCCTCTCTCGTGAGCTCTGTGCGAAATTCACCATTTCTGGAACGCTGGTGCACGAAAATCTTCATCCAAATTGATCAAGACATCTTGATCTTTGGACCCTTTATCCCGCCACTCCCCATTCCATCTTGGTGACATGCAACTCGGAGAAGTATGATATGCCAACATTCAAATATGTCCCAGAATACTATAAAGACATAGCACGCATACCCCGCTATTATGGACACGGGATCATGGGTATTGAAAAATGACACAAAGTTTAACGCGAACTCAAATAGACGTGTCAACAACTGACAAAGAGTTCAAATTACCATCATGTATTAAATGCTCAACTTTCACCGCTGCTCCATGGTTGCCACCCTTGTTCACAGCAACTGGATTATGCTTCTATGAGTCTGCCACCTACTCCTCAATCTCAGCCATCCGGTGTACTTTCTGGATCTCAATGACACTTATGCTTGCACCGCTCTCGACAATTCTGTTGAACTTACAGGCAAAGGTAAGAAATCATGGTCCACAATTATCCGTGTTGCCACGAGACTGCCATTCCACTGCCCAGCGCTCAGTCCAACTGGTGTTACTTCTATCAGTGACATTGAGGATTGCGCTAAAGTGGTGCTGGAATGCCTACAAGGTGAAATTGACTCATCCAATAAGCTCTATTTGTTACACAGTCGTCGTAAACTCCCATAGGACAAGACAGCAGCCCAAGTTACTTCCTGTATTCGGCACTATCTGGCATTGGTGAGGACAGAGATACAAATAATGCGAGGCCATAACCTCCGTTGTTCTCTCAACTCACTGTCGGCCGTGGAAACCTTGCGCTACTTCAATATGCTCACCAACCTGTATCCCGATCGGATCCGTTGTGTAGGTTCTGCAGAAATAAAGTCGAGACGCCCGAGCACGCTCTGAACACCTGCCAGTCCTCGGACGCAGTGGTTGAATTAGAAGTGATCTTGCAACACTCTTATCTGATCTGCCAGACTTACAACGCCGGATGGCAGAACTCTCAAATACCGAGTTCCTAAAAGCCATTAGTTCCCCAAGATCAACGATTGCCCTGGTTGCGATGCTTGCATTTGATGTCCTGGAAATATTCTACGCCATTCCCGTGTTTCGGTTAGATGCTTGAGAGGCTAACCTGTTGATGTGCTTAATTTTTCGCTTTTTTATGTTCGTCTAGTTCTACCGCGGCGAGTCTGACTGCGACCGTGAGCTCGGCTAGAGGGGCATATAAGAGCCCAGGGAAGATGGTGTAGCTACTTAATGCGTGTACACCGGGATAATCCCTGGAACCGGCGTTCATGAGTTGGACCGGCCGTGTAATTCTACCTACCTACCTACCCAGCGGGGCAAGAGAAAACCAATAGCGAGAAACAATGTCTTCTGCGGAATTTAATAGAACCGGGACTGATACCCTTAAGAATGGCAGAAAAGAAAATATGGCACTCAAATTGCTGGCAAAATTTAACAGTCGTGCTTCAAACAAACGTGCCGTTCTTATCCATGCACCAATCCTGCTTCGCACATCGCGGCTCGATCCCGGCCGGCTCGTCTCCCGCATCCCGCAGGAGCAACGCCACGACGCCATGCGGTGGGACGGCCGGTACACTTACATTACGCACGGCCGTGCCGTTGTCCGTGTGGCTCCAAAGGTCCTGCGAGATGGTCAGATCGTGCGACAACAGAGGAATTACACAAGACGGACCCGGACAAAGTACTTCCGCCCAGACTTGATCCACGGGGATTCAGTGAGGTTGAAGAACATGTCCGCCGGCTCATCGAGGACGTTCAGCTGGAGAGAGAATATTTTGGACAGGACAGTGCAATTATATACGTGAGAATACCAGCATGATTATTGTGCCGTTTTGGCTCTCCCCGCTCCAATATTGAGCGGGGAATTTCGCGTTGGAGGTCCAATCGGGCTACTATGGTTAAAGATATCGCAGCAGTTGCAAAATGATTGCACTCACACTGACGCCCCAGCGGAACGGCGTGACAGCCGTACCAACGACGGGGTCCTGGTTGATCCCGATGATTTCGGTGTTCTTTAAAATTTCCAGCGTCTCGTCGGAGGCGGCGGCCAGCTATGCAACCGATTAGCATTCATAAGCCTTTACTTGCGACGTGACGAACGTGTGTGCCCTGCAGTTAAAGAGTGAGGATGGGGCTCCAAACTTTGGAATGAAGACACCTGCGATGAGGAGGGGAGACTTGAGAAAGCTCCACACCGTGAAATGTGCCTTGGCTTCCTCGAACGTGAGGTCGCCGTTCCCGACCTCAAGCTGGTCGCCCGCTCGGTCAGGATGAATCCAGAGAATCAAAGCACTTACCATGTCCAGGTCGCCATGGCCATAGAAGTCGCTGGCCCACGAATAGAAAGAGTTTCTGGGGAGAAAGGTAAGGATAGGCATCAAGTTAACAAGAAAGCCGTTACTGATTGATGATGCCTGCAACCGATTTCCAGTTCGGGGCTGACGACAGTGAGTTAGAAATAATACCACTAGCGGGGACTCTGAAAGCAGACTTATGTCTCCAGTCGTCTGCGCGTATCTGATAAGACGTGAGAGGAAAGAGGAAGATGGGCGTACCCGCCAGCTCTGCCCGAGCCTCCTAGCCCAAAGCCACGGTTGTTCCTGTAATGAGGAGTGTAAACGGAGGCATGGAGGCGTTTACTAGACACGTATGCATACCTGCCCCCATTCGCACAGGGAGAAAAGGAGCGGTGGTTTTCCAGACGCCTTGGCCTGGGCAGCAATGGCGGCGGACATGCGCGTATAACCTGTGTCGATCATAACATAATTAGGGTACGGAACGAGAAGCACGAAGAGTCGGCATTACGCCCGATGATGTTTTCCCTCGTGATTTCATCGAAGGGGACTAGTAAATCCTAAGATCATGGACGTGGAACTGGGATCAGTGGGGTTACCTGCGCAGTTGTCATATCTGAAAGCAGGTTAATGAGGAGCTTCAGGGGGAGAAATGCCGTACTTGAGAAGGTCGAAACCCCACTCCTCACTGAAAAGCTTCGCGTCACTGGGAATACAGTCAACAAAGGGTCATCGCTCGTGTGTAGCAAACGTACCTCTCTTCATTCTGGAACGATCCTGGGTAGAGCGCACAGGTGAACCATCCTGCGTCGCTGTACTGTTGAAATATCAGTGACTGTATAATTGTCGACATTGTACCCTACAATTCCGGCCTTCCTACGCGGGTTTAATTCAGTGCGGACGAGGAAACAGGATGCCTCACAAGCCAAGAGCGTGAATTTTATTTGTGAGCCACTTCATGCCGGACGGGAAGCGGGTCGGATCTAAGCATGCACAGTCACGAAGGAGACACCCATCACCGGTCGAAATCCACTAACCTGCTATAATGTCCCCGGCAGTGTTCCTCTTCTTCTCGGAGTAGCAATCGTCAATATTGACGTAGTTGTACCCGACATCCTTTGGCAGTTTGAGAGATATTTATGGCTAGTGTAGGTCACCTACCGCTAGCCCGAGAGACTTGATCAAGCACGCCGTCTCAAGAATTACAGTTTCGTTGATCTCGCACTAGCGGTCCGGTCCTTTCAGTACCAGTCAATATTAAATTAAATTGGGCGTACATGATACGCATTCCAGGCTTTGAAACGAACGATGAATCTGAACGAAGCTTGCAAAATGTGGGAGCTTACTCACTGTGGGAAGTAAATGAACTCAGATGGAGTACCCTGAAAGCACTCAAATGGAGTGTGTGAAGTACTCAGATGTAGTGCTTCCAGGTACTCAATCTGAGCACTTTTCTGCAAAAAACTGTCTCCATGTGAGTACCTTAGGTACTCAGTGGGAGTGCCCAGAGGTACTCGTTGTGAGTGCTTTAAGCACTCCATTTGAGTGTTTCTTTTTGGTAGATTTGAGCAAGAAAAATGAACCTTGCTGAACCAGTAGTATACATGCCAAGGGTTCAGGAATGTCTCTTTGGGGAACTTGAGAGACACAGTACACAGGAGCAAATTAACCGCCGCCTCCAGGAATCGAACGAGGGACCGCGTGGATCCACTCAAAAGTGCAGCAGAGAACAGAATACCCCTAGATTAAACAGCCAATGCAGAGAATAGGATAAAAGGTCCTAATATGGTAATTCCGCATATTGTCCCAATAACATCTTTATTTTACCTCCAGCCAGTCCACCTAAGTTACCTACATATGGGCTATTTAAAACCATGCTACTCTGAAGTATAATGAATAGGTTTGCATATATTGAGGAATTTTTGACCTTTGAGTTGACGAAATTTTTTGAGTTGTGTTCTTCCCAATTTACAACCTCAGGCTCTATGGACAGAATTTGAATCAGATTCTCTGTAAATTCTGAAATACACAGAATTTTGAAGGTATCTTAGACTTTGTGGTTGAGCTCCGAGGATGGGCGGTGTCTGATTCCTAAAAATTACTTCAATTGAGGGCTGGTGTGGGGAGTGACAACCTGAATAATCCTGATCCAATGGCATTTCTCACATTTTCTGGGCAACAATTCATATGTAGGACCCCGGAAGAAGTACCCTGGAGGGAACTCAGATGAAGTAACCCCAAAAGTAGTGCCTCAAAGGGAACTCAGATGAAGTACCCCAAAAAGTAGTGCCTCGAAGGGAACTCAGGTGGAGCACCCATAGAAGTAATGCCTCGAAGGGCACTCCGATGGAGTACCCCAGGGAGTAGTACTCTGATGAGCACTCCGACAGAGTACCCAAAAAAGTACTACTAATTGAGGTACTCAGTGGGAGTACCTTTTTTGTGTAAATAGTACCCGGGTACTCACATGGAGTACCTTTACTTTCCACAGTGGTATACTGTTATACCCCATTACTGCCGTACCGAGACTAAGTGCCTCATAAGATGCTATGGGGAGTGTATTCGTACCTGGAAGACGTCCTACACGCGTCACAGTCGTATGGTGTGTTCCGTAGAGCATCGAAACCGAGGCGAGAGCAACGCCGAGTGCGAGACTTACGGCCGACGTCAAGATAATGGCATATCGAGCAGGCGCAACGGAGTGGCGCGTTTGAGGATGCTGTATCTCGCCCGAAACAGTCTTCATGTCAAAATTGGAGAAGAACTGGTTGTGGAGAGGAGACAAATCCGGGTGATTGACCGAGTGTGACTGCGCGGGCCGGTGTCCGCCTCGCCGCATTTGGACTTGTCTGTCGCCACCACATCCGACATCGAGTTCAGATCGCCCTTGGAACCGGGACTCGTGTTCCTGATTTGGGCTCCGTCCCCCCCTCCCCCCTCCGAATCACGTTGTTATCTGAAAGAGTTGACGGAGTGTACGTGCGGTGTAGCTGTACACACCTCCTGGGCTAAAACTTGAAGTGGCACAGATGGACGCGTCGCCTTTCGCCGATATACTTTACACCAATTCCGTCCCCTCTGACTCGGAATGCCAGCGTATCTTCGATTTCCTGGCCGGCCCACGGAAGAAAGCCGCCCACCTCACGCAGGAAATTGACCGCCTACAGTCCCTGCTTGAAGAGCTTGCTAGCAAGCGCGACCATCTGAACCACTTCATCGATTCTCATCTTGCATTGGTATCTCCTGCACGTCGCCTCCCGGACGACGTCGTGCGGGAGATATTTGCAGCGACGCTCCCTTCCGACCGAAATGCTATCATGAGCGAAGAGGAGGCTCCTCTGTTACTCAGTCACATCTCCCAGCATTGGAGGAATCTAGCTTTTTCGACACCCCGTCTATGGTCCACCCTACATATTGTCACCCCGCCGGTCAGCTCACTGCAGTCTTACATTCCTTACATTCCCAAGTTGCATCAGATCAATGGTGCAGTTGCAACCTGGCTATCTCGTTCCGGGAGTCTTCCCGTGTCAATATCTTTCATCGGACGATTTCCGGACATTCCCCTCGGTGCCTCAGATGAGGAGATTTCCACCCTCCAGGAAGCCACCCGGTCTGCATCCTCCACGCTTCTACAAACCCTCATCCAATTTTGTACCCGCTGGAGATCCATCCGGTTCAAGATGCCTCGTGATTCGGACCTAACACTGCTCGCAACTCTATCAATCAGCGATGTTCCAAAACTCTCATCTGTTGCAATGGAAAACATGGACATGGACGGCAGCGAAATAGACTGGAATTCCATGTCGTTTCTAGGCACGCCGAGCCTTCGAGCGGTTTACTTGCGATTCTTGGATGGAGCTCATACAAGTCCCATCAGCTGGGACACATTAGCACACCTATCCATACAGTATATGGGCGTGTCACTTTCCTTCGACGAGACGCTTGCAATGCTGCGCCACTGCACTAACCTCGAAACATTAAATCTTACCATCGGCCAAAATCAAACACACGACCAGATACATCTACAACCATGTCATATGGCACATTTGTGGGGACTTTCTCTCATCAGTGTCGGTGGTGATATCACCGGTTTTTTGCAACAGTTGTCTGCGCCCAACTTACGTATCCTGGAATGTGATGGCCCCTTTTACAGCGCTAGCTCGTCCCCCCTTTCGACCATAATTTCCTTATCCGATAGACTGGAGCACCTCAGGCTGCGCGTATCCGACATCTCGGTGGGCACCCTTATCGAAATACTCCGAAAAGCACCGGCACTCCGGGAGTTAGCGCTCGCTGCCGAACCAGTGTCACCGCCGCCGCCTGGGTCATGGACACCCATCCCAGATGATCGTCTGCTTTCTCTCCTGGATTCAACTATATGCCCTCGTCTCCAGCAGCTTACACTCCTCCACTTCCGCGCACTCTCGGATGATGCGCTGCTTGTGTTTGTTCAAACGCGGACAGACCCGAGCCTGGATCATCGTGCATGCCTTTCGCGAGTCAATGCACATTTCCTTCGTGCCCGGCAGGTCGACATTATCACCTCCCTCCAGCAGAACATTGCCGATGGGCTCGAAATCCGTTTGGAGTACGCCGCTCAAGTCGGTGCCAGTCCTATGTACTCGGTGGCAGAGGACAGGCAGCCGCATGGTCAACGGGATTCGATGGCATGGCTGTGAGATATTGACCAAGCACGAAGGTACGGGTGATGAAATTGAGGACGTCCAGGAATCAATGCACCTCATTTCAATTGGTCTCCTCCATCGCCATGACTTTTTCTCCTGTAAGACTTGTGTATCTCTTTCCACAGAAGAAAGCAACCCTTCATACAAAAAGTACGCCTACTTTCTGAATCCCAACCATGTCAAGTTTGAAAATATTCCTGGTCCAATTGTGCTTAAATTACGCCCAAATGTCCCAAGTTGAAAAGTTGACTTCAACCGCAATTTGGCAAATTAGACGGCGCACAGCTTGCTGGTATATCAATTAACTTATGTTCCTTGTTTCGAGACCTTGTTTCTTCCTACATTCCCTTATTTTGCGTTTTCAGAAGGCCGAGCGTTGCGAAGCAACGACTCGCGGGAAGGATTTTTGGGGATTATCAGCGGGAGATGGCGAAGGCAAATACCCCACTCGGAACACGCGGAAAAAAGTGCCGAAAACCAGTTTCATTATTATACTACTTTGGTCCGTCGAGGTGGTCTAGGCTATCCTTAGTGTACATGTACGCGGAGGCGGTATCCGGAAATGTAAACAATGTAAAGAAAAGGAATCTTTGTAAGACAGCCGCGTCCCTGCCACCGCATTTGGATTTGTCAGTCGCCACCACATCGAATTCAGATTGCGCTTGAAGTTGAAATCCGGGAGCCCGTGCTCGTGTTCCTGCCTTGGATTCCGTCGGAGCCCCCGAATCACTGCTTGTTGCTATTTGAAAGAGTTGACGGAGTGTACGTGCGGTGTAGCTGTACACACCTCCTGGACTGAAAATTTGCGCACAGATGGACGCGTCCCCTTTCGCCGATATACTTTACACCAATTCCGTCCCCTCTGATTCGGAATGCCAGCGTATCTTCGATTTCCTGGCCGGCCCACGGCTGGAAGCCGCCCACCTCACGCAGGAAATTGACCGCCTACAGTCCCTGCTTGAAGAGCTTGCTAGCAAACGCGACCATCTGAACCACTTCATCGATTCGCATCTCGCGCTGGTATCTCCTGCACGTCGCCTCCCGGACGACGTCGTGCGGGAGATATTCGTAGCGGCGCTCCCGTCAGGCCAAAATGCCAATATGCGGATCGGAGGCTCCTTTACTCCTCTGCCACATCTCCCAGCATTGGAGGAATCTGGCCTTCTCGACACCCCGTCTATGGACGTCTCTTCACCTTATCATCCCGCCCTTTACCTTATACCATGCCCGCTCTAGTAGCCATCCCAAGCTGCACCAAATTAGTGACGCAGCGAAAAGCTGGTTATCTCGCTCGGGATCTTTGCCCCTCACAATCTCATTCTTCGGAGGATCTCCACGAGCCTGGCCAGCCATTTCTGACGAGGAGGTCGACCTGTTCCTCGAATGCGGCCGGTCTGCAGCGGATACGCTTTTGGGGACCCTCATGCAGTTTTCCCGCCGTTGGAGATCCCTACGTCTTACAGCCCTTTGCGGAACATAGGGCGCGGCCGATTTTTTTTCCATTTTGGGACATTTTTGATCTTTTAGACCATTTCCCTCGCTGCGGGCTCAATTATGAATATATCTCTTTGAAAACTATATAGTCGGAACCGCACTGGAATTCTGCATTTCTTCTCGAGCCCCGTTTATTTTTATTCAACCTGTATAAGATGTGATATAATATTATTACCTTTTCAAGCAGATCTCCTCCTACAAGGGGGGATGTGGATATAATGCTCCAGTCCTTCATTAAGGTACACATAGGTCTATTTATGAGGTCGCCTCGTCGCCATATTTGCTTTGTGAACCCTCTACTACGTGAACAATGCAGTTGAAAGTAAAAATATTAGTGTCCATATGAATCCAATGTTTCTGGATGCTCTCTCCACCAGTAGCCATAAGGTTTGTTCTGGGCCCACTAGGAGGTACTTAAAAGAGATTGCGCGACTCAGATCCTCGCTACATGTCTTCCCGCTAGTATGCGACGCGCTTCAAGTTGTCATCTGTCACAGCCATGTGCAGTTATTTCTGTGACTGATGGCAAATTGAGGTGCATCGCGTACTAGCGCGAGGACATGAAGCGGGAATCTGAGTCATAGGTTCTCTTATAACTAGCTCAGAGTGTGCCCAAAACGAACCTCTGACTCATTGGTAGATAGATCATCCAGAAACATCGGATTTTTACAGACACTAATATTTTTACTTTCAACTGCATTGTTCACGTAGTAGAGGGTTCACAAAGCAAATATGGCGACGAGGCGACCTCATAAATAGACCTATGTGTACCTTAATGAAGGACTGGAGCATTATATCCACATCCCCCCTTGTAGGAGGAGATCTGCTTGAAAAGGTAATAGTATTATATTACATTTTATACAGGTTGAATAAAAATAAATGGGGCTCGAGAAGAAATGCGGAATTCCAGTGCGGTTCCGACTATATAGTTTTCAAAGAGATATATTCATAATTGAGCCCGCAGCGAGGGAAATGGTCTAAAAGATCAAAAATGTCCCAAAATGGGAAAAAAAACGGCCGCGCCCTATGTTCCGCAAAAGGCTGTAAAATAACCCATGAAAGCTGGTTTGAGCCCTTGGCCCGTCTGTCCCCAGCCGATGTTCCGATTTTGCATTCTGCTGCAATCGATGGCTGGAAAAACTGGGATTGTGTGTCCTTTTTAGGCACAACAAGTCTCAGCGCCGTGTCCATGAGAGTGACATTTTTGGCTTGGCCGAATGGCTTGCGCCCGCGCGGAATGGCTTGTTTGGGGCGGGGGCGTGTATTTGGGTGTGATCACCCGCCCACGCCCGGCCGATCGGCTTGCAAGCCATTTTGATGGCTTGACAAGCCATTCCGCCAACTCCGTCCCAGCCAAAAAAACAAAGTGGCTTGTGTTCACTGTACATCATGTAGAGCCCTAGCATTAATGTTATATGGCAGAGACATTACTATATGTCCCCTACATGTACCTAGGACATCAATCGTCACATACTTTTGATATTGGGGGGATACTCGTCGTCACCGTGAAAAATGATGAGAGCAACTCATATTCCACATGCAAGCCAGTGGGCTTGAGGATTCACTGATAGGTAATGCTTCCCAGTTTCCACCTGCATTGGAAATATTGGAAGAAGTGTCCACCGCGCCAGATTATTCGCAAAAGCAGTGTTCAACTCACCCGACTTTTCAACCACACAAGTTTTCTAGTACCTCAAATTGAAATTTGACCAAATTCGTTCACGAGTAAGCTTTGTATACTTCAGCAGAGGTGAATTAACCCTTGTGCGGTTGTGATTATTGTTAGCTGACATCGGTTAAGCCGGGGTCTTGGTCCGTAACCGACCAAATGTGTGTAAATACTCAATCCTTTGATGTAAACTACCCCAAGGAATACATATGAATTATCTGTGGCGTTCGGAGACCCAGGATGTGCCAGGATATCATTATTTTCCTTCGGCAACAAAGTGGCGTGCGCAAGCCATTCTGTCTGATGCCATCAAAATGGGCGTGGGCGGGGCTTGTTACGAGAAGTCAAGGAATCCGTGTCGTAACAAGGACAAACCATCCCAGTCATATCCCATTTGCCTCATCCTAGCATGTTACAGTAAGATCTTAGTGAATTGGCACCAGGTTGAGAAAAGTGGAACATGTCAAATGCCATCACAAGCCATTCTGGTGACAAAGTGGCTTGTGCCGGGCGTGAGTAGAGTTTTTTCGATTCAACCTTTGGAAATCATTATATTGCTATTGACATTATTATATGGAGTCACTGAACTACAAATAGTAATTAATTTCATTCTATTTCGGCACCAAGTCGCTGAGCAAAATGGCTTGCACAAGCCATGTTGTCTGAGAGCATCAAACGGACGTGAGCATGGGTTGCAGCTAAATCTAGTGAGTTATGAGAATATATGGGTGTAGCCTCCTGAGAATCATTAATTTATACATTCAGTCTTGTATACAGACAAGGCCGTTGAATAACCTACATTTTGCCGACAGAGCCTAATTTTGCGACCGGAACGAGTTGCAACGAGGCAATTTGACAGTATG
This sequence comes from Mycena galericulata, assembly GCA_029289565.1. Taxonomy (NCBI): domain Eukaryota; kingdom Fungi; phylum Basidiomycota; class Agaricomycetes; order Agaricales; family Mycenaceae; genus Mycena; species Mycena galericulata. The sequence goes on along the minus strand of JARKIA010000173.1, from coordinate 348,025 downwards.
GGTAGCCAAACACTCGAAACTTCAACTCGTTGAGACGATATGCGATGGGCGGGTGTATTGGCTTGTACATGTGACATACGCTGGCTAAATGGCTTGCGCGAATATCTCACGTAGATTCCCCGAGTTTATAGTAACTCAACTGCGAGGTGGAAAAAGGGCCTTTTAGGTAAATTCTCCGTGTGTTTAGAGACCAAGAAGCCGACGGGTGATGGAGCCGCATTTAAAATATGCGGTTGAAGTTCCTTTCGGCTGAGCCAACAGCACCGCCATTGCGCAGAATGGCTTGCGTTCGGCGTGGAGAATGAAGCAGTGATTTACAGATGGACTTGATTCCCGCAAGACCATACTAAACGTATCTATGTCCCACGCTGATAAGTAAATTCACTGAGAATGAAATACCGATGATCTTGAGTTGGGCTCAAGAGACGGCAGGCCCTCAAGCACAGTTTCCTTCAGATTTTCATTCAGAATAACGGAAGGGAGGGCCTATGTAAACTTATTATGGTATGTGCTGTCCCAGAGCCATCTTCGTTATTGGTGGGCTCACTGTTCCTCTAATATATTATGGTACAGCATCCCATCCAGACATGTTGGCGCCTGGGCGTGAATGACGGGCGTGCGTGAGCATGGTATGCGCGTTGGAGTGGCATGAGAGGATGGAAGACGGCGGCGGTGAGAAGAAAGGGGCGGGTAAACAGCCTGTGATGTTCGCATCGGAGTGTTGTAAGTTACTTGATGAAGCAGTGCCATGATTCTCCACTTTACCCGGGTCAAGGCAGCTGGAGGAAGAATAGAGCATAGTTACTCAAGATCTATTCTGCAAATATGGGTGAAATGCGCGATGTGGGTTCAACACACGGCGGACGGCAATCAACCACGGCGGGGACAATGATCAAGATGTTCGGAACATAGTAGGTTGAGAAATAGAGAGTGACGGGGTACTGTTGAAGAGTAATAGACAAAATTCTTAAAGTGAGAATGCATAGTGTAGCCGAGCACAAGCCAAGCCACATCACAAGCCACGCCGCACCCGCCACCCACCAAATTCAAACTCCGCTAAGCGGCGCAAGCCATTCGGCCAAGCCAGTCCGAAAACTCTGCCGTGTCCATTCGACCTTTGACTCAGTCTCAGGGAAGCTCGATTCGCTGGGATGGACTGCGTCATCTGGCCCTTTATCCTAGTTATGGTTATTTTACGGATGCCTCTTTTTCGCCTCGCGACGTATTGTCGATTCTAAGGCAGTGTTTCAACCTCGAAACATGTGTCCTCGCATTGGATGTAGATGAAGGGCCCGCGGAAAATGTGCAACCTTGCTATATGCCGCATCTCTGGCGGCTCTCCGTTGTGGGTGCTGATCGTCGGAAATACTTCCAAAACCTCAATCTCCCGAACTTGCGCGTGCTGCAAGTCAGTGGGAACTCTCGCCTCGCCCCGGAGCAGCAACTAACTATTTTCCCAATAATTTCTTCCTCCAACCGCCTTCAACACCTTCGTCTGAGCATTGCCATGTTGTCGACGGGCGCTCTCGTCGAAATTCTCCGTATAGCACCGGCACTCAAGGAGTTAACCCTCCGTGGGGAACCAATATTGCCGCCCAGTGATCAACATTGGATTGAACAGCCAGACGATCGCCTGGTTACCTTACTGACTCCTGGCTTGACACCGGAATCCGAAGCAGTTCTATGTCCTTGTCTTGAACAACTCACGCTCCTGCGGTTCAAACATTTGTCAGACGATGCGCTCCTGGCGCTTATCCTGGCACGGACGGATCCGCGCCCCATTCAAACCGCTCGTCTTTCGAGCGTCCGCGTCCAATTCAATCGCTTGCCGCAGGTCGACATCATCCCATTGATTCATGAGCGCATCGGCAGTGACCTCGAGGTGCGTTTGGATTACAATCCTCCTACGCCAGCTTTGTCTCGTTATTCGCTCGCGGACGGGAATGATCAATTCAACCACTGGGACCCATTGCCATTCACGTGGGATGGCGAAAACGCGAAAGCATGGCAAAGAGTCAATCAATAGGATGGTGGTCTACATTACCAGTACACATGTTGTATCTTGAAAATACAGTCTTCCTCCCGATCCGCTGTTTTCGACATGTGCCGGTTATGGGATTCAATTAACACTAGAGATTACAGCTGCTTCCAAAAGTATGTCCTGCCATGCAAACTGCCGTCCAGCGGACTGATACCGTACTTGGGAACGATCCCGACCTACGTACCAGATCAGAAAAATCATGCCCTCCAGAACGTATTGTGGACGCACCACGTTGTATCCCAGCTTCGCGTATACCATCTCAGCTGGGCTCCCCGTCGTCGTATCCACCATCTGGCGCGCTTTCCAATATCATTATATTCTGATGCGATTGAAATGAACGCTCACCAAAAGCGTCTGCCCATGAGCCTTGGCTTCGTCCTCAAGCTTCTGCATCACTTTTCTAGCAATTCCTCTAAACCAACGACTTGAGCCGGGGGGGGGGATGTGCTTCGATGAAAAGGTACGCACCGCCGTCGGAAATTGGGTGATACGAGCAGCTTTTGAATACTGCCGCGGAACGGCCCCGTCTCTGTCAAAGGTCTGAACAGCATTACACACCCGGCAAGCTGCTTTTGCCCCGCGGGATCTTCATCGAACGCCATGATGATGATGCGTTTGCCTGTTGCAGCCTCGGCGGCGCGCTCCTTCCACCAGTTGATGATAACGTCGCGATTCAGCGGGGGCATGAAGGTCTGGATCGTGTGATCGATTTCAATGCAGGTGATGTGGATGTCGGCGAACGACGGTATGAGGGCGACATGTTCTGGGTTTGCGGGGTCGAAGATCTCGACAACGGGGACGTCCGTATTCATGTTCGAATTTGGGGTGGATTAAAAGTTGGTGAGAGTCCACTTATCGATCTCGAGTTCGAGTCCGGGTTAATGTTGTGGTGGAGTACCCTCGCAGATTGAGAGAGTACCCTCGCGGACGGTGCGGAACCGCTATCTCATCTGATCTCCTGTACAAAATGCTTCCGCTGCCGGACGGCTAATGACAGGCCGATGATTGCCGTGGAGGAAAACAGAATCAAGCTGATTCAACTAACTCAACCCACGAAGTGCGCTCTGCAGTGTGAGTGCCGCAATAATTCCCGAGTCTCTTATAGAATGCTACAACAGAAATTACCTCGTATGTTTCCAACAAGCTTAGGATGTTCGAAAACCCAACCAAGTGTAAGAACTTCTTTAATACAGCCAATGTGAAACTACTAAGCAGTAACGTGGCCAACTTGAATGCGGGCTGGTCGACGCGGCCGTCGAACGAGCGAGCGTTGGGCTACCTTCAATTCCACGTTCTGCAACGGTAGATTTAGGCATACGTCTAGACTCTACATTGATAGACTACAAATTGGTAGCGGGGCGTGCCGGCCTTACCCGCATTATCAAACATATGCCCGACCTAGATAACGCGGTCCAGTTTTATGAATGCCTCGCATCGTCGTTTATCAGTTAAAATGTCTCCGGAAAAGATTACAAATAAACTTAGACGGAAAGACAATCAGATTCAGCTATGCAAGCGAGTCGGCGACAAATCATGTCGAAGGCGAATGTGCGGTTAAGAGGCGCTTGGTGACCAATGTCATGGTAACTGGTGTCTTCAAGCACGTGAGGGCCTTCAAGCATGCCTTTAAGTAAATCTTCCCCGATACATATAGGTTCAAACGAGAAAATATAATCAATGTTAAGAAAAAGAAAAGAAAGACAACAGAAGCGAGTGTAGGGAGGGTAGTGGAGAGTGTGCAGCTATATACAATGGATCAAGGAACGACGCAACGAAAACGATATTTAGACGCGCCGACATCACATCGACGCAAACCCCGAATCACTGAGTGCCTCCTGCTTGGAGCCCTCGACGCGGACGGTGCCGAAGTACGCGTGCTGGGTGGCCTCCTTGGCGGTGAGCCGCTCGCGGGGGTCGAAGCGCAGCAGGCGGTCTACAAAGTCGAGTGCGTCCGCTGACGCGAGGTGTTGGTTCTCCGCCGTGATAAAGCGCGTCCATGGGCGGGGCGGGTAGCTGGAAACAGCGTTATGAGTCGGATCGCGCAGAGAGAGAAAAGCACGCACCTGCCAAGCAGGTCCTCGACGTCGCTCTCGAACGAGATAGCGTACGCGGTGAGGTAGGCGTCGAACTTGGCCGTGCCGAGCACCTTCATGATCTTGAGCAGCTGGTCGTCGTTGTCCGATCCGCGGAAGAAGTGCTGCTTGCGGAAGATCTAGGCGCTCTGAGCATGCTGTAATGAAGGGAGGGCACGCAACACACCATGGCGGCGACCATGCACCCCGTGGCCCACAGGTCGAGACTGTAGTCGTAACGCTTGAAGCCGACGAGCAGTTCGGGCGGTTTGTAATGGCGCGAGCCGACACGCACGTGGTACTCGGTATCGGGGTGATAGAATTCGGCCAGGCCCCAGTCAATGAGCCGCAGCTGTGAGTCGTCAGCGAGAGTATGGTACCCAGTAAGGACTCGGAGACGCACCTCGCGCCGCTGATGGTCTATCATGACATTGCCCGGCTTGACGTCGCGGTGGATGATGCCATGTGAGTGGACAAAGTCGAGCGCCGTAAGTAACTGGAAGCTGTAGGTTCTGATGTCGGCGTCGGTGAGACGTGTGTACAGCTGGCCCCAATCGGCGTTCTCGACGTATTCGGTGACGAGGCTATGGTACATCCGCGATGCTAGACACCGTATTCAGTTTCGAGACATACACACTGCCGAGCATGAACGCACGGTCCCGGACGACGTCTAGCAACGCTATCACATTGGGCGCCCCCGCCAGATTGCGCAAAACCTTGATCTCCCGCTTGATTTTGTGGCCCGCGACTGGCTTAAGCACCTTGATCACACAGCGGTCGCCATTGACTGTATCCGTGCCCTCGAAGACCTCCCAAACGAGTTAGAATGGATCTGAATATAGATTCCCAGATAACATACCTCTGAGTATCTACCGCCTCCCAGTCTCCGAACGATTTCATAGCGATCCGGGGAGCTCCATTCGATGCGGAACTTGTTGTATTCGTACCAGGACTTCCCCCGGATGGCGTTAGCGTCCGCGTACACCCGAGACATATGTACAGAGGTGGAATTTGAGGGATACAACGAGGTTACACGGATTCCCGTGGATGCCTCGTTGCGGTCGGTGGGAAAGCCCAGAATTTGTAAATACGAGCAAACATCGCTTGTACATTTGTTTCACCCAAGGTTTCACCATCTTGCAGCGACGCCACAAAATTGCAATTTACTCTGCTATCAACAATCCAATTGAAATACGACTAGAAGTAGCATTTTTTCCTTATCTACAGTGACTCTTATACTGGGAAATTGTGCCGCTTTGAATGAGGCGCGCACAATTTCCAAGTCCCAAGTCCCAAGATCATTCAAATTACTCCTGTGGCTTTACACTTCTCCGGACATTGACGCCGCCTGCGACGGAACGCCCCGCGTTGGTGTTCATGTTTACATAAATTGGCGCCAGTTTTTTTTTACGCGCACTAGTCTTTTATGTCAAATTTCATGCGCGTCTGTCCTTGGATCACTGACTGTGTCGCTGCATTAATCAGAAGCAGAATCGACGTTCTCTAGTCCTAATCGGCCCCTCCCAAGCACTCTTCACGCTCACTTACTGTTTGGCCTGAACGATGAATCTCATATCCTAGAGTTCAACGCACACTCCGAATATTCTCGTCGAAATTAATGTTTCTTGTTGAATAGACATTTTATTGTAGAGTGGAGATGCGGCTAAAAATACAGTGAGGGGGTAATATGTGTTCTCTCGTCGAATCAGTCAACAACTATCAGACCAGCGTAACAATCCTTGGATAACGCCGCTTTCATGACATTGAGTGGGTTGAATTGCGCCGCTGCCTTGACCGCCTTGGGTTCGTTGGGTACAGTGGTTTCAACGACCTCGTCCTCCGGCAGAGGGACCGCGTCGCCCATGAAAACCTTGAGCATCGCGGGCGAGAAACCGCTCATGAGCGCGACGCCCGTGCGCTCCGCTAGGACCTCCACCGTGCCGTAGCTCGACAGATTCCAATAAACAATCTGCGGCACCTCGTACCCGGCCTCCGAAAAGGCGCGCGCGATCACTTCGTAGTTGGTTTCCCAGGAATCTACGGCCCCAGAGGGCGTAGCATCGTCGAACTGCATGTCGGAAAAGACGAATATGCGCTTGACCATGTCCTCCGGCTTGACCTTATGTTGGATCGCGAGCGGTAGGAGTAGGCGCAGGAAGACGGCGTTGATGTCCGTGTTCATCCCCCATCCCGCGCACTGTATATCTCGGACCGTTTCGCGGAGCGACTTGACGGGATCCAGGCGGACGAACTCCGGGTCCTTGGAGAACGTAATGAACCCGTTATTGAACGGCGGCTTCGCCAGCTGAGCGAGGAGCAGTGATAGTGAGATAGCCGGGAAGATCGGTTCGACATACTGAGGGTCATGGATGAACCCCGATGAGGAGGTCATTGACCCAGACACGTCGCAAACCGCAATCGAGTTTTCAATGGTGCCTGCATCACGAAGAGTTTGCACGAGGCTCTTCCACTGCGCCTCAAGCACGCGCAACTGGATCTCCGCTAGGTCCTCCCTGTGCTTTCTCAGCGCCGGGTAATTTCCGTGTCCTGCGGTCTGCGCGCTAATTTCTTTGATAATCTGGTGCGGCAGGAGGGTTGCGCCGCTGATAGTTCGTTGTCCTTTTTCAACCGAGATAAGGTACTTCTGGAAGCCTTCCGGGTCATGTTCGTAGAAGCGCTCCTTGTTGTTCTTCATGCAGAGTGATGGCACGCGGCTGTACGAGATCTCGGTCCAGCGGTTCGACGACATGAACGTCTCCGTCACACGGGTCGCGGCGCGAAGCGGGGTGAGCACCCAACGCCGATAAAACGAGCGCAGAATGCCCGTCGCCTCCGTGGATTCCAACGACGGGTTATTGGCGAGCGCAGACGGAAATTGGATGTCCGGGAGAGCGTCACGATCGTGGTACAACAGGCGGCTGATGGCTGTCGCAATATTTGTGTGGCGGTCGTGAGTGCCAAGCAGGCTCGGTGCCCACTTGGGGGCGAGGGAGACGCCCCGCAGAAGCGCCGAGCGCGCCTCCGAGTTCGCCGCCGTCTCCCCAGACTTCAGAAGGCGCAAGTCGGTCAGAAGGCGCGCGGAGAAGAGGCGCGTGACGGCGATGTACAAAGCACGGTATTTGGCGTCAGAAAGCTTGGATTCCAGACGCGCATGGTTCGCCGCGCCGATGGATGCGCGCATGGCTTTCACGACGGGTTTTAGATCGGGTTGGGTAGCATCAACGCCGGGGCCTGGATTCAGCTGGCGCGGAGTCTTTGTGCGGCGTCTGTGCAGGAAGCTAGTCGGTTTGGCGACGTTGCTCAGCTCGTCGACAGTGGCGAGCGCCAGTATATTCAAGAGGTCTTTCCAATATCCATGTGCGAGCACCTTCTCCTGACCAGCTTTTTTAACACACACCGGTTCAACCAGGAGCGGAATATTGACGATAGCGGTGCGAGGGTGGTTGTCGTATAGCCAGCCGAAAGCGCTATATCGCAAATGAGGGTGCATTCGCGGTACGACCGGTTTTAAACATACCGATAGAACGCCTCGCGCTCCGACTTGCCCTCGTGGATACTCCGGAGATTCCAAATGATCTTCAGCGTCAGAGTTGGATCCTCTGCCCATGCCTACGAGTCTAGTATTAATTTTCAGGGTTGTCGGGTTTGACAAAGATCGCACCTTCTCCAAAAGCTCCTCGACTCTTGTTCCATACGAAAAGCGCGTCAGATGTTGGAACGCGTCGAGTGTCGCGGATAACGTCGAGTCGTACGCAGGCGCTCCATTCTCCGTATGCGTACGGTGAGAAAATTCGCGGAGCGCGTCCATCATCGCATTTCGGGTCCCGACGGACTGCTGAGTCGTCTCAGCTTTAGTCGGAGGTGGAATAAGCTCATCGAGGAAATTGGGATTGAAGAGTTCCGGAATCGCTGGTACGACGGGATTCTGTGCGGATCTCGTCCAGGAGATACTGTGGCCGTGCCTGACGCGGAAGAATAGCTGCTTGAAGGACCGCGGAAGTACAGACCGCGGAAGCATCATTCCGACAGGGTTTGACCAGGAAATATGGGGCGGATCACAACTTCTCTCCTCGCATAGGTGGCTCGGATGCTCCCAGCAGAGTTGGAGTCGGCGGGGAAGGGTGGAGATTGAGCACTTGAGTCACAGTGGGTAACGACTCGCATCAATCACGGGCGCCAAAAATGTGATGGTGCGCGCCTACTCAATCACAATCCTACATTTATTGAATTTCACAAAATCACAAAGAAGAGACAACAACCAATGTGCAGAGAAATGTTTGTGCAGAGAAATGTTTATACCCACACAGGTAATATTTACTAGTGAGTTTCGCCCCACGGGGCCCATTGTGCTGTGTATTCCCAGTTCTCCTCCGATGGTGAATAGCTGGGAAGCGGATCGAAGTATTGTAATGAAAGTTTGAAACCATCGTCGATGACGTGTTGGAGCGAGGGGGCGATATCGACTCCCATCGGGCGACCGAACTGGATCTGGACGTCCGAAAGCTGCGCAACACCGTTGATTGAATGGGATTCCGTGCGCGACCGAATGAATTCGAGGAGTGTGTCATCGGAGAGTACCTGGAATTCCAGGAGCTGCAGGGTGCGAAGTTCGGGACATAAAATCGAGTTGGATCGTGCGGCCGTCGGAATCAAATGAGTCAAAAATTGGTGGTCCAGGTCTGAAGCCGGTTCCCTCTGTATGCGCAACTCACGAAGGGTTGGCACCAGCTGGAGGCAGTTCAAAATTTTGACAGTGGATGTAGAGCGCACTATACTCAAGCGGAGACATTGTAGACGATTCGGGGCGACCAGCAGCGGTGTGAAGAGGAAGATATCGTCCGGATCTGCAGACGCAACATATTCAAGGGAGATTAGGTTGGGAATGATCAGATTTTCGAAGAACCCGGTAGAGTCCTGGAAAATATCAACAACTATCAACTGCTGCAGGTCCTCCATATGAGTTTTGTCGTATACTGACTCCGCAACCTCAGGCCCGGAGGAACCCACAGCAAGTGAGAATGTTCGAAGACTGGGGCACTGTCGCAACAGTTTGTGTGCCTCTTCGGCCGATAGATACTGACCTGCATGATGGAGGGAAAGGTGTGATAGTTGTGCCCAGGGAAGAGGGAATAGAAAGATGCGAGCAACAGTTTTCAGGGAAACATTGTGAAGACGGGGGGTGTCGAGGAAGGACATTGTGTTCCAGTCAGTGGGCGAGGAGAGAGCATGGAAACCTTCCACATGAATGGTTTCTAGGAGAGGAACATCATGTGGAGAGAGGTTTGCAAATGGGAGAAAGGAATGATGGCCAAAACATTTGAACCGCATATTCTTCCACCTCCGGGAAAACAAGATGACTGTCTTGAGCAATGTCGAGATATCGTAGTCGAGTCGCGAGCTCCGCGAGATGACGACGGAAATCGAGAGAGGTAGAGCCCCGGATCGAGATAGCCAGATCCTGGCTGCAGCATTCACCTGCTCGAGTTTCTCCCTGGTGCTGTACGAAGAAGTGACGATATGCAGAGTCGCCCACAACTGAGGCGTCGCCAACGCCAATCCCCTCCACGCTCGGCATATATGGCAGAGGAGCAGGGGCGCCTCCACACCGCTCAAGATGGAGTTTCTGTTGAATGGAAGTGCGTGTGTGAAGATCTCCGCGACAACGTCTTCGGGAAGCCGACGAGCAGGGGAAAGCAACGCAAGATGGGCATCGATGAAATCCTGCAGATGATCGCGCTTTTTGGTCAGATCGTCCAGCAACGTTTGGAGACGTCCGATTTCGTCAGTGAGCCCCGCCGCTTCCTTGCGTGGACCAGCGAGGAGCTCGGAAATGCGCTGACATTCCGTATCGGACGGGACGGTATTGGTGTGAAGCATGCCTTGGAAGGGGGTGTCCATGATAATGACTCTGAGGGCTGTTCTGTAGGTTAATTTCAACAATACACGTCTTGTGCAGGGCACTCACCCAATGTAATCACTGAAGTTGTGTCCAAGCCAAGTCCAAGCGTATCGTGCTTGCCGCCGTGATAGTCCGTAAGCAGGCTTGGATTTCGGCATCTCGGCTCTGAGCGTCTATTTGCTTCGAGCGCTATACTAGGGGAGCTCAAAGTTGAGAGCTACGAATTTCGTAGCTGACGATTTGGCGGAGATACGAGCCCAACTACGACGTATATCTCAACTTTGAGCTCCCCTACTGTAAAGTCAACCCGCATGTCCTTTCTTCTCGGATTTCTATTTGGTCCTATGATTCCTATCCGACCACCAACCCACACTCGAAACTTGTTTAAACCAAATCCGACACCAATAGCCGTTCAGTAAGCCAATTCCACTCTGCGAATTCAGATCTGTTGTTGCAGTGGCTGCCCAGCGCTGAGCGTCCGCAACGTGGACATTTTATAGTTAATTCAGATTTATTTATTTCTTGCAGACGAACCATGTTTTGTTAGCACGTCCAGTCCTCGATCCAGCCCTGTGCGAGTACAGTAACTATGTAAATCCGGCCAATGTTCCTCGGAAACTAGCGTGGCGACCTGGCCCTGGCCCTGTGCAGGGCCAGTGTCCGATTATTCCTGCTGATTTCCGGAGAAGCTACTATTATCCTTAACTATTCGTGTTCAAAACGTCAAGACACGCAAGTCGAGGAGAACCGAATAGTAAATACGATCGACAAGATATGATCCGTCAATTCACCCGCCCACAGAATGCACCCACACCATCCAACAGGGCCAATCCAACACCTTCCTCCTCATGCTAGCCACTGCTCGTGAAATCGTTCTGGTACGTCGCCCGCCGTTCCGACTTCTGGAACACTCCGCTCACGCTATCGTGTCACCACTGGCAGGTCACAGGTGTATCGGGATTCGTCGGATCCCACATTGCAGCGCAGCTCCTTGCGGAGGGGTACTTCGTCCGCGGGTGCGTATATGCCTTCCAGCCTTTCAATTTTCCTAAATCGAAGCCACCGGGCGTAGCACTGCACGCGGAGACAAAGTCGCGGCGCTGAAAGCTGCGCCAGTGGGTCGGAACGCCAACTTCGAGGTCGTCGAGATTGAGGACGTCGCGGTTGCGGATTTGAGTGCTGTATTGAAAGGTACGTATGTACGATTCTTAGGTAGCGGGCATGAACCTGAATGCGCCTCCAGGCCTGACATATATCATCCACACGGCGTCTCCCTTAGCAGGAAGGGCCTCCGCGGCAGAGGGCCTCAAGGTATGCCCCGCTATTTAGTTCTGGTGGTAGCTGAACAATGCATGCAGTCCGCCGTACGAGGAACCTTGAATGTTCTCGAGCAAGCGGAGAGGGCGGGGATCTCGAAGATCGTCCTCACGAGCAGCTGGGCGACTGCAATGAATCGTACGCTCTAAGCTGTTGTTTCCACGGCTATCTTGATGGCTTATGTTTAATTTATGTGTAGCTTCGCTGGACAAGATGTACCAAGGCGGTGTCCTCACCCGTGATGGTACGCAGAACCGTCTGATTTGTTTACAATTAATGAGGAATAACGTGTAGATTGGGGCTCCGTGACGGAGGAAGAACTCCTCAGCGGGAACAACAGCCCCCTCTGGAACTACCTCGCAACAAAGATCCTGGCAGAGGCCGCCGCCTGGAAATTCGCCGGCGAGCATCCCTCGGTTGACTTGACCACCAGTGCGTCTGTCCATTGTTCCGAATTTGAATCCAAAAACAAAATCCTTGACAGTCAATCCACCGTTCATATACGGTCCCCTGCACGCGGACTTCCCAGTTCCAGAAAAGACGCGGCTCGGTGCCAACACGATGGTGTACGCGCTCATCGGCGGCGGCGCCCTTCCGCCCCAGCTGGCGCCGTTTTACTGTGACGTGCGCGATGTCGCGCTCGCGCATGTCCGTAGCCTCACAGCCGACAAGTCCGGCAGCCAGAGGAAGCGTTTCCTGATTTCTGGCGGGGCGTTCACGTGGAAGGCCGCCGTCGAGTATCTCGCTAAAACGCGTCCCGAGTTGAGGGAGCGTCTTCCGAGTACACAGGATGCAGCCCTGCTTTCGGGCTCGCTTGTCACCACCGATGTGGCTCCGGCCGAGATAGCGCTGGGGATGGACGAGTATATCCCGTGGGAGCAGAGCGTTTGCGATGCGCTCGATTCGTTCTTGGCGGTTGAAAAGCAGTGGAATTAGTAGCGTTTAAGTATTTTGAAGCTTGCTCAAATCATGACTTAAATTGGATTGGGACTCAGCTAATTTATTGTGCTTCGCAGCTAGGAAAGATTTATGGCAGTGCAAAAACTGATCCCATTATGGGGTTGAACACTGTTCAGAATCGAACTGATGATTTATACCTTTTTATTCAACTCATGGTCGAGGATTGAGACATCGGTAGACTCTCCTAGCATTAGCAAAATTAAAGCTCTACAAATGATTTCGACATTTCGAGGACGAATAAGTTTGGTTCGAAAGTTGTTCGAAAATTCAACTCGGAGATTGCCGGCCCCCGTGCCGCGTGACGGCGTGGGAATCGACCAGGCCTAGGACGTCGCTTCATCGTCATGTCATGATCATCAAACTTTTTCCTGCTCTCCACATCTCCACTTGCTTCTCTTCCTCCAACCTAGAATGCCTTATTCCCCAGGTGCGACGAGCGGACACATCCCACGCAGGGCATCCCTAAGCTTTTGGCCCACCAGGTGACGCCGGCAAAGGTGCTAGTCTGTTCAAGACGCGGTGTGCGCAATGCCACACAGTTCGCATTTCGCCATTTTTTGTCGCATTTTGGGACTCATTTGCTTGTCATTAGCTGGGCGCCGGCGAGGGAAACAAAGTCGGACCCAACTTACACGGGTCAGTTGTTACTCATTCGCACGTAAACACCTCTGACGCGCGTGGCCACCTTCAGGCTTTTCGGGCGCAAAACCGGGCAGGTGGAGGGCTTCTCCTACACGTCTGCGAATGTGAACAAGGGCGTCGTGTGGAGTGAGGAAACCCTCTTCGATTACCTCGAGAACCCCAAAAAGGTGCGCCGTCGCGCCGAGGCTGCGACCCAATGATTAACTATCGTACGTAGTATATCCCTGGAACGAAGATGGCGTTTGCGGGCCTGAAGAAGGAGAAGGACCGGAACGACCTCATCACGCATCTGAAGGACGCTGTGAGCACTCTTCGCCTTCCTCCCCTTTCCGACACTAATCGACCCTTAACCACAGACCAAGTAATCGTACTCCAAAATTGCGCACTTGCAACAAAACGCTATACGGACGCTTTTATACATACACCGCGCGCTCTATTCATTATATCTGGATTGCTTCTGTGGAATAGATCCTCGATCCGTCTGTCTTCTTGGTTTTCGTTTGCGGTTTTGGCTGTAGTAATTTCCATAGGTCGGTATACTTTAATATTCTATCCTGAGCCTCTGTTGTTCTTCCTCCTCATGGTTCTCACGACTGGAACTCGCAACCTGAACTCACGCTCACTGACTTGATTGACTCCACCTAAAATCCTAGACTCTGACAACCTCCGATCGTTGCTTATCTTTACAGCACACTGTGGCCCCATCCCACTGACGCGGCTCCCTTCGGGATTAAGGTCTCCGAGTACGAAGCTTAACTTACTTACCTTACTTCTCTTCTCTTCCGGAAGGGAACGATTTCTCGGCGATCGCATGGCCCTGATCCAGGGCTGGGCTGGGCTGCGGCCAAGAAGTATGTACGATTTTGTTAGTCCATTTATGCGCTGAGCTCTTCTCAGCATGCTTGCTGAATTGCGACGACCAGTTTTTACGGGGCGTCTCTGTGTACGTATGCTCAGCACTCGCCGTCCCGGTCAAAAAAAATTAATAAGTGTCCTTCGCCGTTGACACGAAATTTAATTCAGTTCCGCGCATACATGTACGTTCTTGAAGTTCTTCCCGAACGCCCCCCGAGGCCTGATCTACGAGAGGCACTGCCAGTGCGTCTGTGGAGGCAAGTTGAATACGGACGCCGATCGGCTTCAAAGTGCTGCCGTGGTTCAAACTCAATGCGTGGGTTCTGTGCGCCGATCACCGATCCGCGCCTTCGCTTTTGGATTGGCGTAGCTTGTACGCGATTCAGCGGCTTCGCCGCCATCAAGAACCATGCCCCTCAGGCTCCGCGCCATTGTATTTCCTGGCGGTGGATCCTGGGGCGTAGGGCGTACTAGGGCGTAGGCCTTGGGCTTGAAGCTGAAGGTTGGTTGTTTTTGGTGAGATCTGGATAGATAAGTGCTGACTTGATTTGGACAGAGGAGGCGGGATCGACCCTTACCTGCCGAGACGCAATGTTGGACAACTTGCTTTGGTGACACTTCCGGAGTTGGAGCTATGAAGTTACTCGTTCGTTTCCAATGGACTGTTATCTGCGTTGAACAAGCAATTCCAATTCCAATCGTCATTTCCTTTAGACGGGCTTCAAGGCGGCGATTCATTCAGGAGGAAGGCAAGCGGCGGCCGAACATAGTTCAGCTCATCCATCCAAGTCTCCGCACCAAGTACACGCTTGACAACGGACGAAATCTGATTCTGGCAGCCGGTACAGGGTTATTTTATTAACGTATCAAGCGAGGTCCAGCCCGCGTATCCTCCGCTTTTTTCTCCCGTTTTTTTATTGGAGCATCAGGCCATATTTAAGGGCGGAGTTGCAGGCGGCGATACGTGGTCTCACTTTCAGTCCCGTCCATCTCGCCCCCTTCTACCATGTTATCCACCCTCGTTTTCACCGTCCTCACCGCTGCTGTCTGCGCGTCGGCCACACCGATGGCGGAGATTGAGGCTCGGCAGGGAGGTCCCCTAGCAGCTGTGTACTCCAGTTGCAAGAATCCAAGTGAATAATTGATTTTGTTCATTTTGCTCTCGCGTTGACACGCAAACGAACTATCAGACGAGGTCGCGCTCACTTTCGTGTGTTTTCCCCTTCAACCAATTACCTGCCGCGTTGACCCTGTTTTATCTACTTAGGACGACGGGCCATGGGTGTATCTGTCGGTGCATCTTCCCTGCCCATTTGCCTGCCCGCTCACGCCCGCCGCCTCAGGTACGATGTCAGCAAAGCTCTCGTCGCCGCGGACGCCGTGGGCACGTTCTTTTTCAGTGAGAAGTTCGATACAATCTCCCAAAATTGCTTATCTAACCGCCTATCCGTCCATAGACGGGAATAACTGTAACTAATACTAGCTTGCGGCTTCCGTGCGCCTTCGAGGACGATGCATAGATGAATGCATCTACAACGCGGACGAAATGAAACGCGTTCAATATGCGTACGCGCACGGGGATATGATTGGATCACATACATGGGCGCATTGAATCTGATGACACTGACATGGGATGAAAGTTCGTTGCCTCTTTCATTCCTGACTTTGTCACAACTTTGAACTCATCTATTTTTTTGGTTATCTACATAATAGTTCATGATCAAATGTGGCGAACTGAACGTGAGTTATTCCTATATTTGCATCGAAAGCAGCTTGAACATCCTTTTTAGAGGCTTTCCAACGGATCATTGGGGTTACACCGGCGTTCATGCGACCCCGTGCGTTTATATGTCCAGCGGACGTTTCGCGTTTCTGATCCAAAGAACAGCCTACGGAAGCTTCAACGATCTCGTGAGACAGGCCGCGTACATTCGGAACCAGAGCCTCGTTCTCTGGGACTTCGAGTGCGTAAAACATAGGTTCTCGTTATGGTTAAAAGTTATTTATTAACACCTGCGTTTCCAGTTCCGGTGATTCGACTGGCGCGACGGTGGCGCAGAGCAAGGCACTCTATGATGGTGTCGTGCAATCGCACCCCAAGAACCTGCTTGCCTTGAACCACGAGACATATGGTGCGTTACCCACCCACTGCATTAAGGCGGCCCCGCGGCAGACCCTGTCGGAGTTACGGCGCCATGGGTCGGAGCTGTGCCGAGGTGTCGCGCACACTCTGCCGCCATCACTCGGCAAAGTTCCGTCGTATGGCGACGTAGCTCGGCAAAGTCCTTTTACTTGTGCCGCCGAGCCGTCTGAACGCAGTGACCACAAACGTTTCTCGAGTTCAATCTGACCAAACATTCACAGACACCTCTGTGTATGGGTTTCTCTATGCTCTCATGATTCACCTCAGCTAAATTGAAACCGAACATCTGCTAGCCACCAAGTCCTTCCCTATGCGATTGAAGTGCTGCAAAGGGCAGGGTATAAGCTAGTCACGCTGGCGACGTGCCTCGGACTGCCTGCGTATCATAGTGTTGGAAAGCCAGGAACACCAGACATATGTTCTTATCCTCAATCACATTTGTGCATTTCTCTCACTCTTTCGGCAAGGCTACTTGGACCTGCTGAACGGGTGCTTCGTCCTCCTTACACGCCGTTTATTGCTTGTTTCAGGTGGATAATACTTCTACCTTCTTGCTCGACCGGGGTTCAATAATTATAATATTCGAACCAACCAGCTATCTGAATCCTGAAAGTCAACCAACTATCCCGAAAGTTGAACCGCAGCGAACCGACAATACTCGAGGTCGTCCTCGATATTCACTTCCGTGTCTTCCTGGCACCCACGTCCATAATGAACTTTTCCAATTTGGCTGTCACCGCCTCCGCCGCCACTGTCTTCATTTGAAAGATAGATGCCAGTTCACGCTGCACCTCAAAAATCGCAGGTCGTAGGTGCGGTTCGAAGGTCCAACATCGGTTCAACACAGACCAGATTTCATCTGTTACCCTTTGTTGATCGTAGTCCGCCCGTTTAGGCCGAAGGTCGGCAAGAATCTTGGCCGTTACGATGGGTCTGGAAGGTCTCTCTTTCGGGGGTTCGGAGGTCAGGATCTGAGGCTTGGTTCATGCGCAGAATCAAGACAACCATTGTGCACGTACTTCTAAAACCAGGAGCGCAAAAGAATATACATCAGAACTCTTGGTTGTGCTTGGAGATGATTGTTCCACAGGCGGTCCGTCTACGACGAAGAATAATTCTGGGGCCATATACGGTGCTGTTCCGACACTTGACATCGTAAAACCCCGGCAGTCCATTATCTTGGAGATGCCGAAGTCGCAGATGCATGGGGCGCCTCGTTTGTCGACCAAGACATTTTGCTGGGAATGCATGAGTTCAGAATTAAATCACCGTACTACATGATCCGTACCACTTTCAGGTCCCCATGAATGATATCATGGGTATGTAGATACCGTAATCCAGATGCCACTCCGCGCACCTATAAGATTTAAAAATCAGTTGCTTGCGATATGGTCTGAGATAAAGAATTTACGAGAACTCCTCGGTTCGCAGAAGGGTGCTTTCGGAGATATGTTCCCACATGCCCAAGTTTATAGAAGGGGGATATCAAGACAGGCCAGGGCGCGATATCCTTACATACGCCAATAAACGGGAGGACGTTCTTGTGCTTCAGTCGACTCCAAACCTCGGCTTCGCGGTTCAGCTGCTGCACATATCCGTTAATTTGTTTGTTTGTTTAATGCGTAGTCGTATGGCAGAATCTCACCCTCAAAACATCTTCCATTTGTCCAGAGCCATCGTCAGACATGCGCATCATTTTGATAGCAACCTGAGACTATATCAAGAGGATTACAAATGGGAAAAGGCGATTGAACCTACACGGATTTTACGGCCATTGGATCTCGTTAATTTTCCTCGGTAGATGTTCGAGTTCCCACCCCCGGCGAACGGATACTGATCATCTTGCGTTATACGGCCTTTGAGATCTCGGCCATGGACCTCCGGCAAGGCTATATCCTTGAGATATACGAATAAATAAATTAATAAGATAGAACGACTTCGATTGGGTACGTACCCCGAGGGAAACCGAGGCTTCCGAGCCGCTGGAAGAATCGCTTTCGTCCTTGGAAGTTTCAGGAAGGGAAAAAAAAATCGTCGAGGCTTTTCACGTACTTGGGATGAATCCGGCTAGCACGCGGGACTATAAGACTCCAGCATTTGTGCATACACGCACGCACCTCGGTTTCTCCATGATTTGACACTTCTTTCGCGGAGTCTATTTTGTCTCGCCTACTCCAATGAATATCGTGACTCAATAAATGATCGCATGGGGGAATACGCACAAGTAGACGAGGCTCTGTACGACTTCTGGCATTGTCGGCCTCAATGACGGGCTCTGATTCCACACTGAAGCGAGGAATCGCCACATGTCAACTGTGACTGCTTCATGATCCAGATGGCCTCTGCTCGGACGACCACCGCGAACAATATGGATGAATACAGCATGTTCAGTTGGGAGATGGTGATAAGGCGGAAGTCCGGATAGGATCTGAGAAAATTCAGTTCCGGAAACGCGGAGCTGGCGTTAAAATTACCTCAAGTGTGACCATAGAGAAAGAATAAACATCCCCCGACTCAGTCCTCACAGATAATGCAGTCTTGGCCGAAAAAGACTCAGGCGATGCAAATCGAATGGGGGAGGAAAATAATGATGTAGTATATGCAGGCTGGCGAACGGCCTTCGACATTCCATAGCCACAAATGACCGGCGAACCATGGGCATCGATGAGTATTTTTTTCTGCAAAGAATTCAGCCACCTGATCGTACTCAATGCAATAGATGTGAGGGTCATGCGCACCGTACATAAATTCCCGTGGACAATGCCTTCTGAGTGTAGGTAAGCCAAGCCATTGGCTACACCGATTACCTATAAATTGCTTGAGAAGTGCGCAGACCAATAATGAGATTGGCCAACCATTTGTAGTTTTTCTCTTGGACCCTGCTTCGTCTGCTGTAGGTACTTCATTATCGGTCCGGAAACACAAAGGGGTGATATGAGTGCAGGAGAAAGTCCCAAATCCAATGATATTCCCAGAAACGGCAGGATATTAGGATGATCCAGCTGCCGCCAGATCTGAGCTTCCTGATACAAATACTATTCTCACGTTGGATGAGTAGCTTCTACGGTGCGTCGAGATCAACCCACCCTGCTGGTTCGTTCCAATGTTTCCCGCTCCGAATGCATCCTGCGAAATATTTTCACTGCGACCTGTCAGATGCAGCATTCTTTAGTCCTGGTATCGCCACGAGCAAGAACATACAAGGAGTTTTGTGGATTTCAATGTCCCACTATAGATATCAGCAACGCCGCCGGATTCGAAAGGATATTTGTCCAAGTCGATAACCTTGCCAGTCAAATCCTTTTTAAGAAAGATATGTTAGACAGCGAAAGACGAGGAGAGTGTTCAAATCTTGCCAGATCTTCCTGTAAATGTTGATTTACAGGCAGGGTGTTTCCGGGAATGTCCCACTCCCATCGAGAAGAACGTGTCGAAATGCCAGGAGAAATCAACGACCCATCACTTTCGGGGTCACTGTCGGTTGTGGTGTATCCGCTCAGCCACGAGGAACCGCGTCCAGTCGATGACCTCGATGAGGTCCGTCGTCTGGATGTACTCCGCGTCGAGATGTTTGAGCGGCTAGGGCGCCGATAGGTAGGGGAGATATCTGCACTGGATCCTTGACTAGATTGCCTGCTATACAGAGGGGCTCTCGGATCTCGTCCGGTGTTCAACTTCGAAAGGGATCGATCACTGGGCTGGCGTTCCGTCCGTCTAAGGGATGAGGGGAGGTTGACTGGACGAACATCGGCGCTGGTTGACGCATCCGGCAAGTGTCTACCTAAGTCAATGGCAAGCCGGTCAAACTTGGCTCGGTCCGGAGACGAGGTAGGAGAAAGATTCGCAGTAGTGGGAATATCTTCACGTCGATTATTGAGAAAATGGTGCGCTTTGACCCCCTCCGCGCCACGAAAGCTGCGTCGCTTCCCAGGATCTGTATGGAGCAGATCCTGGATGAAATCTCGCGCCGCGTTTGAGGGTACTGTGCTCGAGCTCCAGTTTATCTTGCCAGATAAAATCTTCTGTAGCACCAGCTCGAGTTCCCCCCCTTCATATGGTGTAATGCCATGAAGGAATTCATATGCGATGATTCCCAATGCCCACTGTTCAAAGGCCCGACAAAATTAGGGTCAAAGCCATTGTCCATATATCAGCACCCACCCAATCAATACTAGGATCGCTGTCCTGCAGGCCGAGGACAGCCTCAGGAGTGAGATAATAAATCGTCCGAAAGAACTGGGACGAATTGATCGTCTGCTCCGAGGGTACACCAATATTTCGATTCAGAAACGCTTTGTGACTCATTCCGAAGTCAGCCAGCTTTAAACGATTTGCAGCATCCATCAAGATGTTTTCCGGCCGTAAATCCCTGATGAGAAATTTATCATGTACGTCGAGGCAGATCTAAATTCGGCCTACCGATGGATGATCCCCTTATGGTGAAGATATTCCAGTCCCTGAGCAACCTGGAATGTGTAATCCGTCGCCACTGCCTCCCCGATTCGACCCAGCGAACTGATCAAAGCGGCACAATCACCCTGGGGAAGCAATTCTTTGACCAGATAAACCTTGCTTTTGCTCTGAAACGCGAAGTGAATCCTGTTGACGAAGGGGGAATCAGATTGATTCAAAATAGCCATTCGTTTGGCACGGATTATAGTCATTTTATTCTTTGTGAACATCTCCGGCTTCGCGATGACTTTAACGGCGAATGTATGGCTTGTAGCTATTCTCCTGGCCAAGAAAACAGAGTTCGAAGGACCCTTGTGCAAGATCCGGATGATGTCGAAGTCTTTGATAGATCCGGGGGCATTTTCGACGGAGTCTTGGAAAGGATGGGATGGATCGGAGCTGCTCAGCTGGAGATCCTTCAGGAGCGTGTATTCGGGATCTTCCTCTCTTCTCACTAGAAGGTTTGGATGAAGTAAACCTTCCTTGTTCCACGAGTCCATTAAAGAATCCTTCCAAGGTCCTGTATTTCGAAGCGTCAGCCAACGGCACGACGCAGTGCATAGCGCAAGCTAACCGTGAATTTTGCCTTTGGTATCTTTGTAGTACCACCGAGAAGACTTTGAGACAAAAAATGACCAAGGTTCTTTATTTTCGTTGCCCAGAGAAACTTCCGGATATTGATCAGCGTGATACCATTTCAACGCTCGACTGAATCTGGAAACCGCCAGCAAGACCTGAGAGTGCCAGTTCTGTCCAGCCCCGTGGGGAGTAGTTTGCCAGATTTTCCCAATATTACGGAGTTTTGTCACAAAATATTGACAAGCCGCAGCGTCGGTTAAAAATGTTTCGAGAGAAGTGTTGATCATTTCGTTTCCGACGCTGAGGATATCACGGAAGACAGTTTGGGAGGGATCAAGGGACGCCATGGCGTCGGAAGGATTCATGGCCATCGAGGAAATATTCGGACTGAGTAGCGGGCCTGAAATATGCCTTCGCGGACTCGGGCCATCTGACTGAGTGACTTCTGACAGGACGGTGAGTTCACGGCGATGCGTATTGTACATGTCCATACCGTCCGGCTCCCTGGACGCATGAGTACCAACTTCAAATGGGTGGTCTTGGTCGAGGGGAAGGACGTTCTCGAGGAATGAGTGAATGGTGCCGAGGACCTTTTGCAAATCCTCATCACATCTTTTCTTGCTGGATGCTAGGATGTACATCGTTCCTTCCGATGCGGCACGTCCTATGCCTGGGACGGGTGCGCGGTAGTAGTCCATAGTAGCAAGGACCGATTAGTGGCTCACTGAGATGTCTTCCCCGCGTGACTTTGATAGTTCCTGAATGCCAGGGGTTTAGATAGTACCTACTGTTTAAGGACTCATTGTCCCGGAACATTGGTAGGTCTGATTTCGGAGGCGGACTTACGCCGTGGAATTTTGGCGCTTGCGGATTGCCTGAGTGCCGGATTAGAAGCCGAATTGTTGGAGCACTACTTAGTGCTGCGGTCATTTTCTTTTTCATGTCAAAAGAAAGTTCGGTAAACATCAACGTTGCATAATGAACGAACACCAGTCAGCATCAAACATCATAGTCCCGATCCTTTTCATCCGCCACGTCAACATTGTTCATCTGCTTTGTCTCCAACGCATGCGGGATGACTTGGTCGCCAAAGACCGCGTCCTAAAAGAAATCATCTCAGATGCCCGGTCCACAGGTAATCCGATTACACTGAACGTACCATCTCCTCCAGACTTTTTCCTTTCGTCTCGGGGAAACTAACAGGATTCGATCAGTCAAATATACCACACGAGCCAGAAACACACCCACAAGAAGAACACGACGAGCCCGTTGACTACATTCGTCACTACGAAAAGAATATAGAACTCTGTTGCAAATACAATCAGGTTCCGTTCAGGAAGGGGTTTTTACGCTCACTGTATTGAAGGCGGGCCATGCCGATGGGTGAAACTTGTGAGATGAGAACATTGCATGCCCCTTTCGCCTATCGTCAAAAAAATAGAGAGCAGTGAATCATCTGGACTCACAATTCGCGCATGTACAGACTGATGTCCCAATAGCTCGGATCCGCATCGGGAAACTATAACCGGATAAAATTAACGGTGCCGGTGAGTGAGTGAGGACGCACATCTCGCTCTGATACACCCACGACACCGGACCGAAGCTGACGCTGAAGAAGAGGGACCCAAAGATCTGTGTATCCGGTGGTTGAAACCATGGTAAGACGACGTAGTTCGGATATATCAATACGCACAACGATGAATGCGACACCGGCAGTTTGAGCAGCATGATTATGCGAGTTTGTCCCACCCCATTTGGCGTTTATAGCAGCTTCTATAGCCAACGAGATCGCCATGCCCACCGCGCCTTGCAAGCCGACTCAGCGGAGACTCCCGGTCTTCCAACGAACAGCAGATCACTTACCGAATATTAAAGGGGGCTTCCTCCCGACGCGGTCCAGGAAGAAGTAGATGAAGATGATCGTAGTGATGGCCCCTAAGGCGCCATTTATGCCAGTGATCATGAGCACTTTGGAGCCGCTGAGGCCCAGGGCGGCGTATACTGCATTGAATTACGTCCTGCAGTCACAACTTTATCTTATTCGACCACTTACACGTCGGTTGAAAGTAGGAGGAGACGTTGATCCCTGTAAACTGGGTGCACACTTGAATAGCGATGCCGGTAAGCGTTCGACGGAGCATTGGCTTCGTGGACCACAAATCGGAGAACTGGTTGGATGTGTTAAAAGCGGGAGGCAGTTGTATAGACACATACTCGAGTTGAAATGTGCTCCTTCTCGTACTGGATTTGCTCGAGCCTGGAAAGTTCAGCGGACTCAGGTACATACAGGAGTGCAGCTTCAACACGAACATTTCTGCAAATTCTAGATCAATGAACTCTTTGTTATTCTTGTCTCCGTGGAGTTGCTGGACAACGGCGAGAGCTTCATCGTTCCGGCCCTGGCCAAGCAGCCATCTAGGTGAGAATGGTAGGACGAACATCCTGGAGCCGATGAGAGATGACCGAACGAGGTAGAGGTATAGGGCTACCCCAGGAATAGCAGTGCCGCAGGGAAAATTTGGACCCCGAGGGCGGCGCGCCACTGGGCGTCGCTTCGTATAAATTGGCAGCCGTACCCAACCCCTGGGGTTCATTTGTGTTGCGAAATGCACGAATAAAGGAGCAGAACGCACAATTGGCGACCAAGAATCCGATACTGACCATCACTGGAGAACATGTTGAGATAAAGAGCGCGTAGTGCAAGAAGTGCTCACATTGCGTCAAACCCGTTAAAAACCCTCGCATTCCAGGTGGAGATATTTCACTCTGGTACAACGGAACCACTGGACATGATATAAGCCTCCGCTTCCTATAGCTATTCACCAAGCGTACCCATGCTCAAGCTGAAAAGAGATAGATATAACCGTTGGTCTTAGATGGATACGAACACACACCAGCCGATAGCAAGGCCCGCGATCAATCGTCCTACTATCAAATACGATACATTTTGCGCACCGGTCTGCAGGCTGCATCCGAGCACTGCGACCAGGGCACCCATCTGGATTGTGCGCTTGCGGCCAATATGATTCGCCAGCCAACCGGCCGCAGCAGCGCCAAAGAAGCCTGGATGTGACGTGAGCCAAGATAGAACGGGAGCAGAATAGGGTCTGGGCCGCACATCCGCCGGCGAACTGTATACATAGGGTGCCGTTATAATGATGGGGGAAAGATGTCCAAGACCTTCCAAGACGCACCGTAGACACAATGGCGCCGATGATGTTGACCCCAGGTGAGTGAAAGTACGCATGGAAGAAGTTGAATTCTTGAGATACAACAGATCCGATGATGCCGGAATCGCTGAGAGCGTTGAACACGGACTGAGGGCGGGTTTACGTAGGTATGAGCTATATGAGACGTACTATCCTGGAGGGGGGAATAAGTTGGCCGGGACGAATATTACAGCTCAAAAACTCACCAAAGAGAAACCTAGAGAGAGTCATAGTCACGTCAACACCAACTCCGAAAAACAAAGAAGAAAAGCACTCACGACCCGAGGGCAGAGAACAGTGCGACGGAGAAGTTATAGAAAAGCCCCATTTTGGCTTGAGATGGAGGGCGAGCACAAGAGTCGCCATACCCATACCCTTCTTATACACGGATAGCTCCGTAGGACGCAAGAATACACATCGTCACGTTATGATAGTCATTAGAATGCCCAGAAATACAGGCAGACACATGGGCCACAATTTGACAGTACGGGAGTGCAGGCTAGTCACAGGACTGCTTCTGGCGCGGCGTTTGATCGATTCAAACGGTAAGTTTTGAATGGGGGGAGAATAGAACGCGGGATGTGCAGAGAATCGAGATCCGGGGCTCGGTCAAAAAATGGATGGAAGTTGGGTATCCATAATAGCCACTCGATACCGGTCCGAGTCGATGCACGCGAGCGCGCCGAAAACTCTCTGCATTGAGCGAGGAGCTAGGGAGATTGTCTCCTTACATCTTGATTATAGTGTCTGTCTTCGACCAAAGGCTCTATGATTGCCGTTGACGACAACTGTAAAGACGGGACGGTGGACAACCATACCAAGAGAGGCTACGGCAACCCACACCGAGTCAGCGAGCGGATTAGCAAACAGCTGACAGAATCTCTCGATGGCAGATACACACGCTATTATCGACCAGGACGTGGCCACAAGGTCAAACGATTCTCGATGAGGTTGAGGAGGTGGATGTAAAAATCTCACGCATAACGGCGTTCCTGATGTGACATATCCTATTAGAGAATGATCAGCGTCACGCTACCTCTCCTCTGCTTCTTCAAGTTCCTCCATTCAAAAAGGACTGCTGCCCAAAAAATGCCACCCTTGTTCCCTCCGCCAACTGACATGCTATCCAGCATGCTCGGTATGATGCGCGACATGGAACCCGTCTCTGCCCAGAGCATTGCCCAATCTTTCGGCTTGCTCGACGGCAAGTGGAAGGATTTCGTGATGGACAAGTGCTCCTTCGGAGAGCGGATGATAGGTGGGATGAATGTAAGAACAGAACATTAGCGATCAACCGCCTCACCGATCTTGCACTAAATATCCCGGGCAGCACGGCAAATTCTGCGAGAAGACGTTCGGGAAAAATCCTGCTCTCGAACCTATAACCAACGAGGTATTGCGCTCATTTCACTGCTTGTGGCCCGCTTATAGACAGAGATTCTCTTCAGTTTGCTGCGCTGCATCTGCCGATTCTGATCGAGGCGTATACCTCTGCATATGAAACGCGGAAACCTCTTGCCGATAACTGGATGGACTCCTGGGAGCGCTACTACGCGTACGTGCTCCGGGACTGCGTTCAGACCATGTTCTTCTCGCGATGGATGCGCCACCACTCGCCAGAGTCCAACAACCTCATGAACAAGCTCGCGGGTCAAATTGCGCAGTTTCCTCTCGAGGTCTGTGCGCTCTACGAACTTTTCCAGATCCCGACCTGAATTCATGGGCCCTCCAGTGGCCAGAAGTTTGCGAGGCGCAGCGCCAGCTCGAGCGTCTTGGCATTTTCGTCTGGGTCGCCCTTCGCACCCGGCAGTGCTCTCCCAAACATGCTGTCCACATCCCGCTCGAAACACGCCAGAAGGTTATCCCATATCTCAAAAATCTCAAGGTTCTCGTCAACAGCGAGCTCCGAAATCCTAAATGGCGCAAAGGCAGGCCCTGTCTCCTCTTCCCTCCAAATTGCTGAATGAGGTCGGCACTGCAGATCTTGCAAAAGACAACTTGACAGAGGCACTGAGACATATCAAAGTATCACTGGAGCAGTATTTCGATGGCGAGCAGCGGTTTGGTGGGACTCGCGACGTGACGTGTGTCTGATCCCTTCACGTATTCTTCTTATTAAATCCAAATGCAGGATGCTTGCGGAGCATCAGCAGCGCTGGGATGTCTGCGCCGCCAAGTCCTCGAACTGTACGCTCAGCGACAAGCACCGATTGAGAGAGTGCGCGAAGGTAAGCTTTTTTGCTCGATTACCACACCCCGTTTTTATAAACGAACATTTCAGTGCCACACAGTTCGTTATTGCTCGCCGGGTAAGCGCTTCGTTCTTCCAGTTCCGCCGAAAAAAATCTCATTCTCTGGGAAGAGCATCAGCGACAACATTGGAAGGAGCACAAGCCCACTTGTTTCACACCTTCGTACTAGGTTGCCGCAGCGTAACGTCCTTGCAGCACAAAGTAAACATCTGCTACGTTATCTTCGAAACTAACTCGAGTATGTATGTCACTTCTGACCGTATACTGTTCAAATTATTGCATCTGCAAGCTGTGAACCTTCTTCCTTCGTCTTGTAGTTCATTCAGTGCCCTCTCATTTGAGATTTCCTTCCTTTGCCCTGCAATGTTGACCGGTGTAGGGCCGTCACGTCATGGCACAAAACTCGATTGATGGTGGCGATACAACCTAGACCCCTATTTGACCAGTGAACGTCTCAAAGTCCCCTCACAAGAAAATGACCACCGCTCCACGCATAGGTGTGTGCCCCCCTCCCCCGTTTACCCCTCCCCCTCTCATGCCAAGCATGCCAGACAGCGACTATGTGCTCGAAAACTTCAACGCATACGCCGAGGGTATAATAAAGATCCTGTCCGCCCTGCAGTCCAACAATGGAACCGAGAATATCGACATCGACCCCAACACGACCTTCACGGCGCTCCGTAACTCCTTTGCGGAAGCCCAGTACGAGGGCGTCGCCAAGTTCTTCGGCCTCGTTGGGGACGAAGAGGAACCGTTCAAGGAGTGGAAGGACATCGATGTTCCCCTTGTCGTGCTACCGACGTCGGTTATCGAGAAGGTCGCGGCGAGGACGATGGAGTCGTTCGTGCGCGAGCCTGCGACGGGGTTGTTCCGTGGTGGGGTGAGTACTTCCGTTACCCGTGAAGCGGTTTACGATCCGTGAAGCGGTTTACGATGAAATTGCTCACAGGCTTTTCAATCTCTGGTCTCTCTTTTCGGAGGTATCCTGCAATCCAGGTCAGAACACACAGCTTCTGGGACAGATTTTAGCAGCGGCGAGGAAGCGGCTATTTTCTGTCATGACGAGATGCTGTTTTTCGTGCGCGAGTTTAAAAACCACCGCCGATCGGAAAAGAAGAAGTTCCTCAAAGTGTTCGCCCAAGTACTATGCGAGTTATTCGGTGCGCTGTTACTTGAATTCAAAATGCCAGCGGCCAATGATGCTGATTCGGGTGGTTATACAGGCGTATGGCACCTAAATCGCAGAAAGAATGAAGACATCGACTCTACCATGCTCATCCCAATTCACGCATGTCTCTACGACGCAACCGATTTCTATTTCCTCTCCTACGACGGACTCGGTTTCCGAAAGCGCATTTTCCGCAATAACGTGGCGCCTCAAACGGGGGGACGAAACGTCCAAGACTATGTGTATGAGACCTTGCGGGGTAAGGTTCAACTTCAAAACCATCGCCATTACTTATTTGAAAACAAAAAACGCTGACATTCGAGTCTAGTGCACATGTACACGTTCGCATTGCTGCTCGAAGGGTACAACAGCGCCGTCACACTGCAGTATGAGCGTTCAGTGCGGCGGAATTTACTCCTGGGGCCGAATGTAAGTAGTGTAAGCACCATCGAAATTTCATGCGTTACGCTAAGCTGAGTCCAAATCGTTTCAGGTTGGGCGCGGCGCGCGCAGAGACACTGGGCCCAGCACAACAACAGCAAGAGGCTGGCGCACTGCGTGCCGCCTGGCGTACGAATCGCGCGCCTTTCTCCAGAGAGCGCAAGACGTGCACTCGAACGAGCCCGCGGAAAAGGGGCTCCGGCGTCTTGCTGAGAGGTTGGTTGTGCTTTAATTCTCCTCCTCCTTCTCTTTCCTTCGATAATAAACAGCTCACTCGCTCATACTGCAATAGTGTAGAAGTGTGGTCGCCGGCTCAGGGAGGTGGAGGAGTCATCCACCTCCGAGTCCTCCTCCCACCCCAGGTGAAAGTTGTGGCAGAATTAATCGCGAAGCGCCACGAGCGGACTCTGCAGGCGGACTACGATCTCAAATGGGTGCCGCCCCACTTCCCCGGTGTTGAATCAGCGACTGTGCAAGTAAGATTATATACCTCACTTCAAGTCATCTTCATCTGAGTACCAAAACCAATTCAGGAGCGCAAGAACCGCGCCGCAGACGCCTTCTGGGCGGGCCTGCACCGCAGCTTCCGCACGCTCTTTGAGCCGATGATGCTTTTCAAAGGCGACACCTTCCTCGGTCTTTCCGTCGCCGCCCGCGAGCCGCGCGAATACCAAGCGATCTTCGAGAAGCGCGCACCGCGGTTCATGGCGCTCGTGTTGATAAAGAAGCTGGAGGAGTCGCAGCAGGAAGGGAACTGGGTGGAGGATTGGGAATAATGGTCCGAAAAAAAGTTGTCCATTTTTTCAAAATGTTTCAGTTATGTACAATTATTGCCTATTGCCCATCCTCGGCCCGGGGTAGATGGATCCCTCAAAAGAAAGCGACCTCCGCTGGAGGCTACATATAGAAATCCACCCTGAACAGGATGCCACACATAAACCACCCACATTCTTTCTTTTACCGCGGGCACCCTCGGTCAAAGCGTCAAATATCGAGTCACGTGGATATATCATTCAAGTTTGGGATTCCAGGCCTACTGTCGTGGACAAACTGCAAAAAAGGACCAACGCCACCCTTCAAAAAGATGATGCCACGGCTGGGAATCGAACCCACGTAGAACGATGAAAAGCGCGGAACTACGTATTCGTATCGTGCGCCTAACCTCTCGGCCACCGCAGCGTTCTACGCAATTTCATACAGCACCTTTGCAAAATTCGGTAGGTAGGTACATAGGTACTTAGGTATTACCTCAATATAATTCCCTTTTTGGGGCGCTATCAACAGGGAAAAGGAGGACACGCAGAGATGGATGGATAAGATAAATATGTATAGATACCGAGGGAAGGGGGTGGGAGCGAAGCCGTACGTCGGAATATCGGCCGCGACGACGAGGAACCGCGACTCGGAGGCAATGTGAAGAAAGCGGGACTCGGGATTCGGACGAAGAGTCGCCACCCCACGACGAAGACACAAGACGCCGCACGTTAAACGCCGCGCGCTGCATTCCCGTTTCCGTGTCCGCCAGCAGGCGAGTCCTTCCCTTCCCTTTCGTCTCCTTTCCTTTCCATCGCACATCCGATGCGACGCCGCTACGCAGATACACCAAACACGCACGCCCCGCCGATCTCGTCGGGTCCAAAGCGCCGCAGTTACTGAATGACGCAACCTCCGCCCTAACGACTGGCGACGATGCGCCGAGACGAGGATCCGAGCTGGGGTGGGGTGGGGTGGAGGTGCGAGGCGGACGCTGCATCACATTGCATTGGAGCCCAGACTCCGGAGGAAGCCCTCTCGCGTCGAGTCCAGGGTAAGCCGCGGCAATGCGCCTCCGCCTCCGCCTCCGCCTTCGACCCCCACGGCTCCGATGGGATGGGATGGGATGCAGTGCCAGGAGGGTGTGCATCGCACGTCCGCCTCGCAGGGTGTTCTATTCGTCGAGAGCCAGCGGGAGCCGGAGGAGACGGAGTCAGAGAGGGTCGACGCTCCCGCCGCGTTCACGCTCTCCGCCCCCAGCATCCGTGCGCCTTCCCCCGCCTAAGACTACAAATTGGATGGAGCGTATTCGGGTCCTGGTCCACCCTCCCCAGCGTCCGCGCGCCTCCCACCCCGCACTCGGAGTCGGGGCTCGCCACCCCAAGCGTGCACGTCCGAGCTTGGAGCATCCATCCCGCACCTCGAGTCGAAGCCGAAAGGTCAGTTCGAGCACAAGCAGGAGCACGAGCGCGAGCACCGAAAGTAATGGACGCGGCCGGACGTGGGCTAGAGTGACACAGCCCAAGGACCGGGGACGTCGTCGATTGCAGCGGCGGCGGATACACGTCAGACGCGGGAGGGGACGTCGGAGTCGGACGGGCGGGGAGAAGACGAAGGAGAGAGCGAGGACGAAGGCAAGGGCGCGCATCACATCCTAGGCGCAGTCGACATCGCCATCTGCATCGCACACGCGCGATTTGCCGCGCGCGTGCAGCTGCTCCCCCGTCGAGGGTCTCATAGCCGGCCAGACTTCGTATTGACTCGGACGGCTCCATGTCTCTCCCCGCACCCATCCGCCCGTAGTTAAAAAACGCGCGGCGTGGGGGATCCGAGTCGGGGGAGGGGAGCGGCGGATGAATGGGTCCAAGGCGGGAGAACGAGTCAGATATATAGTCGGGGTCCGGGCGCTGCGAGTGTGATGTGCGAGATAAACGGAGGGAAGGAGAGGGCGACGGGGCATGGATGCTTCAGATACGTAGATATCGACGCGGATGTTGGCCAGCGCACGCGTTTCGTCACAGTTATGGCGGCGGGTCCTGCGGGGCGCAAAGCACATCAATGTAAGGAAATGGAATTCGAGGTCGGGCAGAGAAGGCGTAGATCCACACGGATGGACGGGTTGCAAGGGATGTTGTGTAGAGGGAGGAAGCCGTCTTCTCGGCCATTCGCAGGTCAGTGTGCAGCTCTCATCGGCGCGGAGCACGGCGGGGAGAAGAGCTCCGGACTCGGAGGACGTCGACGTATCGGCCAGGAGCTGCGCGACGACATATGAACAACTGTCTGGCACGAATGGATGCAAACCTTTCAAGTTTACTCACCGCACTTGATTGATACGCCGCGCGTCGTCCCAGCTTTCATCGTGGCCTATCCGAGCCCATTATATTTATATTGTGCCAACCAGCAGTCCTCTTGAGCATACAGTGGAGACCATGGAAAAAGTGCACTTGGCTGTGGTCGGAAGAACACGATGACGGTGGCGATGCACCAGCTCCGGCCATCTCCGGTTTTCAACCGATGTGATTTTGAGTTCGAGTCTTCGACACTCGTCCTGCCAATTCAACCTCTCAAGAAATCGGCGCTCAGCGCGGCGGCTGAGATGCGAGGGAAAAGGGGGAGTTTGAGGGATAACCTGGGTCCCCATCCAAGTCCCGTACAAATAAATTACTGTCCTTCCTCCACTACTTAGTCGTACTCATATCCCCCAGCGAGTTGGGAGTTAAAAAAGGGGTGGACGCCGTTAAAATGAAAAGGCTCGCTAGTACCGCAGGTTCTTTTGGAAACAAAAAAAAACGAGAGAGTTTTCAAGACAGTGGCTCGGGCCCGAGTCGAACGGGCATCATCTGCAGAAGCAGATCCAAAGTATACAAAATTTCAGATTAATTTCAGCTCAGCAGCTGCGGACCACCCGCCACCGAGCCATATCTACAGCCTTTAAAACTAGGGAATCATGAGTAAACAAAGGATCGGTTTTACTCAAAATGAAGTAAGTGCACTCACTGGCAACACTTACATGTAAGTCTTACCACAATTCGGGGTGGTCATAAAATACCAGGACACAAATCCAAGGAATCTGGCATGTCATTGAAGAAAAAATAAGAAAAGGGAAAAAATCAATCTACAAGTCACATATCACATGGCTTTGGCCCGAGTCGAACAGGCATCATCTGCATGGAACCTTACAATAAACTTTTCCACATACTGCAGCTGTGGACCATCCACCACCAAGCCTTGTTTCTGTAGTTCGGAAATGGGTGAGGAGGAGTCAAATTGAACCTGAGGAGTCTTAATTGTACAAAAGAAAATCACTAGCACCGACTACATGCCAGTGGCTCGGGCCTGAGTCAAACAGGCATCATCTGTAAGTAAATGCAATGAAGAACTTACCGCGAAGTTCCACAGCTGCAGGCCGTCCGCCACCGAGCCTTATTCCTGCAAGGAAGAAAGAGGCCAGGAAGAGTAAACTAAAGAGCGTCCGTCTATGTCACTGTGTTCTATTCATGCAGAGCCAGCAGGAGCCGGAAAAGACGGAGTCAGAGAGGGACGAAGCTCCCGCCGCGCTCATGCTCTCCGCCCCCAGTATCCGTGCGCCTTCCCCCGCCTAAGACCACGAATTGGATGGAGCGTACTCGGGTCCCGGTCCACCCACCCCAGCGTCCGCGCGCCTCCCACCCCTCCCTCGGGAGTCGGGGCTCGCCACCCCAAGCGTGCACGTCCGAGCTTGGAGCATCCCGCACCTCGAGTCGAAGTCGAAAGGTCAGTTCGAGTACGAGCAGGAGCACGAGCACCAAGCAAGCAAGCCAGGAGTGCGCGAGGAATGTAACCGGCGAGGCCCTAGGGAGGGTACATCGATATTCGATCGCAGCGGCGGCGGGCACACGTCACACACGGGCGAAGGCGAGCGCGAGCGCGAGGCGCATCCTATCCGGAGCGCGGTCGGCGGTCCATCGGCGTCGATATCGCTATTGGAGAGGACCCGCCAGGGACGTCTGCGCAGTCGTCTGCCTCCGCGCCGGCTTTTCTCCTGCATCCTACATCCTACATCCTCACCGCGCGCAGCCGCCAGTAGCCAAAAAAACTGCGCGTGCGCATGTGTGCGTGCGGGATCGGATCCGAGGGGGTGGGGGTGCAGCGGATGAATGGGGCGAAGTCGAGAGGAGGAGTCAGATAGTTGCGGTTATGGGCGCTTGCGGGTGGATGGATACGGATGCGAGTACGCGAGACGAAGCGGAAGGGGACGACGGGGCCCCGAGCGCTCCAGGACGGCATGGGATGCTTCAAGTGCGACGATATCGACGCGGATATGACGGATCGTCACACGATGATGGCTCGCAGGCAAGGCGGCGGGGTCCTGCGGAGAATGGATGCGCGTTAGAAGTGAATGCGTAAGACGCCAGTAAGCAGGCGCAAAGTGTATTACAGTAATGTATGGAAATGGAATCCGGGTCGCGGTCGGGGCAGAGGAGGCGCAGATCGACACGGATGGGTAGATCGACACGGATGGGCGGGTTGCAGGGTATGTTGTGTAGAGGCAGGAAGAAAGGACACACCTTCACCGTCGATTCAGGCATTCTCAGGCATTCGAGGGTCAGTCGCGTGTGTCATCGGCGTGGAGCACGGCGGGGAGGGGAGCTATGGAGGACGTCGACGTATCGGCCGGGAGCTGCGCGACGAAATATGAATGTCTGGCACGAAACTGTTATTCGCCGCACTTGGATGATAGGACGCGCGTCGGCCCAGCGCTCATCGCGGGCAAGCAGAGCCAGTTAGATTGTCCCAACCTACCGTCGCCTTGAGCTTACTGTGGCGACCATGGAAAATGTACACTTGGTTGTGGTGTGGTCGGGAGCAACACGGAAACGGTGGCGATGCACCAGCTCCGGCCATCTCCGACCGTACTCCGATTGAACCGGGAGCTCAGCGCTCATCGATATTGTTTAGGTCTCGGAGCAAGGGATAAAGAGGAAATTATTGAGAAAGACAGAGAGCTGGCTCGGGCTTTGACGTAACTTCCAGCTTTCCAGCATGTTCCGAGTTCGGGGCCTTCGGGCCAAACGTCCACAGCCTCTTCCCGCCTCTTATCAGAGATTTGGGCGCTGAAGAAAGGAGTGGATCCTTTGAGATTGAAAAGGCTCGCTAGTACCGTAGGTTTTTTTTGGGTTCTTTTAAAAAAAGAAAAAGAAAACCATCAGGTCTTCAAGACAGTGGCTCAGGCCCGAGTCGAACAGGCATCATCTGCAGTTAGTGGGCATTTTCAACTGCTATAACTTCAGCAGCTGCAGACCACCCACCACCGAACCATATCCAGGGCCTTCAAAAACTAGGGAATCATGAGTGAACGGAGGATTGGTTTTACTCAAAATAAAATGAATGCACTCAGGCTCACTGGCAACACTTAAGTATTGTGCCATGTGATAGTCAACCACCACTTACGTAGAGGAGATAAATTCAAGGTTGAAGTTGGCATGTCATTGAAGAAGATGAAAGAAACAAAAAGGAGAAAAAGAAATACCACTACGCTGAACTATGTATGGCTTGGGCCCGATTCGAACAGGCATCAACTGCAGATACTAATGCGCCCGCTCGAAGTTCAGCAGCTATGGACCATCCACCACCGAGCCACATTTATGGCCTTTGAAAACTAGGGAATCATGAGTGCACGCAAGATTGGTTTTACTATCAAAAATGCACTCAGTTCAAATGATTGCCCAATATTCAACCACTATAACACAACTCGAGGTACTCATAAATATTAGGAGGGGACACAAATGCAAGGAAGTTGGCATGTCAAATGAAAAAAAAATGGAAGTTAAACCTAACCCACGGCTCGGGCCCGAATCGAACAGGCATCAGCTGCAGGGACTACCAACATACACTTTAAGTTCAACAGCTGTGGACCATCCACCACCGAGCCATATCTAGGGTTTAAAAACTAGGGAATCATGAGTGAATAGAGGACTGATTTTACCCAAAATGAAATAAATGCACTCACTGCCAACACTTAAGTATTGTGCCATGTAATATTCAACCACCATAACACAACTCGGGGTGGTCATAAAAGACTAGTGGAAGCCTGTCGGCCAGACAGGAAACACTAAAGTCGAAAACACACCAGATCCAACAAGACCACGTTGTGATTCGAGAAGACGAGAGCGCGAGCTAGGACAAGATGGTGTTAATGGCAAAAGGTACGACGAGTGCATGTAATCAGTGATCCGTAAATGGGGCCAGGTTTACAACTAGGATGTAAACATGACGGACTGTTTACAGCTATGTACTGATCACATGTTACCTTACCTTCTTGCTCCGTACCTCCATCTTGAAATCATATGCTGGTCATATTCATCCTCGTCCCTTCTTGAGCTGTTTCTTTTCTTGATCCTTTCTTGATCCTTAGTGTTTCTTCCCTGGGCCTACCAGGTGAGTTTCCACTTTTTTTTGAATATCAGCCTCCGTTTTGGTTCCGCGGAAACAAGCGAAGATCTCTATCATCGTTTGATCCCCGCGATCCCACCACCCACCCCAACGCTACCCCACATTGTGGACGCGTACGTCGTACCTACGACAACACCCACCCACCCTCCTCTACCGTCCCCCTCGAGCTAGCTAGCTCATTCCCCACATTTTTAGAGCCACGTCATCGCACAGCCACAATCCCCAACGAAAAAAATTCGGCTTTCCACGCTGCCTCCCCCAAAGACCCGAGCTGCACACCGTGCCGCCGCCTCACAACGTCCTCCTCAATCTCGCTCCTCTTCTCCGTTGACGCCAATCGACCGAACACCGTCACCACCCCTCACATCTTCCTCCTCATCATCGTCCTCTTCTTCAGACGAATCCCCACCTCGACGCACCTTCGCCCTCGCAACCATGCCTGCAGAAGCCACCGTCGAGTCCAACTCCAACAAGCTCCCCACCCTCACGTCCGGAACCGTCACGCCGCTCGTCGCGAACGAATTTTTCTTTGCGTGCACAAACTACTTCCGCGTTAAGAAAGTCGAACCAGACGTACAGACAGCGATGACCTTCTCGTGCTTCCGTGATCAACGCATCGTCAACTGGCTCAGCGCCCCCGCTAACGCCACACGGCTCGGCGACATGCCTTTTTCTGCCTTCCAGCTCGAGTTCAAACGCAAATTCTTGCGTGCGGACTGGGAACAACGCACTCGCGCCGAGATCCTCGTGAGCCGCATGAAGGACACCGAAACCTTCTCGGATTTTTCCACCAACGTCATTGCACTGAACTCCCTCCTCCTCGAGACCGAAGCCCACCTCAACGACACGCGTATCCGCCACACCCTCGAGGCCGGCATGATCGAAGGGTTGCAGTTCATCTATAACAAAGACAAAACTGCGAACGCCATCGACACCGACCACTTGGACGACTGGATCGAAGCCGTTAACTCAATCGATGAGGACCGCGCCCACTCACTCGCGACCGCACACCGCATCGCAGCCGAGGAAGCGCAAAAGCTCGCTAAACGCAAGGCCGCCGACGACGGTGAACGCGCCGCCAAGAAGCTCTTCGGCGAGTCCTCGCGCAAGGCAAACACCACGACCGCGGGTGCCAATGGCGGCCCCTCCACGTCCACCGCCCCCTTCGTCGGCAAGAAATGTCCGAAGCTGACCGAGGAGGAGCGAAAGCTCCTCATCGAGAACGACGGGTGCACCGTTTGTCGCTGTGTCTTTGTAGGTCACGACCGCACCGCATGCACAAACGGTTTCCCCTCCGGCGAAAACTACGTTCCCGTAACCGCCGACGTCGTCGCCGCCGCCGCCGCTGCGCGCAACACCAACAAGGGCAAGGCCAAGTCGATCACTGTTGTCATGAATCCTGTCGAGGACTCGGACGACTCGGAAGACACGGACCCTGACCTCTCGGTGAGCTCCCTCCACCGTGCCTCTCACTTCTTTTGGGACTGCCTCATCGAGGGGCCCATGTCCAACTACCCATTGAAAATTCGTGGACTGATGGACGACGGTGCCTTTCTAGCGCTGATCGACGCTGCCCTCGCTGATAAACTCGAACTTCGACGCTTTAAATTACACAAACCAGAGCCTATTGCCCTCGCACTTGCCGATTCCGATTCGTCTTCGAACGCAGAAACTCTCCTTACCGAATACGTGAAAATTCCCTTACATTCCCGAGACCAACGTTGGTCCTCTTCAGTCGTACGCTTTGTAGTCGCGCCCAACTTATGCGCACCTGTAATACTTGGTCTACCATGGCTCATTAAAAATAAAATTGTCATGGACTACGACGCGGGGACTGCTATAGACAAGCGTACCGGTTTCGACCTATTGAACCCACCCCCGATTCCACCCCAACCCCAACCTAAACTTAAGCTACGAGAAAAGATTCGTCGCACACAGACCGATCGGAAAACTATGCTGAAAGAACTGGAGGCCGTCTGCGAAAAACGCCGCCTGGACCTCGAATCTCGAAACCTTTTTGAACCCGTGAAACCCGTGGACATCATTGCTGCCGTACGCGAACGCGTAGAAATACTCGCCCACTGGGATGAACTCCAAAAACGCGGTGAAGCTTTGAAGTCTGAGTACACCACCCTGTTCGAACCTATGCCGCACGTCGATGACTTGCCCACCGACGTGCTTTGTCACATTGCAGTCAAAGACGCCGACTTCAGTTTCAAGACGAGGACATACCAGAGCCCTCGTAAGTACAAGGAAGCCTGGCAGAAACTGATACAAGGCCATCTGGATGCAGGGCGCATACGACCTTCCTCCTCACCTTACGCCTCACCTGCCTTTCTGATCCCAAAGGCGGACAAGTTCGTGCTACCACGCTGGGTAAACGACTACCGCCCCCTCAACGCGAACACAATACACGACTCGTTCCCCTTACGCCGCATCGACGACATCCTCGCCGACTGCGGTAAAGGCAAGATCTGGTCAACAATCGATTTTACCGACAGCTTCTTTCAGACTCGAATGCACCCGGACTCTATCAAATATACAGCCGTTAATACACCACTCGGCCTTTACGAATGGCTTGTGATGCCGCAAGGGCTTCGCAATGCCCCCGCAGTCCAACAACGCCGCGTAACAGCAGCGCTGCGTGGCCTAATTGGAAAAATTTGCCATGTGTACCTAGACGATATTATCATATGGTCCGAGAACGTCGAGGATCATGACAGAGACACTCGCCGCGTTTTCGATGCACTTAAGAAAGCGGGCCTCTACTGCAACCCAAAAAAGACAAAATTATTCTGCTATGAAGTTGATTTCCTGGGACACCACATCTCGCAACGCGGGATTGAGGCCTCAACCAAAAAGGTTGACCGCATAGTCGGGTGGCCAACACCAAAATCTGCGACGAATGTCCGTGCTTTCCTGGGGCTGGTCCGATACATCTCTTCCTTCCTCCCGAATCTTGCCGATCACACAGGCGTACTCGAAAAGTTGACCACAAAAACCTGTGATAAAGAGTTCCCACCCTGGTCCGACGAATCCCAGGCTGCCTTCGACGCTATAAAACAAATTGTTATAGGCCGCGACTGTCTCACGACAATTGACCACGACAACCGTGGGGACAACCAGATATTCGTCACGACGGATGCAAGTGACAAACGATCCGGTGCAATGCTATCCTACGGGCCGACCTGGGAAACCGCTCGACCTGTAGCCTTTGACTCCATGTCCTTCAAACATGCTGAACTAAACTACCCGGTACATGAAAAAGAAATGCTCGCAATTATACGTGCCCTTCATCGATGGCGGGTCGACCTCTTGGGCTCCCATTTCACTGTCTACACTGATCACCGAACCCTCGAAAATTTCGAGACTCAAAAGGATCTCTCCCGCCGACAAGCTCGCTGGGTTGAGTTCATGAGCCAATACGACTGCAAAATTGTATATGTCCGGGGTGAAGACAATACTGTCGCCGACGCCCTTTCTCGAACCGAATTCGAGGACAGCACAAAAGCTGAAGAAGCAGCTGCTGAACCTTACACGTACTACGATGCCGACGAAGCACTGGCAATGAGTGCACCAATTGCTGCAATCTTGAAGGTGCCCCGCCAGTCCCCTTTCCATGCTGTACATTGCATTGCACACACCCGCATCCGTGGAACGAGCAATTCTGAAACCGCGCTGCCGCTTGCCTCGGTCCTGAAAATCTCAAGCGATGCAAAGCTGCTCGACGAGATTCGCTCAGGATACGAAAAGGACAAGTGGTGTAAGAAACTCGAGTCCGCGAGCAAAGGCATGCCCGGCCTTACCTACAAACAGCCAGAGAACCTCTGGTATGTTGGCGACCGACTCATAATCCCACGTGTCGGAAACCTCCGCGAAACACTGTTCCAACTCGCGCACGACAACCTCGGCCATTTCGGTTTTGACAAATCGTACAAGGCCCTTCGCGACGCTTATTACTGGCCCAACATGCGCCGTGACCTAGAAACGGCCTACATACCTGCCTGCCCCGACTGCCAACGAAATAAGTCCAGAACTACAAAAAAAGCTGGGCCACTCCATCCACTCCCAATCCCCGACGAACGTGGCGACTCAGTCGCGATTGACTTCATCGGCCCTCTTCCGCCCGACCAGGGTTTTAATTGCATTGTTACCTTCACGGACCGCCTTAACTCAGACTTCCAACTCGTCCCTACAACGACTAAGGTCACTGCACCTGAACTCGCACTCCTGTTCTTCGACCACTGGTACTGCGAGAACGGCCTCCCACTGGAAATTGTTTCCGACCGCAACAAGCTCTTCATCTCTGCCTTCTGGAGATCACTCCATAAACTCACGGGTACCAAACTCAAAATGTCGACTGCCTACCACCCGCAGACCGACGGCGCTAGCGAGCGCACCAACAAAACGGTGAACCAGGCCATCCGCTACCATGTAGCACGAAACCAGCGCGGTTGGGTACGTGCCCTGCCCCGTGTCCGCTTTGACATGATGAACACTGTGAACGCATCAACCGGCTTTTCCGGTTTCCAACTGAAGACGGGCCGTTCACCACGCGTTATTCCACCCCTCATTTCTACTCCTGCACCGAACGCTCCTACAGAGGAAGTTCTCGCGGCGGAAATCATTGCTCAGCTCGACCTGGATGTGACCGAGGCCAAGGAGAACCTTCTCACAGCCAAGATCAACCAGGCCGAACAAGCCAACAAACACCGCGGACCTGACTTTGACCTCAAAGTAGGCGACCGTGTCAGGCTGTCAACCACGAATCGTCGTGGGGCATACAAGAAGAAGGGTGAGAAGCGTGTAGCGAAATACATGCGCCGCTTCGACGGCCCTTACACGATAATTGCGAAGCATGACGAGACCTCGAACTTCACGCTCTCCCTACCCAACCAACCCAACGTCTTCCCCGTCTTCCACGCGTCCGAACTCGAACCTTATGTCGAGAACGACGATGTCCTCTTCCCTAGTAGGAAACTCGAAGAACCCGGGCCTGTGTTAAATGACGACGGCGAGGAGGAGTGGTACATCGAGGCCATCGTGGACGAACGCACCAAAGGCCGAGGAAAACAGTATCTCGTACGATTTGCGGGTTATGGAGAAGAAGCCGACAAGTGGCTCCCCGGGCGCGAACTCGCACAATGTGCCGCACTCGACGACTGGCTCGCGAAGACGAAATAAATTCACTCGGGACCGAAATCCGATGCCTCAACCTAATACTCACAACACCACATCGAACATCAACACTACTCCGAACTCTCCAGCAACATGCACTAATTTTCGTGGGAGGGGGAGGGTGTAAACATGACGGACTGTTTACAGCTATGTACTGATCACATGTTACCTTACCTTCTTGCTCCGTACCTCCATCTTGAAATCATACGCTGGTCATATTCATCCTCGTCCCTTCTTGAGCTGTTTCTTTTCTTGATCCTTTCTTGATCCTTAGTGTTTCTTCCCTGGGCCTACCAGGTGAGTTTCCATAGGAGACGAAACAAATTCAAGGAAGTTGGCATGCCAACTGAAACAAAAAAAGAAAACATGGAATCTCATACACAGCTCGGGCCTGAATCGAACAGGCATCAGCTGCAGGTAGGAATATCTCTGCTCAAGTTCAGCAGCTGCGGACCACCCGCCACCAAGCCATATCTACAGCCTTTGAAAACTAGGGAATCATGAGTGAATAATAACACAACTTGGGGTGGTCATAAAATACTAGGAGAGGACACAAATCCAAGGATGTTGGCATGTCAAAAGAAGAAGAAAAAACCCACTCGACAGTTACTATGGCTCGGGCCTGAGTCGAACAGGCATCTTCTGTATTTATGGGACTGGACATATACATGCCACAGCTGTGGACCGTCCACCACCAAGCCTTGTTTCTGTTGTTCAGAAATGGGAGAGGAAGACGAGTAAACTTGGGGCTGAGGCTATCAGAAAGTGGGAAAAAAAGTACATCTCGAAATGGATGGCTCAGGCCTGAATCAAACAGGCATCAGCTGCAGGTATGTGGGGTTAACTTTTCTAAGTTCAGCAGCTGCGGACCACCCGCCACCGAGCCATATCTAGGATCTGTAAAACTCGGGAATCATAAGTGCACGAAAGATCAGTTTTACCATCAAAATAAAATGCACCGACTGGCAACAATTACTGTACCACATAATATTCAACCACCATGACACGTTATAATCACACTGAGGAGGCACAAGTCCAAGGAAGTTGGCATGTCAAAGGAAGAAAAACAAAGAAAAAGGGAGAACATATTGGCTACCTATGGCTTGGGCCTGAGTCGAACAGGCCTCATCTGCATGTACAACAATCAAATCACATTCCCATACTGCAGCTGTGGGCTGGCACCCACTACCAAGCCATATCTAGGATCTTTAAAACTCGGGATCAGAGGTGAACAGAAGATTGGTTTTACGATCAAAATGAAATGCACTCACTGGCAACCCTTACTGTACCACATATATTCAACCACCATAACACAACTCGAGGTAGTCATAAATATTAGGAGGGGGCACAAATGCAAAGAAGTTGGCATGCCAAATGAAAGAAAAAAAAATGGAAGGGAGATCTCCTCCTACGGCTCGGGCCCGAATCGAACAGGCATTAGCTGCAGGTACTACCGACATACACTTTAAGTTCAACAGCTGTGGACCATCCACCACCGAGCCATACCTAGGATCTCTAAAACTCGGGATCATAGGTGAACAGAGGATTGATTTTACTCAAAATGAAATAAATGCACTCACTGGCAACGTTAACCCTTGAGTATCGTGCCATGTAATATTCAACCACCATAACACAACTTGGGGTGCTCATAAAATACTAGGAGAGGACACAGATCCAAGGATGTTGGTATGTCAAAAGAAGAAGAAAAAACCCACTCGACAGTTAGTATGGCTCGGGCCTGAGTCGAACAGGCATCTTCTGTATTTATTATGGGACTGGACATATACATGCCACAGCTGTGGACCGTCCACCACCAAGCCTCATTTCTGTAGTTCAGAAATGGGTGAGGAAGAGGAGGAGTAAACTTGGAGCTGACTCGGAGGAGTTAACTTCTATCAGAAAGGGGGGAAAAAAGTGCATCTCGAAAGAGTCGAAATGGATGGCTCAGGCCTGAATCAAACAGGCATCAGCTGCAGAAAAGTCGGGTTATCTTTATTAAGTTCAGCAGCTGCGGACCACCCGCCACCGAGCCATATCTAGGATCTTTAAAACTAGGGACTCACGAGTGCACGCAAGATTGGTTTTACCATCAAAATGAACTGCACCGACTGGCAACAATTACTGTACCACATAATATTCAGCCCCCATGATACGTTATAAGTACACTGAGGAGGCACAAATGCAAGAAGGTTGGCATGTCAAAGGAAGAAAAACAAAGAAAAAGGGAGAACCTACTGGCTACCTATGGCTTGGGCCTGAGTCGAACAGGCATCAGCTGCAAGTACTATGAAGTGCTCTTCCTAATTTCAGCAGCTGCGGACCACCCGCCACTGAGCCATATCTAGGGTTTAAAAACTAGGGACTCATGAATGCACGCAAGATTCGTTTTACTATCCAAAAGCACTCAGTATCAATGACTTTCTCAATATTCAACCACCATAACACAACCCGGGGTAGTCATAAATACGAGGGGACACAAATGCAAGGAAGTTGGCATGCCAAATGGAAAGAAAAAAAAATGGAAGGGAGATCTCCTCCTACGGCTCGGGCCCGAATCGAACAGGCATCAGCTGCAGGT
The DNA here is from genome assembly GCA_029289565.1 of Mycena galericulata. Lineage (NCBI taxonomy): Eukaryota > Fungi > Basidiomycota > Agaricomycetes > Agaricales > Mycenaceae > Mycena > Mycena galericulata. The sequence goes on along the minus strand of JARKIA010000173.1, from coordinate 305,054 downwards.
ACTACCAACATACACTTTAAGTTCAACAGCTGTGGACCATCCACCACCAAGCCATATCTACAGCCTTTAAAAACTAGGGAATCATGAGTGAACGTCGGAGGATAATTGGTTTTACTCAAAATGAAATAAATGCACTCACTGTAGTCTCGGACCATCCTCTCACGACATCCCAATCTAGGAGCCCTGTCATGAGAGTCTGGGCCAAAGCCGGCTAAGTAACCGTACCATTGTGCTATCAAAAATCCGGTGTTTTCCGGCATTTCCTGTATCTGTTACTTTTGGCCTATGTAAGTCGTTGTACTTCAAAACTTGGAGGCATAGTCATTTGTTTTCATCATTTGACATGTTCTGCCTGTTCAGAACTGTGGTATGGCTTGTGAACAAGTCGAAATGGACGCGATTCGGTCCTCTAAGTAACCGGTAGCACTGCCACACTCGGCCCCCCACCCAAATTCTGGGAGTTGCATCTGGGAAAAGCCCAGTGGCTCAGTAGTGCTTGATAGGTCCCCAGAGAGACATAGGGTCATAGGCACCCCCCCCTTCTACGTAGAGACAAATAGAGCCATAGTTGATAGAGTCATAGAGCCATAGAGCTCGATAGAGCTCAGTAGAGACCACGCCCACGTGGCGGAATCTCGGTTATTCGACCAAATTGGGTGCAACGTCCGGAATGCGCTTCCCGGGGCCTCCAGGCCTCCGCGTTCACTCGAGTCACGAAAAAAATGAGGGAGGAAAATATATTATCATATATCACAGCTAACTAACTAACTATCAAGCCCCGGAAGTCAAACCGAAGGAGCATAAGAAAACAGAACGACTATAAGCTCGAAGCCAAGGGAATTGATCGTTGCAAGAGGCTTGAAGAACCGAGGGGGAGACTCTGTGCTTGCACCGGTCATTTTTTTGGAGGGTTTTGAAGCTTGAAGCATTCAGGAACTTGATGCGGGCGCAGGTTTGTCGGCAGGGTAGAGGACTTGATGGACTTGCGTGGTCAGTCCGAAAACTTCGGTAAAGAACTTGGGGAGTAAACTTGAGGGAGAGGTTGATGGGAGTAGGAGGCATGAAAGGGCGCAAGGAACATGATGCCTGGTCTCTTCTTATAAAGTCCCCCGGCTACGCTTACGCAGCACGTTCGGTAGCGGCTGGATCAGTCTTGATGTAGAAGGGGTGCCCTAGCTAGCACAATAGAGGAGTGAGATTTCTACTATAGACTTTGGGTCTATAGTAGACGGATGTGCTCTAGGAGGCTCTATCGGGAGGCGTCGGCTCTATCGGGTTCTACCGAGACACAGCCACCTCTACCACGTAGGGCTGGCCCTATCAGCTCAAACCTCGTTTCCAGATGTGCCTCACCTCTGCTGAGTGAACTTTGAGATATTCTGAGGATGCAGAAGGTATTAATTTATTCTATTCAACAACTTTCCCTCTCAAGTCAAGCCAAAAGCACCTGCAATGTGGTAGAACAAGTACTGAAAAATCCAAGAATTGATAGCGCAATGGTACGGTTATTTAGCCGACTTTGGGCCAGACTCTCATGACAAGGCTCCCAGATTGGGATGGCGTGAGAGGATGGTCCGAGACTACACTCACTGGCAACAATTACTGTACCACATAATTGCTGAACCTTTAGGTTTGGCTGCCCAGGAGAACATGGATTTTGCGAATCAGTTTTTGATCTGTTTGTCATGAAGAATTGGTCATCACAAGAAAAATTGAAAAGCAAGTGGGGAAAGAGAAAATAAGCAATGAAAATGGGAACATATTTTTCCAACCTTCCTTCTGCTTCGAATTCCTGTGTGCTAGCTCGTTTCATTCACAGAAGGCAATGCAATTCTCACAAGTTCAATTTTGGTCATTAGTCATTTCTGCTTGATGTTCGGGTCAGTATCCGTTGACGTGGGACTTTCGGACAACGTCCGAAATTCGGACGTTGTTCGGACGTAGAGAGTGATTGGCGAATATTTCCGAGTCTCGGCGACATCTTTGCTTGCTACTCCTGGTCTCCATGTTGCTTCTTGCTACATAACAAGTGTAGCGCGCTTCTCGGTAGCACCTACTAACTTGGGACTAATTCAATTTTTTTTTTCTGTACAAATGGATGTTAGTTTTGCAAGCAGAATCTCAAGGACTCCCACTCTGGTACCCCTTGTTAAATTGACTCGGGAATATTCTGGGGAGCTAATAGGACTATCAGGGACATGCAGAAATGTGTTCCCGGTTCAGTTCTTTTTTTTTTCTGGTCCAAATACATGCCAGTTTTACAGATCATTCAGAGCAACCAAACATCAAACAAACAGAACCTCAGGGACTCCCACTTCGGTAATTCTCATTAAATCGGCCCAGTAATATCCAGGGGAGCTTATAGGATGCTTATTGATGTCCAGAAATGTGTTCCTTGTTTAGATAATTTTTTTTGGCACCAATGCACCCCAGTTTTGCAGATCTATTGGAGCAACCAAACATCAAACAAACATAATAATCTCGGGGACTCCCATTCTGGTACCCCGTCTTCAATTAACCTAGGAATATTCAGGGGAACTAATATGATTCTCATTAATGTCCAGAAATATCTTCTGTGTTCAGAAAAAAATACACAGCAGGATATATGTATCATGTTTACTGGCTTAAGCCTCATTTTTGTTCGGAACTCTTCACTGGAGCTTCGCGCTGTGATCAGAATCATGCATCTAAGTTGTGGGGGCTCAGTGTCACCATGTCCATACACATGATATGGGGAATTCATTGTTCTATCCACTACCAAGACCTGAGTCATTCTCGTTGTGCCCCCTCAGACGAGGCTGAGTATTTATGATAATATCCCTGTCCACACCTACCATCTTAACTATGTTATGAGCCCAAATATTTATCTTGTATCTTGTAGTAACAGATTATAGTAGCACATTATAATCAAGGTTTCATCATCAGAAGCAAGAGGCAAGCAAACAGTTCATTGGTGCATCCACCTAAAGGTTCAGTACCCGCCTCGAAGAGGCCTAATCCCAGTCATATTCACCCTAATGAAACACTTCTCCGTGGTAATGATCACACCGAGGAGACACAAATTCAAAGAAGGTCACATGTCATTGCTGAACCTTTAGGTTTGGCTACCCAGGAGAACATGGATTTCGAGCCATTTTGCTACAAGGCCAAACAAAAATTCGTCATACAGAATTAGTCATTGCCCAAAATTACTGTAAAATTGCTCCAAAAGTATATATTTTTCGTCAACAAAGGGTTAGATGCTGGTCTTTTATTCCACGCTAATATCTCCTTGATACTTGTGCTCTGTGCACAATTTGTTTTCGTCCAAATCCTGTCGTCCTTTTCATCTAATGTGTCATTTTTGGTTTGTCTTCGGCCGACTGCGTCGGCCTCGGACTCTCGGAAATCAATTGTCATGTCATCGGGATCAATTGCCACGTCTACAACAACACTCCTTGCTCTCGCCCTCCATGTCCCCCCTTGCTACTTTTGCGATGTTCCTGTCTCTGCCGTCTTTGACGGTAACGCTTCCAGCTCTTCTGTTTGTCTGGATTGGGTAATCAACTCTGGGCTCCGTACCCGGAACTCCCAAGCTTCTGGTGTTCTGTCGCTTCCGGGCAATGCGGGCTTCGTCTCGATGTACCTAAACAACGTTCCGGTGGCTGCTTCTTTGCCTCCTGATCTTGTGCTTGGCTTGGACTGGTACCAGTTTGTCTGTGACTCCACCTCTGACGATGTTGTGCACCTGAGTTCTGGCCCACTTGAGCTTCGACGCCACCCTCTTCCAACAAACGGTGCAGATGCTTCGTTGTCCATAGGTGCGTCATGACTTCTATATTACTATTATCCCGCGTTCATGTATTTATTCTCAGGATCGTCGTTTCTCGCACCGGTGTTCCGAGGAGGCATCAGTGTGGAACCGTCGTCCTCCTCATCAGTGTCCCGGGGTGGATCTGGTGTAGTATTGACCCCCTCGTCTACGCCCCGTCCGCGAGGTGTAGATGCAGTAGCTGCTTGTACGCTTGCGGCCCTCCAAACACCTCGTCCGCGAGGTGTAGTTAACTTTAATGATGATGTTATGAATGTTGAATTGCGAATGAATGATTATATTCCTGATGACCCTTCGCCCTCATTGTCTCTATCCTCCCCCGATCATGACTTTTTTGTCCGTCTAAATGCGCAAGACAAATCTGCTGTTGTACGTTTCCTAGTCCTTAACCAGCGTGTAGCTCTTCCTGTATTAAGAAAAATGACAGCCCGTCATCAGCATATGCGTAGAAGAGAGTCGGGCGAGACAATGAAAAGTGCCAATGCGCTACGCACAGAATTTCTTGTCCATCAATGTACGGATGTGTGTCTTATCCTCAAGTCTGAAGCTGCAGCGGCTGGGCTAAGTCCCAATTCTCTTTCACCCAGTGAACTTCGAGAGTGTGCATTAATTCTTGATCTTCGGTCTGAGTCCAACTCCAAGAAAAGAAAAGCTCCTTCCCGGCTTGAGAATGCTCACAAGATTCCCCGTTTGTCCTTTGAGACATCTGCACCCTGTATTGATTTCCCTATTGTGCTACCTCAGAGCGAGAAAGACCAGATTGTTCGTGAGTTTCGTGAGGCTACCAACAATGCATCATTGAAACAATATGCATGCTCCTTTTGTGGTAAACTGGAAAATGCGACCGACATCAAAATGAAATCCACCGGCGAGCTTGATATCTCCACGGAGCTGGGAATTTCGAACGGCAGTCCCGGAACATTGGTCTCCATTGTATACGAAGAGACTGACGGTCGCCGCTATGCTATTTCTGCGGAGGTCGACTTCAAAGCGTACAAGAACAGTCAAGCTGACGCACCTCATCCACATCGAGTCGTACTCAAGCCAGTCACCAGCACAATTCACTTCTCTCTCCCCAACTCCGAAAAAGCGTACAGCGCGACCCGTTCCCAGCTCCCTCTCATCCCTGCATTCGCATTCACTTCACACAACGCCCAGGGTCGCTCAATGGACGTCTGCTGCATCGACCTTGCCAGTTGCCCGACGATCCAAAGCGCGTACGTCATGCTCTCTCGTGTACGGTCACTCAACGGCCTGTGTATCCTCCGCCCTTTCCCATTACGCCACATTCGGAATCACATATCCGAGGAGCTGCGAAATGAATTGAAACGCACCGAGCTCAAGGCCGAAATTACAAAGGGTTATTCGCGCGAGCGGCTGTCGTGGTTCTATAGCTTGGTCCCAGAAGGACAAGTCCGGCTTCTGACCCAGGAAGACATCGAGTTTGAAGATTTTGGTTTTAACACGGTCATAATGACCGACTGACGAGTATGCTTTCATTCCTGCTGACCAAACATATTACCTGTTGACCCTCATGTTAGTGCTCGCATTGCCGCCAACAGAATAGATGCACCTGCACCATAATTCCCTGATTCCGTCCCCTCCGTTTGCGCGACCCTACGGGGCTTAACATAAACGGACGTCACGTCCAGACCCCGGTGTACTATCGGTGAGCGTTCAAAGTCATATCTGGAAGTTGACTGCTCACCAAACTAACAGTCCGCCCTGAGTACACAGGACTCATGCATGGGTACTCACCTGTGGTCTCCCGTCATATACACCCCCGCCCTTCCTCTCCCACAACACCCACAATCTCCCTATGTACCGTGACACATTTATTTCCGACGTACCTGACGTACACATTTCTTTCCGAGCTACATGTTGAGCCCACCCCTTCGTCTTGTTCAAACGAACTTGTGATGTAGTATAGAAACACCGGAACTGACATCTTGAATGCTCAGCAGGGGACCGAAGTGGGTCGAAGCCGGTGGAGAGAGGATAGATCATCATGGCGGCAAGTACAGTGTAGTAGGGTTCCTTGGATGACAACTTTGATGTTTCCCCCGTAGAGCTTGCAATCAATTACAGAAAATCCTGAGTTTAATCACGTACATACTAGAGCATATAAGAAGTGACACTGCAGCAGAATCCGAGGATTCCATGTGCGAGATTGTGGCTACAGAACTGAAATATGTTTGACACGGGAAGTGTCACATGTCGGGTTCCTTGGATGTCACACATCACCGTCATCCATTGACTCCATGGCATACTGGTTCTTGTCTCTTACTTAGCCAGAGCTCTTTATTAACACCCCAGTTGAACTTAGAGACATGTAAACCTTTTCCAGCCACAGGGAGAGGTACTACGAAAGGAAAATGGATAAGTGATGACAAACGAGAGTCACGCTTTTATACGCGGTGCACTGATATGCCAATATAGGATCGTCAGTTTTGGTCCGATTGTCTCACTCTTTTGGTGAATAATGTAGCTGATAGGATGGTCTATCATAAAAAAAATGATTCGAGGCCAATATGGCCCAGGTATAACCACAATCGAGCAAAAGGAAAGTTGATGACAGCTCTGATGTAATACTGATCGACCTTCAAACGCGTCGCATTGAGCACCCAGCTGTATTCTTAGCTTGAAATTAATTGAGGACATAGGAATCTATCTATATAATAAAATGGGGTGGTATAACGAACATCAAAGAAAATTCTAAATCCCACGGTCATGCTCATGCCGAGCCCAAGTCGAGAACGCACCGAGCCGAGAAGAGCCCCGGCACCGCGGCAGGGCCGAGCCGGGCCCAAAGAAGCCGCAAATGTGGTGATGGGAATACTTTGCAATGCTGATGCTTGAACAACTGTTGAACTTCAAGTTGCCGAAAAGCAGTGGTTAGAAGTAACTGGGCATGCCTATAGCAATGGCAAGGGTCAGGACCAGAGGAAAGGTAATGCTGAAAAGGAGAGGCCTCCAAGACAAAAATGTTGTTTGCAGCCTGAGGGCAGTCCTCTGATAACCTTGCTGATAACTTGCTTAGTTCAACTTGCCCATTCCCGTAAATTTATTCATGGGGATGGGACAGGCTCATGGCAAGAGCTCAAAGACAGGGAGGAGGAGTTGAGGAGGAGCAAAAGGGGGGTAAGTCAAGGGGGAAAAAGGTCTAAGAGCATGAAATGACTGAAAACCAACTCAATAAATTTCTTTCAACTTACCAATGCCCGTGAATTTATTCACGGGCTTGAGCTAGTAGTATATAAAATGTTGCATCCAAGTTGTGCCCAGGACAAGTGTGTGTGGCTTAAAAAAGAATTATCCATTGATATATCATCATCCAAGGAACCCTACTACACTGTATCACGGTTCGGTCACAATCGGTTTTCGGGTGATCCGAGTGCCTTTATCTAAGCGCCCTGGGCTCGCTCGATAAAAATGAGATAATGCTGCAAAGTCCTAAAGGTTCAGCTACTGCCTCAGAGAGGCCTAATCCAAGTCATCGAAGGAAGGAGAAAAAAAAGGAGAACCAATAGACAATATATGGTTCGGGCTTGAGTCGAACAGGCATCATCTGCATGTGCAACAATCAAATCGCATTGACATGCTGCAGCTGTGGACCATCCACCACAAAGCCTTATTTCTGTAGTTCATCAATGGGTGAGAAGGAGTAAACTTTAACCTGAGGAGTTAAATGTCAAAAACAACATTCTCAATGAATTGCTCAAGCCTGAATTGAACGGGCATCAGCTGTAGGTAGTAATTCAGTACCTTTTTCAAGTTTGGCAGCTGTGGGCCACCCACTACGAAGCCATATCTAGGATCTTTGAAACTAGGAAATCATGAGTGAACTGAAGATTAGTTTACTATCAAAATGAAATGCACTCACTGGCAACACTTACTGCACCACATTAATATTCAACCACCATGGCACAACTCTGCATAGTCATAAAGACTAAGAGGGGACACAAATGTAAGGAGGTTGGCATGTCAAAGAAGAAAAAGGAAAAACCATGCTAGAAATCAATGACAATTTAGGGATGGTCACGGGTCCGGGTTCGGGTATGAAACAGTTGACCCGGACCCAAACCCGAAAAACCCGGACCCAAACCCGCGGGTCTACGGGTTGTCCACGGGTTGTCCGAATTGATGGGATCATGCCTGCCGACACCTGCCGGGCTGGTTCAACACCTTCAAAACATAAAATATGTGCACTAATTGAGGCTTTTAAATGCATTAGGTGCTTAACAAAAGCTTGGGAGTACCTTTGATAGCTCATAGCCATGTCCAACTGCATCAAAATGAGTTAAATTACGCAATAAATTCGATGTTCGTGGACCCGCGGATGCACCCGAGGGTTTCGGGTTTACCAAAATTGGAACCCGTACCCGTACTCGGACCGACCCGACCCGGAAACCCGCCGGGTTGACCCGTACCCGTGACCATCCCTAGAAATCATCAATGGCTCAGCCCTGAGTCGAACAGGCGTCATTTTCAGGAGTTCTCAACATTCTGGATAAGTGCCGCAGCTGCGAGCCATACACCACCAAGCATTGCTTCTGTAGTTCAGAAATGGGTGAGAAGGAGGAGGAGTAAATCAAAGGAATTTCAATTATTTTAAGAGAAATTCCAAGTGCCAGCCACATGGCTCAGGCCTGAATCAAACAGGCATCATCTGCAGAATTAATCTAATTGTCGCAGCTGCGGACCATCCCCACTGAGCCTTATCTCTGCACTTCAAAACGAGGTCAGGAGGGGCGAAGCTGAGGAGTTTTATGAAGATCAAGAAAAAATTCTGAAGACTGTTCGGACCTGCCTGAGTTGAACGGGTCTATCTCGAGAAATCGGTTTGAGCAACTGCAGAATGTCTGCTGCCAATCCATACCCATTTACTTGGCAACTAGCTGATGAGGATGGAGGAGTTGTGAGGTGCAATGGGCAGAAATAAGCAAATGAGATTAATCCATTGAACATGGATGATTCGGATCAGTGTTATCCATGTGAATGGCAGTTCTGCCCCATCCTCTACTGAGCCTTATTCCTGAACTTCAGAAAGAGGTCAAGAGTACAGTAAATCTGCCAAGTTTCTAGAGGCCAAGTAAAAAATTACGGAGACTGTTCAGAGCTGCCCGAGTTAAAAAAAGTCTATCTTGAGAGATGCAGTTTGAGCAACTGCAGACTGTCCACCACTGATCCTTACCAATTAACTTGGCAACGGGATGACAAGGAAGGAGGAAATGTGAGGTGTAAGGACCGACTGAGAATAGTCAAAAGGCGGATAATTCGGATGAGTGTTGTCCATGTGAATAGTAACTTAGTAGGGACTTTCAAACCTCAGATTTCGAGCTCATTTCAACTTTATTTCATCTCATTTCGTTTCTATTTCATGGCCTCGAGCACCCCGAAATGAAATTCAACTCTGATCCTGATGTCAAAATGAGCGAAATGAGATTTCGGCTGCTTCGGCTTGGTTTCGGCACATCAACGGAGATCAAGAATATGCGGTCATTTGACCCTTCTACGTGCAGCGTGCATACTATTATTAGTTACTATAGTTCATACTCCGCTGATCCTTGAGGATGATGCCGAAATAGAGCTTTTGCCGAGGTTCGGTTCGGGGATCCCGGATGAGATGAAATAGAAATGAAATAAAGTTGAAACGAAGTCGAAATAAGCTTGAAATCTGAGCTTTGAAAGTCCCTTAGTGGTTCTACTGCTTGCAGTTGAAAACGAGAGCCATGCACTAGGTGGATATATGGGAACCATCGCTTCTTGCACTGACACAAGATGCAGCCTTCAACCAATTTGATCTTGAGCTTAATAGTGTCATTCAAAATTGCTCCTACTAGTGCTCCTACTTATGTTCCTGCTTACTTTCCTACTTGCAAGTAGGAACAGGAAGTTTGACAAGAAAAGGAGCTTTTATGCTCCTTCTGTCAAAATTAGCTCCTACTCTGGTCCCTTTTTGTACTTCCACTCCATATTTTCAAAAAAATAATTTCACCACTGAGAAGGTATGTGCAAGTAGGTAAAACATGGTTTGTTTCCTACACTTAACATTGCTGGGATTATGTATAAAAAATACGAGGAAGTTTTCGTACTCAGGCAAAATGCTGGCTAGGCCGTTCAAAGTTGAACGAAATTTCTCTTACTCTTTCTTCCTTCTCGGGAAATAATCAATAAATTGAGCAGGAAAATATACAGAGATGTTGTAGGGGTATAAAATAAGAACCCATTCCATTTTTATCGGAATCCGGGCAGAATTGCTTGCGGGGCAAGAAGTAGGAGCCGAAGTAGGAGAGCAAGTAGGAGAGCTTTGAACGACACTAATCATCCTGTGAATTCAACCTCTCGAGTGATCAGTACACAGTGCTGAGAGCCTGAGGTGCAAGGGAAAAGGAGGGAAATTAAGAGATAACCTGGGTCCTGGATGAGGCCCCAGTCCTAACAAAGAAATATCTGTTCTTCCTCCACTACTTAGCTGTACTCATATCCTTCAGTGAGTTGGGAATTGAAAAAAGGAGCAGAGTCCATTAGATTGAAAAGGCTTGCTTATATGTAGATTCTTTTTTTTTTTAAAAAAAAAAAAAACAGCAGGAAGCAAGCACATAGCTTGGGCCCGAGTTAAACTGGCATCATCTGCATGTACACCTCACCGATATTTCACATTCTGAAGCTGTGGACAATCCACCACCAAGCCTTGTTTTTGTAGTTTAGAAATGGGTAATAAGAAGAGTTAATTGATCCTGCAAGCAAGGTATTAGTTATTGATAGACAATTGATTTACTTCTCAAAACCCACACCACTTGCTCTCTATGTATCAATCATTGCTGTGCCTTTTGTGCCTTTTTCCACCTGCCTGCATCAGAATTCAGACCAAACAAAATTCGATGGCATACGCTGCATTGAAATGTTGGCCATTTGTATCAGCTTTCTACACTTGTCAACTTGGCATCAGACCCCGAAAATTAAGAATCGAAACACACATATATACGGAAATTGCCACGAAGAGATGGAAATTAGATGAATACAAACACAGTATGTGCAGATGAGTACAGTGTATAAGGTACAGAGCATGATGTACAGGGTATGGGGTGTGATTATACTAAATATCTGAACAACGAGCCTACCGAAGACAAACAGGTGGTAATCTATTGGGGGTTGTCCTTACATATAACTACAGGATGCTAACAGGGAAGGAAGGAAGGATTGAACAAAGGAGTTATCAGGTGGGTGCCATCAGAATCTACAGTCCGATTCACAGAGGACATGAGTAATCAGGGGTTGTTATGGGGGTCCAAAGTTCCATTCAGCTCAGGCTCAAAAGCCCAATTCAGGAAGGACCTGGGAGATCGGGGGCCGCTGTTGCGGTTCAAAGGCCCAGCACTGGTCTAACACAGACCATGTTTCTGGCTTCACTGTGCAGACATCGTAGTCCGCCCTCTTGGGCCGCAGCTCGGCAAGCATTTTAGCTGTCACGATAGCTTTGCTCGGTCTTCCTTTAGATGGCAGAGAAGTCAAAATCTGGGTAGTTTGCTCAGACGCAGCAGTCAAATTGGCTAAATTTATGTACACGCACTTCAAGAGCCACAAGACCGAAAGAATATACGTCAGAGCTTTTGGTTGTACTGGGCAGTTCGTCCTCAGCCATTCCATCGATGACAAACAACAGCTCCGGTGCCATATACGGTGCTGTTCCAACAGTACATGTCGTAAAACCCGAACGGTTGAGTATCTTGGAGATACCGAAATCACAGATACGTGCAGTCCCTTGTTTGTCAACCAGAACATTTTGCTAAATGATGGACTGTTAACAAGGCAACTAGTAAGATGTTTCAGGCATACCGGTTTCAGGTCTCCATGCACAATGTCATTGGCATGAAGAAATTCGAGCCCCGAGCCCACACCCAGTACCTGCAACAAATGAAAATCACTAAATGCCTCTCCAAAATTCATTACTTACAAGGTCCTGCCTGTTGATTTCCGGGTGGTTTTTGAGGTATGTTCCAACATGACCAAATTCATAAAACGGTGAAATCAAAACAGGCAATGGTGTGAGACCTTCGCATACCCCAATTAGTGGTACAATATTCTTGTGTTTGAGCGGACTCCAGACATGCATTTCGCGTCGAAACTTCTGATAGGAAACTCATGGCAGGTCAACAAGGCAAGTATCAAACATAACCCACCTTGATGAAGTCCTCCACTTGGTCCGAATCATCAGGCATTCGGAGCATTTTCATAGCAACCTGCAGAATCTTACCGAGAGCTCATGATCGAGGAAGAATAGACAAACCCTAATTTCGCGACCGTCCGGTCGGGTTAGAGTCCCGCGGTATATGTTCGAATTGCCTCCATTTGCAAAAGGATACTGGTCGTCTTGAGTTACACGACCCTTGATCGTCCCATCCGGCAGAATGGGGTGCACAGTCGATTGAATAAATCGATTCCAGTCAAGGAAGAATCCGAATTCGGACGCATGCGGGCGGAAGGTTTGAAGACTAGAATTTCGATGAGAAATGTATAAAATTGAGTTGATTGAGTGGGCTTACAGTACTTCACAACGTTTGTGCTGTATGCCAAAGAGTTAAATGTCGGGAGTGAATGAGTAGTAGTTTCAGCACGCACATCAGGCTCAAGGCTCGACGAGGTTGATTCTGGAGTGGTCATTACCCGCGACTCGAAAATACCCAGTGGACTAGATGTGTGCTCATGAGCGATCGGCGGTGTTGTAGTCATGGTCGGCGGTGGGGAGAAGGGGGACAACAGGGTGTAGCCATGGGACTCTGGGAACGAGCCAGTGGGCGAGAGCACTCTGGGCTGCTGATGGTACGGCGTATTTGGCAACGTCCGACTGAAGAAAGAGGGGGGAGGAGGGCATGAGGACGAGATCGTTAGCTGCGGGGGGGACTGGGGCAGCGCATACGGATCATAGAGCGTCACCGAGGGCGTAAATCCCTCGGGGTGCTCTAGCTCGTGCAATCGAGCCTCTAGACGTTCGACCGTTTCCTCGAGTGCCTTTGTCCTCGACCTCGCCGGTCCGTCGGAGTATTCGCACTCATCGTCCTTGGGATGCTTTCGGCAAGGCCCGCATATCGGTTTCATCCCGTCGCATTTCTGAGGTTCGACTCAATCAGCAAGGACGGTGGTCATTTTCACGCGACATACAATTTTGAGAAATCTGGGGCGGGGCCCATGGGCTTTGCGTCAGTGAAATGCCTGGCCGAATCGTTCGCGCACCTGCAGTTCATGCAAGCCCGAGTCCGCTTCAACGGTCTGGACATCATGGTCCTCGAGGTGGCGCGTGTGCAGTTCACGTCTGTGATCATGGATGTTAGAAGAGGATCGTTATGTGTTTTCAGGTGCTAAATCGATGTAGGTGGCAACACGCTATAGCAGCTGCTGTTCACGGGGATCCGATCGTGCCGGCTGTCGTGTGCGCTTTTTATAGCCTTGCGATGATCATAATGGTCGACGGCGGCATTTCCAGCTTGGTGAATGCATTAATGCCTGTCGGAGAGTTTATATGAGCAAGGAAAGGAGCTTAAACAAGAATACAAAATACGTACATAGGTATGCCTGCGTCGGAGACGCTTGAAAGAGACTATTATATGCAGAAGACAGAAAAACTCGAAACTCACCTCAGTTGAACATTAGTTCAAATCGATGATTAAGCGTGCGAGGCCTCAGTTTCATATGCTCGGACTTACAAAGGCCATCCATGAACACCGATGATCAATGCCTGTCCGCCGAGTTTTACTGAACTTGGGGGGCAGGTTCACTATGGCGGTCAATGCGCATTTAATGAAACATATGAGGGTCCTTTGTACAAAAAAGCATTTGCGCGAAGCTTAGTAAACGTTCAACTTGAAGGTTCAAGCCTTAACTTAACGTTGTTGCTCCTCTGACTGCATCAGACTTTTGACAATTAGCTTGTGAGCTTGTACAAGGTCAAAAAAGGCCAAAAAAGGGCCAAAAAGGTCACAAGTTGGCAAGGTCACAAGGCTATCTTTTTTTCTGACAAGGTCGACGGTTCGACTCCTTTCGGTGGCATAAATTTGATTTGATTTTGATGTTTCGGTGTAGCACAGTTCTAAAAATTTGCACGGGGCATTTTCCAAGCATCCTCCAGATGTTTGCGGCATTATCTTGTCTTGTTCTGTATTTTTGGAGGGGTATTTTTTCACCCTTGGACCTTGTGGGCTTGGCGACAAGCTCACAAGGCCAAACAAGTCGCAATCAAATTGTTATTTGGCTGATGTGATCTTTGACGCGAGGGAAGGTTTCCGTAGATAGTCTGCATGGCCGGAGAGTAAGTACGTAAGTTTACCAAAATGCGAAGGGTTGGCCTGCTGAAGGAGTTACCAATGACCCTAGTAGCAGAGCAACGAAAAACGAGGTGGTGATTCGGACTCGGAAGAAGCCGTTTTGTTCTGATCGCCGTACTTGAACACGTGGCCGATCACTCTTTCTCTTTTGTTCAAGTCGCCAGCCTCACTTGACACTGTCCCTCGATGCCACCCATCCACGCGCCGCTGTACCCGATATCGATACTCTCCTCACATCTCCTGGCTCTCGGGTTCTCATCCTCCTACGTTGGATCTCTTTACGTCGTGAAAAACGCGAGAATACGCTTAACAACGCCCGATGCGAGGCAGAAAGTGCAGCCGGGCAGTAGGGACGATCCAGCCGTTATCCGTGCTCGTTTGACCGCGGTGACGTTCGCATGTCTATTCACCTGTACGGTGGTCTATTTTCTGGTGGCCCGATCTAGCCCACCCTCCGTATGGCACTTGGATCGCTTTGTCTCCGTGCCACTCACCGTGTGCTGCTTAGAATTACCGCTCGTTCATGACCACACTGCGGCTTTTGGGTATAAGCTGGCCGGATAGCCTCTTTTCCTGTCTACAAACCCCAGTACTTTTTCTCGGCCCACTCTATGCAAGCTATCTCGCATCTGCCCTCCCTGGACAGGCAGGCTACTCTTTCCAGCACGACTTTGTCGACGTATTCTGCACGTGGATCGGATTCCGGAATTATCTCTGGGTACGTGGACGGATAGCTGTAAGTATTCAGCTGCAAATTCAATACGACCGTGTAGGCCCCGCTAACAGAAGAGGTCGCTTTCCGCGCCTGCGTTCTGTCGGTTTACGCTATGGGTGGGGCTGGCCGCGGGAAGATGATCATGTTCGCGCCGCTGGTGTTTGGTCTCGGTGAGTTTGGCCTTCATTTCGCGACTGTATAACTAAGGAGGCGGATAACAGCACACGTCCACCACGCATGTGAGGTCTACCACCAGTACGGACGCACACAGGCTGCCTTGAAACGCGCGGGCATCTCTTCCCGTGCGTATCTCCTCCCTCCCTATCGGCTCGCGCGTTGACAATGCCTCCAGTCTTCCAAACCGCATACACAACGCTCTTCGGCGCCCACGCGTCCTTCCTCTTCCTGCGCACATCCTCGCTCATTCCGCCCCTCACTGCCCACATATTCTGCAACATCATGGGTGTCCCGCAGATAGGCGCCGAGATGCGAAGCTTCCCGGCTCGTAAAAACGGTGAGCGAGATCTATCTATGTTGTATCCGTTCTCACTGTGATCTGTCCTCTCCCCGTAATTCGTTCGTTCGTTTCAAACTAGCAATAATTACCACCTACATTCTCGGAATCGTGCTGTTCTTCGGAACGCTAATGCAGTGGACCGCGTCGCCAGCGGGGAAAGAGAGCCTATATTGGCGCGCGCCGGCGGATTTCTGGAGTTTCGCTGCAGGCGGATAGTAGATCTCTTTGTATCTGGCGCACGGGGTGTAATGTCTTTTTTTTTTGTGGGCTGCGCGCAAGGTCAGTTCCCCTGCATACATAACTGGGAGCATGAGGAAATCTCAACGATAATGCAATATAACTATGATTCGCCAGAGTGCCGCATCCGCCACGAGTCGAATGCGGCAATCGGAACCCGTTACCATCGCTCAATTCGATCGGATAACTTGCTGCGCCTCGGGGTGCCCCTATCGAGCATTCTCTCTATCGCTCACTCCGTGAAGCGAAAGTTTTGTGGGGTTCAGTACTTACTAGTCTCAGTATTTCCCCCCCGGCAGTAGATGCTCACTGCTTCTCGCGCTCACTTACAAGCCGTCGGTACGTGCCACCTTTACCCCTCCTCTTATGAAGCTGTATCGCACCACATTTCTAGACGATGACTATCTAATTGTCGACTACAACACATATGACTCCGATGGCATATCCGGAATCCTGACGGCTCTGGAGTCCGACCATGGGACTGGAACCATCAACGTCAACAAGACCTTCAGACTGCTCCAGCCGACTTTTTCGGAGGCCCAATATGAGGACGTTGCTAAGTTCTTCGGGCTTGTTGGGACCGAAGAGAGCCCTTTCGAGGATTGGAAAGACCTTGCTGTTCCCGAGGTCATGCTACCGACCTTCGTGATTGAAAAGGTCACGTCAAGGACGATGGAGTCGCAAAGCCGCGACAGGGTATTTCGCGGTGGGGTGAGTACCACTGCTACCTGTGAAGAGGTTCACAAGGGAATTTTTTCAGGTACTTCAATCTCTGGTCTGCCATTTCGGCGGTATTCTACGCGACGTACCGGAGAACGCCGCTCCCGAGACAGATCCCAGCAGCGGCGAAGGGACGATTTTCTGTCGCGACGAGATGCTGTTTCTCCGCACTATACCCTCGCCGCATGCTCACTTCATTTCTCACCAGGTCTCTCGTAGAAGGTGAGTTCCCATCGAGTCTATATTCGCCTTCCGTCGCCGCCTGGGCCTTCGGCAACAACGCGCGGCCTTCTGAAAACCCAAAATAGGGAAATGTGTACAGTGAAAAACAAGGAACTGAGATCGAATTTATATCTCACCTGTCTGTCGTCTGATTTACCAAATTGTGGTTGAATTCAACTTTTAAACTTGAGAAATTTGGGCATAATTCAAGCACAATTGGACAAGGAATACCACATGGTTGGAGTTCAGAAATTAAAATAGACGTACATTTTGTAAGAAGGGGTAATTTTGAGGATTTCCTCGGCGGACAGTGATACACAAGTCTGACAGGAGAAAAAAGACATCGCGACGGAGCCCAAATAAAATGAGGTGCATTGATTCCTGGAGGGCCTCGCTTTCACCACCCGTAAAACACTCGCGCATTGTCAATATCCCACAGCGGTGCCATCGAGTCCCATTGATCATATGGCTGCCTATCCTCTACCACCGAGTACAGAGGACTGGCATGGGATTGAGCGGCGTAGTCCAAACGGATTTCGAGCCCATCAGCAATACTCTGCTGGAGGGAGGGGATAATGTCGACCTGCCGCGCACGAGCAAAATGTGCATTGACTCGCGAAAGGCGCGCACAACGATCCAGGCTCGGGTCTGTCCGCGTTTGAACAAATGCAAGCAACGCATCATCCGAGAGTGCATTGAATTGGAGGAGTGTAAGCTGCTGGAGACGAGGGCATAGAGTTGAATCCAGGAGAGAAAGCAGGCGGCCATCTGGGGTGCCAGTGGGTCCCCATGGTCCAAAATGGGGCGGCGGCGGTAAAATTGGATCAGCAACGAGCGCTAATTCTCCGAGTGCCGGTGCTTTTTGGAGCATTTCGATAAGAGAGTCCACCGTGATGTTATGTACGCTCAGTCTGAGGTGCTCTAGGCGATCGGATGAGGAAATTAAGGTCAAAAGGGGGGACGGACTAGCGCTGTCAAAGGGACCATGGAATTCCAGGATGCGCAAGTTCGGCGCAGACAACTGCTGTAAAAAGCTGATATTACCGACACTGATGAGGGAAAGTCGCCACAACTGTGCCAGATGACATGGTTGTGCATGTGTCTGGCCGTGTGGTTGATTGTGACTGCTGGTAAGATGTAATGTTTCGAGGTTAGTGCAGTGGCGCAACATTGAAAGCGTCTCATCCAAGGAAAGCGTCACGCCCATAAACCGGATGGATAGATGTGCTAATGTGTCCCAGCTGGTGGGACTTGTATGGGCTCCACCTCCCAAGGAAACCGCTCGAAGGCTCGGCGTGCCCAGAAATGACATGGAAGCCCAGTCTGCGTCGCCGCCGCCCATGTTCATCTCAATAGATGAGAGTTTTGGAACATCGCTGACTGACAGAGCTGCGAGCGGTGTAAGATACGAATCATCGGGCATCTTGAACCGGATGGATCTCCAGCGGGTACAAAACTCGATGAGGGTTTGAATAAGTGTGAAGGATGCAGACCGGGTGGCTTCCGGGAGGGCGGAGATCTCGTCCTCTGAGGCACCTCGGGAAAGGTATGGACGTGGTGCGATGAAAGAAATTGACACGGGCAGAGTCCCAGAACGAGATAGCCAGGTTACGACTGCCCCATTGATTTGATGCAACTTGGGAATGTGAGACTGCACTGAGCTGACCGGCGGGGTGACAATATGTAGGGTGGACCATAGACGGGGTGTCGAAAGGGCCAGATTCCTCCAACCCTGGGAGATGTGACTGAGTAACAGAGGAGCTTCCTCTTCACTCATGATAGCATTTCGGTCGGATGGGAGCGCCGCTACGAATATCTCCCGCACGACATCGTCCGGGAGCCGGCGAACAGGAGATACTAATGCCAGATGGGCATCGATGAAGGCGTTCAATTGGTCGCGCTTTGCAGTAAGTTCGTCAAGCAAAGATTGTACGCGGACAACTTCTTGTGCGAGAACGGCGGCTTTCTTCTGTGGTCCAACCAGTAGATCGTGGATCCGCTGGCATTCGGCATCGGAAGGAACAGCATTGGTATAAAGGATATCGTCGAAAGGTGACGGCTGCATTGTCGACTATATTGTTGTTGTGAGCGACATCGTAAAATGTTAACGCGAACTGGCCATACCTTTCCTTCACTGGCTTCAATTTTCTTGCCGATCGATTTTGCACCAGTCATGTCAGAGGGACAACGGGTCAAAAAGGGATCCGAATGTCTGGGGTCTCAATCCAAATCTCCTTCTCGACTCTTGAGTGTCGCAAGTTGCGACGTGGCGTCAGTTGGTGAAAAGAGAAGCTTTTGCGGGCCGAACTCCCGGTTCAATATCGACTTACATCATGCTCAGCCTCTTCAAGCTGAACTGTGGGACCAACTCAAGATGAAGGTAGTAGGCCGGCGAGCGGCGGGTCACAAACAGAAGTATCTCTAAGGGCTCTAAGTATTCTATCAGGAGCAGATCCTTCATAACAGACTCGTATCGCCCGATCCTAAGTACTAAGAGTCACTCCGGGCTGGAAATCAAAAATCAGAAATCGAAAATCAGGAATCGTTTCGCGTGATGTAACGCGGTTAAGTAGTCACCATCAGTCACTGTGGTCCAGACCACCAGCCTCGGATCTTTCCGAGGATGAGCAAATTCATCAGATGTTTCTTGTCGCCGTTGCAGCGCTCGTCATGGTCCCGCCCCTCACAAAGTGGCTTCCCTTTTTGCTTGCCCAGGACCACAATAAATTCAGTTAACTAGAAATAAATGATGCTAGTTCAGATCTCAACTTAGCTGCACAAAGCGCGCCTACAAAAGCCATCTGAATAGGGTGATACAACATCTCACCGACGATGGCGGGATGATGGCGGGATGGCTCAGCGGTGAGCGGGATGTCCGGCTACTCGGATCCATGCTTACCGAATTGCCGAGCGGACCTGATCGGTGTGTCACCGCGTTACATCACGCGAAACGATTCCTGATTTTCGATTTCTGATTTTTGATTTCCAGCCCGGAGTGACTCTAAGTATTAGTTTAGATTTCCAGGATAAATCTATTTGGTACCCCCGGTACTCGGAGTACCCCGGGGTACTGCTATTTGTTACCCCTCATGATTATATAAGTTTCGGAGTTACCTAATCGGGTAATCAATCGTCGATGCTATACCTAGCGCCTGCAACGGGCCAATTCATCAGGAAAATGTTTTTCAGCTGGCCAGTGCTGGCTACCCCTGGCACGGCTGGCTGAACTGGCTGAGCTGGGGCATATCTGCCAGCTCGCGCCAGAATCACCGCCAGTTTCAAGATTTCACAGATTTCTTGCCAACACTTCAGAGTGGCTCGGATCCATGGATACATGTAATAAACTTGCCG
The DNA here is from genome assembly GCA_029289565.1 of Mycena galericulata. Lineage (NCBI taxonomy): Eukaryota > Fungi > Basidiomycota > Agaricomycetes > Agaricales > Mycenaceae > Mycena > Mycena galericulata. The sequence continues at coordinate 285,159 of JARKIA010000173.1, read as the reverse complement.
GAAAGTGTTCGGATGCTCGAAGGTCGAACCTAAAGACCATCCTGAAGTTCGAGCTCCTTGAAACTCACGAAGTCATTCAAACTCCGCCGCACACGTGTGTCAACATGGCGTGATTTGATGACAAACCATGCCACGTCTCTTCCTTTCTCCCTCCACAAGCTTTAGGACCCGTGCCTTCGGCGCGGACAGAGCGCATACGTTACCGTACGGCGGGCCGTGGATTGCGAGCTCGCCAGCGCACGGCGGATTCCGAGTCCCGGGGGTTCGCCGTCGGCAAAGCGAGATCTCAACATCTCGACAGGCGAAACGTGACTTAAGCACGTGGCTTTTCAGGTGACTTTTGTGTGGCTGTGTACATTGTGTTTTCAAGTATAGGATGTCGTCTCGCCGTCGTCTCCCCAACCCAGTCTCAATGTCCCCTCTACCCTCTTCAAGTGCCCTCAAGTCTTTTTCAAACCTCTTCAAGCCTCTATGTATCCTTCAAAGCTTCAAGCACTTCTCGGCATCTCTGGGTGGCTCTCGCTGGATGTGGCATAGACTTATCGACTTGGCTATATTGATCTGGCGCACCTTGCTCACATACTAACTTAACCCTTTCTTCATTCCAGATGATTGCATCCCACAAGGCTGTAGCGTTGTAGGCATCTGGTTGCGTCGCCGCCAATCTGGCTGGATTGGTACGCAAAGGTGCGCTACATTACTTCTCTTCGAACGGACCGCTTACAGATGCGCTTCTAGGTCCCGTCTCATTCTTGCCTCCCTCTTTCCCCCTCCCCGAGCGGCATCAGATTGTCGGCGGATTAGTACGACGGTGGACCGATGAGATGCGGTCACAGATCACGATGTCGGGTAGCGGGAAGCGTACGGGTAGCTACATAAAGGATGTACCATATGCCTGTGCAATTTATATGTTCCATAATATGCTGCGACGACCTGAAGGGGCAATTTGACGGTATAACATTCTGCAGACAGAAGCGAAGTTCTGGCACCAGAATCTGTCCTGGCCCCAGGTACCTTTTTATGTCGCCAGCTGCGATTCTGGCGAGCTGGCAGAGCTGGCAACGCTGGTGCCAGCACTGCCAGCTCGAAAACATTTTCCTGATGTTCGGAGTTCGGAGTAATGATAAATATTTGAGTAGCTACTAGGAACACAGCTTCTGGCGCTTTCTGGGAGGCAACACAAGGTCGGCCGCCAATGCCAGGTCCCTGTCTGCAGAATGCCGCTTCTTTCTGCCGCTTCCTTCCAGTGAGGCCACATCCTTCTCGTTTTCCTTCTGATGGTTGGCCCCACCCGGTAGCTTTGCGAGGCTCTTGTTGATCGAAGCAATGGTGCTGCCGCTCAGACCCTTCTTCTCAGTACCCTTTGACTTCAACTTTGCAGTGACTTCTGCGAGGGCTCGACGTCGGTGGTAGAACTCGGGGACGCGTGGATCCCCTTTGCAGAAGAGTATCCTACGAAAAATGAAAGTTGAGAAGCCAAACAAATAATTGAGGATCACATACACATCTTTGCCACGCCCCTTGATCCTACGAGCAATACCGCAATAGTCAAGAGGGCCTACAGTGTAATCCTGGGTGTGCTTGATGATGTAGGACAGTAGCGCCCTCTCCCTTGTGGATGGATCACACTGCACCATTGGAGTCGGCAAGAGACGCGGGGCAGCTGTTGCAGCCTTCGGTTTGGGGCATGCTCGGCTCGGCCCAGCGGTCCGACGCGATTTGGATTTTTTAGAAGGTTTCGGAAATGCAGGCAGCAGCGATGTTTTTGGTGGCCTGGGACGGGGAATGGGAGCAGAATTGCTGGGATATGCAGGGATAACGGCCCAGATGTCGGTCGAAGAGGCCCGGTAGAGGATGGTATGTGGATGAAATGCGCGAAGCGCATTTTTACCATCATTGAACAGGTATGTATACCTTTCCAAATTGAGCCAAGTCGCAGACATTTCCGCTGGAACTAACACCCATTACAGTCAATATGTAACGTAAGGTAGAGCTAGTCAAGTGCGCACCTGAGAGCTCCCGAAAAAAACGCGCAAGAACATTATCTTTGGATAAGCAGGCCGGAGGGAGACCGGCACTTGAGTGGAGGTCGGACCACACCTCATCGCCGAAGATGAGTGATCCCAGATTCACGTCTTCATTCTCCAGTGCATGGCGAATAAGGTCAGGTTCAAACACATCAAACGGACCGGTCGATGTGCATCTCCGAACCCAGATCTCGTCATTGAGATGCTGGTCACAAAACACCTGGAATGCGGAGTTTCAGCAAGATTCAGAGCGAAAATGAACACTTACCTTAAAGTCGGTGAGCAAGGCATTGAACCGTGCTGTAACATAGGCCCGATCCTTCCCGTAGACATGGAGACGATCACTATAAAGCAAACGATGTTCTTCCCTCACACAAATAACATAGTCAACGAGAAAACGTTGAACAAAGGTCCTGAAGAGAATATAATGTAAAACCATGTATTTTATTTAAAAAAAATGACGCAGAGCGCACCAGAGTGTGGTATGGGCCTCCTTTGCCAAGTGGAAAAAGGCCGCACAAAGCCGTGCAGTTCTTGAAGCGGAATCGAATACCTCCGCTTCGGTGAGATTAGGTGATAAACCTTGAGCATATGAGGTTAGATTGAGTGGATGGCCCCGCTATGACCCTCACCTGCCATGTGCCACAATTCAGCCGTCGTATACACACCTGCGCCGGGAAAGATTTCTGTGCTATCTCGGACTAATGCTAGCGCATTCCCGGCACGGCTGGATTGAACCTGGCGTCGCTTTTTAATCCAGCTCACCAGGTCTTCCAAGAAGCGTGGAAACTCTAGGTAAACATCGGGCTGGCGTGCTGGAAGCTTTTCACGCGTTTCGGCCCAGTGGAACTGGTGAATTAGATAGAATGCGCGGAGTGCTTCGAAATGGTGGTGTATGCCCACCTGAATAAGAAGGTCTAGGGTCAGAAATGCAAGGACATGGTCCTGGAAAACAAATGCGATTCCGACTTTAAAGCGCTCTGAGCTGTTGACCACCGAGATCGCTTCAGCATAGTCCGATTTATTGTATATTTGTGAGACACTATGCTTCAGAAGCTGTATCTGTAACCAATTCGAGCCAATAAACGACAATCAATAGAGTAGTTAAATACCTGACACCAGTAAGTTCTTGATTGATTATCCTGGAACTTCAACAAGACATTTCTCGGATGAGTCTCGACATCTATCAAGACCAAGCCATGCTGGAGGATTTGAACGGCAGGCTCATCTGGAGAGGTTGCATAGAGTGGTGGGTATATCGGTGTCTGCATGCCAGAAGTTCCACGGAGTGCAGTTGAAGAAGATTCCAGTGAATAGACATAGCCCAGATTGGCAGCAGAACCGGCAGGATGCAGCGCTCTTTCTGCCTGAGTAGCATCGGCTTGAATGTCCAGAAGTAGAATAGAGCCTTTGGGCTGCTCATTCACAAAGAATTGGGGCAAAGTTCCCGAGATAATGGCCTCAGGGAGCTCGGGCATTGAAGTAGTAAACAAGTTCGGATTTGTCATGTGATCGTTCTTGATCACGGGATCTACCACTTCATTTGAATCGTCGGGTTGGCACCTATGGCACATTATCTTAGGAAGCCAAAAGTGTCTTTTTAATGTTTGAAAACGACCTGTATTTTTAGTTTTCACTCATTTAACAGCCCAAAGCACTGGGAGCTTGAACTTGTTCCGAGAAACCAGCCAAAGTTGGCACAACAAAGATATTTTTTAATCATCAGGCTGGCACACATGGCACACTATCTTAAGAGGCCAAAACCGTCTTTTTAATGTTTGGAAACGACCTGTATTTTTAGTTTTCACTCATTTAACAGCCCAAAGCACTGGGAGCTTGAACTGGTTCCGAGAAACCAGCCAAAGTTGGCACAACAAAGATATTTTTTAGTCGTTGGGCTGGCACTCACAGGACATTATCCTTGGAGGCCAACAGTAGCGCATCCCTCTCTAAAAATGATTCGGAGAGCTCACTATGATTCATTTAACAGCCTGACCAAACTGGCAACATGAACAAGAACTCTAGTACTAGATTGGACACAAAACAACGAGGTGAAGTGAATCATCTATTAAGAGATGGGCATGACAATCGATTGTGGCCCACCAGATGACATCTGGAGCAATGAGTGTTTGAACCCCGACAATCAGAGATTGAACGTCAGCTTGGATTGCACTGTAGACAGCACGTTGGGGTATGGTTCGAGTGGGGGGAGCTGGAGTGTTCCTCCCGATAACAGAGCTAGATGAGAGAGGGTTGGAAACCAGGGCAGCGGGCAGAGTCATGGCTGAAAAGCGGAACGTGCGGCTTGTTTGTTGCTTCAGAGTGACTATCTCGGTTTGGCTAACGTCGAGGCGAGGGTCTTGATACCATCTAGAAATTGTATGAGACGCATAATCAGTTAACAATTGAATCAATGCACCTTGGACGGATCAAAGAAATATGAAAAGGGAGCCCCGGTATTTTCGTCCATGCCACAAAATAATGGCGGCAAACAATACCTACATTTCCTCCCATGCAGCAATCACAAATATACCGGCCATCAGGGAGCAGAGCGAGAATATGAGTAGCGCCGGTCTCTGCATGTGTAATCTTGAGGAGATGAGAGGGGACTGCACCCTGTTCCCGAACGAGGCGCAGAAGAAACCTTGTTCCAACATATGCGTGGTCATTTGTGAAGTCATTCCGCGACCGCTGGGGTTGCGATTACATTTATGACGGAGCGAATTGACTCAAAAACACACCTGCTGTTCATTTTCTTGCCACTCAAAACCGGGTTCTGCATCATTAAGCGCAATGGCATACTCGGACTAGAAGTGACGATAGTTAGTGACATACTAGATAATATAGGGGAGAAAAAACATACCCAGTCACGAATACCCTCTGGGAGCTGGAGAGCAGTCGCCTCATAGAACCTTGATAATTCCATCTGCTTGAAAGAAGTCTGCAAGGCATATGGCCCTGCATACTTGCGCAATAAATCCAAGATGACTTTGAACAAACCTTCGACTGGGCCTGGGTGTTGTTTTCGCGAAGTCTGGAGCAGAGGTGAGATCCGCGAGAATAGTAAAATTGAAGGCGAATAATGCATACCTCTCGGACGCGAATAAGTGCGTCCCTCTGTTGTTCCGCTGTGCGGTCACAAAGTGCGTTGAAAAGCTGGTATAGAGTCTTCTTCGGGCCCCCAAACACCTTGGTGATGCGATTCTCGACCTCTGCACGACCATTTGTCCTCACACCCGCTGTGAATATAACGCTGATCCACGCATAGGCCCACCGGTCACGAACTTGGTACAAGTCATGCAAGTAAGCACGTGCACTCGGAAATCTTGCAACAAGCGCACGCCATAAAATCTCGAAATGCTCGGGGGAGACTGCCCGATAACAAGTCCAAAAATCCTGCAGAAAGTTCTCCCAGTCAGCACCGAGAGTGCGTGCCAAGTTCCTGTCGACATTCTCCACCAGATGAGAAAGGCAGTAAAGATGGAAGGTGAAAAGCAAGACTGCGGCCGCGGCTTGGATGAGAGATGGATGGCGGTCAGAGATAAGGACTTCAGGGTGAACACCCCCCGCAGCCTTGAGGTGTTGACGAAAGATCCATGAATGCGTCTCCACATCCTCCTTCTTCTGGAACGCATACCACCCATTTCGAGAACGGCCGGAAGAGTCAATGACAATCCCAATTGACAGCGGATACTGTTTATTGTTGCGGTTATAGGAGTTGTCGTTGATCAGAATATCGGTGTAACGCCCAGTTAGACGTGCCTGCATAGGCGACTGCCACCAGATCGTAATGAGCATGTTCTGCCCGTCCGTCTGCACAGCATAATCCCACCCTGGCTCTGTCCGATTACGCTCCTGAAGAGAAGCAAGAATAGCCTCAACATCGCCACCGAGCTGATCAACCTCATCGCGTGCTTCGCGTCGCGCCTGATCACGCATGTTGCCAATCTGGCGAGGCTCCAGAGTATTATTGAGGAACTGAGAGTCGAGAACTTCCTTGATGTGCTTTCGATTGAAATTCTCCGAAAATTTGGAGACGACAGCGCGTTGGGCTGCGGTGGGTGGACGCTGTGCATGGCCGCCATCGGGAATGTGGGGGTCATGATTGTGAAGTGCGTCGATGAGGCTGATTCGCCAACGGTGAGACCCGGGCACGCGAAGGAGATTGATGTGTGCAGTACAGTTCGTTCTCCCAGATTTACCGCGCCGATGGTCAGAGGGATCAATTTCCATGAGATGAGTCTCGACAGGTTCATGGTAGCGGTTGCAGCGTAGAGTCCGCTTCATGAGCGCACCATTACCATCTCTCTTAGTCTGGGCGAGAATATATTTATGACCAAGAGCTTCCTGAGCCTCGAAGATCGTTCGAACCCCTTCATCGTGGCTTTCGTAAGTGCTGCCAACGTGAAGGGGGCCGGACGCAAGGAGGACCTGCCGTGGGCCCGGAGCCGACTCGGTTTTCGGTTTTCTGTGTGGTGGGGAAACTAGGTCGATGGTCGTAGATTGGGATTGGACCACGGCAGTCGGGACATGTTTACGCTTGACACTCGGGCGGAATGGGCTCGCAAGCTCCTCGATTTCCTCCTTCGTGGCGAGGCGAGGCGGTGTGACAAGGTCAAAGACCTCGGGGCTACATAGATCAAGCACATCCTCCTGTTTCACGCGTCGAGGGGGTGTTTTTGGAGGTCGGGCAGGTGAGTCGAAAATGATGATGGGACTATTATTGAGGGCCGTCTGGGCAGGTACTTGCTGTGGAGGGGGCGTCTTTGGAGGTTGGGTGGGTGGTGGCCGCCGCGCTGGTGGCGAATCATCCACAACAATAATTGAACCGGTGCCAGCTGCCGACTTGGATGTGGAGAGAGGTGCATCACTATGAGCGGGACGCTTTCCTGCACCTCCAGTGACGTCAAATGGAAAGGTGAACACCGAATCCAGAGACATATTGGACAATTGAGAGATCGGAGGGACTGGATTACGGCTCCCTTGTTCCGGACGAAGCTCAAAGGCCGCTCCAAGAGCTGGCAAGGAAGCAGTAGAAGAAATAGGCGCTCCAGAGGCTGCTGACAGTAGTGGAGTGGTCGAAGAATTAAGGGATGGTGCGGGGAAAATTGCAGGCTGTTTCTCGATAGCAACGACCCAATCAAAGATAGGATGTTCGAACTGACAGAGATAGTCAGAAAAGAAATAATAACAGAATGTACCACTCACATTCGCGGAAAGCATGTCAGAATTAAAGTCGTTGTAACCGATGGGAATGTTTGGCACGAATCCAGGAACATCGCTGCTGCTCCCCACACTTGTGCAAGGGATAACCCAATCAGAGTAGACCTGAAGATCATAAATACACATTCCCTGCAAGAACGTGATTTCACTGACCGTTTTTTTCTGTCGAGCAATGAGGTGGTAAAGCAGAAGCTCCTGCAAAAACACATCGCGGAATTGGGCTGATTGCGCTGCTTGCCAACGAGGAATGCCTAAACCAATGCGGGTTTCCACAAAGTTCATAACTGCAACGCCACAGCTACCGCCTCCCAGCAAGGTGCGCTGCCTGTCAATCAAACCAGCTCGGATCTGGGTCTGGGTCGGGGGTGGCTCGAAACCAGGGAATCCCTGGAATACCCAGCGAAGGATGTGCAGAAGATCGGGCGAAGAAGGAAGGTGTAGAGAGTCACCATTCTCAAGACCAGAGGGAGAGACGATGAAGATTCCAGAATAGTGCTCGTTTTTCCACCCAATGAAGCCTATCTTGTCGACTTTACCACTCCGGATGCGCGCCCTCAGGGAAACAATTTCCGGGCTGAAGGGTGCATTTGGGACGGCCATGAGGTTCCGAGAGTCATTGATGAATGATGTTGGCAGAAACAAGAAGGACGGCTCTTCATGAAGGAAGTATGCACCACGCCAAAAGTAAGTCATTTCGGCACGAGCATTGAGGACGTCCTCCATCAACCAGAGCTCATCGAGCAAGCATCCAAGTGTGTAAAGGGGCGCCTGAGTGACGCGGAAGCCCGAAAGGGGTTCAGAAAATTTGAGGAGCTTGAACTCCTCAATGAGATCGGGGAGTAGGAGCGACGAGGACTGAACACGGTCAAGAAGGCGGGACGTGATGTGGAGATTATATGCCTGGTTGTTGACGTTCATGATGAGGCGGATCTAAAAGATGTTCACATGGCCCCAGTCTTGCTCATGAAATAGGACACGCACCTTGGACAGATGGTATCGAACAATTTTCTGACCAATCTGGAGGCAAACCGAGCGTGCATGCTCCTGGATGAAAGCGATATCCACAGCTTGTGTGATCGGGAGCATGTCTTGAACACCAGGAATTGGCTCATCTATGGCCAGAGATATTTCCGGGGGAGAGGTTGGCACCGTCCGGTCGAAGACCCATTTTTTAATACTATTATCGGGGAGGATAGGAGGAAGCTGTCTGTTTTGGACGATCTCGGCGGCATGAGCAACAGTGATACTTGAAAAGTACTCAGCAGAGAACAGAGTATGCGCAGCAGGAGTTGTATATGCTGTGAAAGACATGGGGGGGCAAAGAGAGTCGGCGAGCGAGCCTACAGATATGCAATTTGCATTTATTCTGATCGCCAAATTGATGCATCAGACGGAACGCATGGTCGGAGTTTGAGGCACCGACACAAGGATGAAGTAGCGGGAGGCCAATGGTAAGTAGCAGGGCACTAATGGCAGAAGAGCATTATTTATTCCTACCATTTGCATTGAGGCCACTCCCAATAATACTGGCCACAGATATGCGCTCGGAATACCCACATCTGGTGAGAAGCTCAAGGTCAAAGATCAATCGCGATGGCGATTACGGTATTCCCGATGATCCGAAACTTTTGTCACGTGGGGGGTACCATATAGACATCGGCTATATAGTACCCCGGGTACTGCGAGTACCGGGGGTACCAAATAGATTTATCCAGATTTCCAGTTCCAAGTCGGTTCTCGTCCTGTTAGGATCATCTTGATTTTTAAGGGAGAAATCTTTGCGCCCATGTGGTGAGCCGTGGATCGTCAATGGTGTGCGACCTTAGTTTATGCCTCCTCCTCCAGAAACAGACCCTTAGCGGGGGGCGATCAGTTCTCCGGAGTGATCAAATTCTTTTGATGGGACTCGGCCTGAACGGCAGACTATTGAAATCATTTGAAAAAATTGGCAGACTCAAATCCTACGACCTGATAGCTCGGCTCTGAATTCTAAAAAGTTGAATTACAACTCATTCATGGCGCTGAATATAAGTTCTTGGGCAAAATAAATGAGAACTATTCTCGATAGGCTTTCAACCTCCGAAGATCAAATTGATACTGTACTATTTCGACCGAATGTTCATTATTTTTGGATTTTCGTCGACCGAGGTGACCGATAAATTTTCTTCTAAATTATAGCGATTTTTAGGCACATCAAAAAAAAATCGGGTGTCACCGTAACCTGAACATTTGGTCGAAATAGTACAGTATTCTGCTTACTATCATAAAGTTGCGGCAAAGTCGTTTGCGCGTCATTTTGAGGGCGCGCGGAAGCGAGAAGGGTGGCATATTAAAGTATAAGTATGCCCAGATGTATTCATCTCATGCACTGCGGTGATCCCTTCCTTTTACCGTGAGTAAAAGAGCTGGGAAAAATATATCAGAGGTCCTTTGGCTTTTATAAGTCCTTTTACCAAAGGAAAAAGTGCTGGGAAAATTCCGGTGTTTTTTTCCCGCAGTAAAAGGGTGGCTCTTTGTCCAGGTAAAAGGGTCTTCTCCCTTATTGTTAAGGGGGACAAGTCTTTTACCGAAACAAAAAGGAGTAATTTTACCCCGGGAAAAATTGGGCTCAATTTTACCGCAGTTGTTCTTTGAGCAAAATTCCTAGAAAAAGCCGGGGGACCTCTTATATATTTTCCACAACCCTTTTACCCGCAGTAAAAGGAAGGGACCACCGCAGTGATGACATCTGCATCGTGTCTAGATTACAAGCCGTTGCCGATGCACAATATTGGAACTGACTATTAGGACCCTGCGTGCTGTCTTGAGGCCCATTGCCGTAATCAAAAGCTATCATGAAGTTGGCGCCACCAGGTAACTTCCTGTAAAAGCCTCCCAGGCTTCCCCCTTGCCCTAGAGTAAAATGGTTAGTTTTCCCGTCCGAATTCCCCAGCTGAAGATATTCACTCGAGTTCTCGACGGCAGGAACACATCCTTTGTCATAAGATGTCAATTCAGCCGGACTGATGAATTATAGAGTCACTTACGTGTTGCAGTCTTGGTGGCACCATTACCAGATGTTGCAATCTTGCTTGCTTCCTCTGTGCTAGCAAAAGGGAACTCGTCACACGACAGCTTCACCCCCGGATTTTTTCCAGCCAAACTACCAGAGCCACTATGCAGAAAAGTATGAGCTCGATCAACTGAATCAGTTGTGAACATACCGGTATCTTGGACTGCACGGATTTGGTACCTGCACACCACATTTATTCGCTTTCCGATTTGCGCTACAAGTCGTCTTGGTCGTTTCACGCGTGAAGTCGTTTTTGATCCCTAAACCTATCAGAGAGATAGATATGAGAAAAACACTTGAATAAATGATTAGGTTGAACTGAACAATTTAATCCGTAACACATATTCTCCTGGCCCTCTTCGTCAATATAAGGATTAGAGAGTACCAGTCCTCTACTTACACAAACTTGAGGTAGACCTCCGTTTGGACTGCAGTTGAAGACTAACTGGTTGGTGGGGTTGGCGCGCGTCCCGAGTCGGCGCATTATAATCGATTCTCCGTGCAAGAATTTGTAGGTTCCGTTGCCAGTTATCACACGAGGTCCGTCATCAGCTCTCTTTTGACTAGCCGTTTGAGCAGAAAATGCCTCCGTACACCTTAATATGGTTGGCTCGATGTCAGTTGGAACTTGGATGCGTGAAACTTCGTGGCAAGAACACTCACAGGACACAGTTTCCGGAACCAGCATTATCGCAATAATCATAATCATCGGTTGGGTCGCCGTTCTGATCGATACATGTGTTGCTTCCCTCCGAAACTGTCGTGCTGATCCACTCCGGTGCAGGACCCTGAGAGCGCAGTACTCTGTCTGAATCTGGTATCCCACCAGGATCTATGCTGTCTCGTGTATCGTCTCCATTCTCGTCACCCTTGTCTTCATAGCTTGAGTCCGAACCGTTGTCATCGCAGTCACTAGAGTCCGATCGGGGCATGATTCTGTTAAGCGCTTCAATATATATGAGCCGCCCCTGGTTTAGTTAACTGTTGAAAAATGGATTACCCGCGAAGGATCTGACTGCCATTGGGCCATTCGCGTCAAGCTGAAGTTCATCCGAGTCGACCTACCGTAATGTTTGGAAAAAGAATTTGAACAATAAATAATTCAAGGTTAAAAAGGTGGACTGACTGGAATTACTCCTCCATGCACGCCAAGAAAATGGGAGGTGGAGCTCAATAGCAAAATGATTAAGGGAGAGGAGTATCGTGTCATGGCCAGCATGAGCAGGGTTAATGGGGAGGGAGGAGAACCAGTCTAGCGAGCATGTGGATAATCCCGGCCTTTATGCGATCGAGTGCCAAAGAATGAAGGAGTATACCCGTATCCACTGCGGCAACTTACACGGCCAGGACACACAGGATATTTCGCCGGGAAGGCGGCAACGATCGGCCTATGTTGCCTCTTACCTGTTTAACTCTGGCGGATCTAACAAGTAACAAGGAGGTCGACGCGGACGGAATATCTGTCTCCTCCGTGCCTTTCCCCGCAGGGGAAATGCAATATCTTTCGAAGCATAGCGCCGCGGGAACGGAGACGGGTTGGGATGAAGGAGAATGGTTCCGTGTTTCGCACTGTTGATCCGATTAATCCTGTGAAGGGCGCCTCCTGGGACCCACAAACCAATAAACACCGCATTCAATCTTTCCATTGAACGGCTTTGAACAAGATGATACGGGTTTTCGTAGTGCTCTATGAGTGAGTTACTCTTTAGCTTATCAAAGTTCGAACCACAGAGAACTTGTTTGGCAGGGGATTCGATGCAAACCATCTCAAGTTTTTGGATTTCTTCAAGCCGTCTGAGGCCTTGGAAGTGAAATACGCAAGCCTTGACGGACGTAACATTGGAAATTACGCAACACAAATGTCGCTGCAGTACCTTGAACAGATGGATCCAAGGTCAGTATTCTGGTGCACCTCCTAAATTTGCGGCGCACAAAAATTTGCAGATCTACGAGCGATGTGATTTTCATTCCGGGTACTGCAGATGTGGAGAAAGTGTTTGAAGCCGACTTGATCGCAGGTTTGGAGCCGTTCGTGGTGAGATTGTTCTTGCCTTTGTGTGTGTGTGGCTCATCCGAGTAGGTCCAGTTCGATAGGGCCCGTGACATTATCGCCGTGGATACTAGCATCCTGGGTATTTCTCATCAGTCAAGTCCTATAATGTGCTGACATTTCTGCGACGCTACCAGCTCTTACCAAGATTCGAACGGAGGCAGTGATGAAACTGCCTGAATCCATGCGTGAATGTGCATTTGCCATACCGGTCTCCCATCCAGAGCAAGAGTCGAGTAGGGATTTTTTCCCCTGTCGGGACAAACTAAACCGAAATGAATATAGCGAAGAACATTATTTGGCAACGCATCCCTGTTGTTACTGATAGGAGCAGTGCGGTTTTTATTATTGGCGGGGTGGCCAGTCTTATGGAGGATTTTGGATAGGAAACTACAAGTCGACGTGGACAGCGTGCAACGGCTCACCTGAAAATTTGAAAGCTCTCGCAATTCTTCTGCGTAGTGCGCTGCGCGTGGATGAGTTTCGCGAGCGTCCCGGCAGATACCCCCCCACGCAGCCAACGACTTACATCACCCAAGAGGACTACAATCAGCCAGAAGTGGCGAGCCAGGAGATTCGAAAGACAGCTAAGATGGATGGTTGGACATTCACCCTGATCCATACGGCTGCTGAACGTCTCGCCGCCCAAGGGTTCTTGAGTGCCGGAACATCTATCTTGACCGCCCTAGTCTCCGATTTCCCTCATTGTTTGGATGGCGTGAACGAGACTATACGTTGGGCGTTCGAATTTCTTTGGGAAGCAGGAGGACATCGTCCAGAAGGGTTGCCATGGGAGGTACCTTCACCCGAAAAATTCGACGAGATGGAGGTGGAGTACGACCGCGGAAAGTATCCTTCAACGCCCGAGGAGAATATGCACGCCTTGGAGTTAATCGACACGAAAATCAGTCTGGGAGACCTACCGACATACCCGTGCTCGCTACGTTCAGCCGCAATGATGTGCTTTGCATCGGGGGACTTAGAGCGCGCACGGAAATATGTGGATTTGGAGTAAGTAGTTCGTCACATCGTCAAAGGAGTGTCAACCTAACTGTTCGTAATCAGATTCAAGCGTATCGTCTTCAGCAACCATATGAACGAGTGGTTGCGCCTTATTAAATGCCGCAAATTGGCCCCAATCATTCTCGAAGGTGGTCTGGGCCGAGCGATGGGACAGACGGCGGAGGGAGCCAAAAAAGACGCGGAGACCATCATCGCTGCCTTCAGGAGTTTACCCAGCAGAGAAGAACGTCTTCGAAGGGCTCGCGAAGTCGTTCCTCCGACGCCTCTCAGCATTAGTGCGCTCTTGGACATTCTGGGACCATTCAAGGCTGACGATGACGAGTCACTGAGAAAGCACCCTACCACGGAGAAAGAAATCAGTGACGCCGGAGTCCGGCTTGGCGTGTCGCTGCCGGAGGATTACCACGATTTCCTCCTCGTTTCAAATGGCATGAATTTCATGCCACCCTTAGAGCTTCCCGGTCTGCGTCCAGTTGAAGAATTGGTCTGGGAGGAGGCGAGCGACCTAGGACTCGACGAGTTGGAGATGTCCCTCGGTATGAAAATGAAAGAAGGGGAGAGCAAATCGTTACCGAAGATGGGCCGCCTCTTGATGATATCCGCCGCAGAGGATGAGGAACAGGTGTGGCTATTGGAGCCATCGCAGGTCGAGAACACCCTCGAGGTCCTGAAGACAGAACGAGGACTAAAACAGTTTAGCCAGCCCGTCGGGTGGAGGTGCGTGGCTGCGCGTTCTTTGCGAGTTATCTGTTGATGCTCCCTAGGGTTGTGCTCTGGAGACATTGGTGCCCAGAGCCTATTTGGTACCGTTCATTCCGGAAATATCTGGAAGCTGCCGCCACCACCGCAAAGAAAGTGAGCTAAGGAGGAAAACTATCGGATGCGTTTGCAGAAATATAGTGCGGATCAGACAACGTCCAGAGCAAGGGGAGAAGGTTAGCAGGAGGGAATGTGACTTGTAGAACAGACCTTGCTAGTCGTTGACGTTGAGTAGCAGACTGACATCATTTCGTCCAAGAAAATTGGAGCGAATTTCGCGAAACAGAAATCGTTAGCTGTGACCGCCGTGACTCAAAGAATCTCACAACTGGTACAAGACGGTATAATCACGAGAGAAACAGAGTACAGATACAGAGACAAGAAGGTACAAGACAACAGTGTATGTGCGCAACTATGAGAGACGAGACTAGTGAAAAGAGAATGAACAAGAAGCGAGAGCGCCGAGGATCGGCCTACAGACAGAATGGATACAGACAGTCAGGCAGGGTCCGGCGCAAAGCGAGTATAGGTAGCACCGGCGTTATCTACACAAGCCGAGGCGGTGGCGGATGGGATGGGATGGGGAATGGGATGGGATGGGAGGATGGATGGAGATGCAGTCGAAGACGCTAATGCAGGTATTTCTCGTTCAGGGCGTGCACCTCCTTGGAGAGATACGGCCAGGTGAGCGTCCGCGCGAGCTCCTTCCGCAGTTGGCGCGCGTCGTCACCCGCACGCTCCTTCGCGAGCTTGATTTCCCACCCGCAAAGGTTGTACAGCAGCCGCATGTTGGGCTGGATGAGCACCGACAGGCGACGCGAGCGCACAATCAAGTACGCGTCCACGAGAGGGAGCGAGAGGTGCTTCATCACATACGCGATCTACGTCCGCATCAGCACCTGCAATCCAAGATAATGCAGAGAGACTCACCGTGACGGTCGCGCTGCGCGACACACCAACGCGGCAGTGCACGAGCACCTGCCCGCCATCCTGCCGCGCCTTCTCGATCCACTCGCAGATTGGCTCCAGCTGCGGCTCGAGCGTGTCGATCCCGTCGTCGCACACGCCCTGGATGTCGAGCACCTTGATCCGCCCCTCGCGCTCCTCGATCCAGAGCGAGCCTTGATTCCCAGGACCCTTCCCTTGGATGAAGTGCGCGTTCTTGTTGTGATTTGCGCGGCACGCGGCAGACGTGCAGGTCTCCCCGGGTGATATGCAGTGTCCCGGCGGCGGCACGAGCGCGCACTCGCCCACCGAGACGACGTGCGTGATCCCCAGCGCGTGCAACATGTACGCGTTGGATGCGTGGTTCCTGCAAGACAATCAGATGGTGACGAATGAAGTACAGAACAGAAAACACGCACAGGTTCCCGAGATACAAAAACGGCAGCACACGACTCGGGAAGCTCCCATCAAACCGCGGGTCGTTGAACCACGACTGGTGATCGCCAAAGCTGGGCAGCCACGGGCTCGTCCGCGCACGGGGGCGTCCCGCACGCGTCGCGCTGCCCTGCGACGGCACGACCACGGGCGGCGACACGACCGCCCCGGGCGCAAACGACACGCTCTTTGCCGACGGCCTTGCCCCCGTATACGACGGACTCGGCGTCGGCACCGGCGGCGTCGAAACCGCCTCCCCCATCATCTGCGCCCCGCTCGCACTCCCCAAACTCCCCGTCGACCCCACCCCAGTCCCCGCACCGCTCATCCGGCGCCCCATCCGCGCAGGCGCAAACACCTCCCCGCCGCCAATGCGCGCCTCGATGCGGCGCAGCAGCCCCAGCTCGCCGGGGTACACGAAGAAGCTGCGCCGCTTGGCGACCTGCAGCTCGAGGTACGCCTCGGGCAGCGAGAGGCGCCGCACGGCCATGAGGAGCGTAAGCGCGAGGGGCGAGCTCTCCGTGTACCCGTCCGAGGAGTAGATGAGTATTTTGAGCGGGCGCGTGCGCGGCGGCGGGGCGGGGGCGGGGGCGGGCGACGGCGCGGGGGAGGTGAGTGAGCGCGTGCGCGGGGCGGTGCCGGGAGGAGCGGGCGGCGAGGGGAAGAACGCCGCGGGCGACACGGCCGTGGGGAACGTCGACCAGCGGCGTGCGCCAGACCCGCTTGTGGGCGTGCTCGTCACGGCATTGGCGTTCTTGCCGGCGCTGTCTTTGCTGTTGCTGCTGCTAGTATTTTGTGATGCACGCGGCGGCACAGGGCGCAAGCAGCGCTCGAGGAACGCAACAACGGGCAGCAGCGCATTCATCGTCTGCGCCGTATTCGACGGCGCGCTGGGGAACGGGAGGTGTATCACCGCATTCGCGTTCGGCGGCGGGCGCACCGGGCCCTCCCCACCCTCCCCTGCAGCACGCACGCGCTCATCCCACATCGCATCCAGCATCGTGAGATGCTCCTCCGCCGCGCGCAGGTGCGTGAGCGACGGGAACGGCGCCATCTCATGACACTCGACGCACACGTCATACCCCATCCCCTCCCCCGGCGCGTTCGTCGCCACATAGTCAAACGGGTCCCCCCCGCCCTCCGTCGCGCCAAGCGGCACGTCCCCCGAGTTGCCGAGGAACACCTGCCCCACGGCGGGCCGCCAATGGCTCGCCGTCGTCGTATTCGACAAGTCCTCCCGCCCGCGCTCGTCCTCCTCCGCCCCCGCCGCATTCGCAAACGGATACCGCCCCCCGCCGCCAAACACACTCAGAATCTCGCTCGCCCGCGTCAGCTCGCGCATCTCGTCCCGCTCGCGCTGCCCGAAATCGACCGTGTTCGGCACGGTAGCCACGTCCGCGTCGGGGTCGATCGGCGCCGCGACGGGGACCGCGACGTGCGCGTGCGCCGCCGCGTCCGCGTGGGCCGAGGCGTGCACGTGCGGGTCGGGTGCGTCGACCTGCATCCCATCCTCCACCTCCACACCGCTCACACTCACATCCACCAGCATATCATCCTCGCCTTCGGGCCCCTGCGCGCTCAGCGGGCCCGCGGACAGCCGCCGCTCCCCACCCTCGAATACGCGCATCATCAGCTCGGGCACCGCCGCGCGCAGCGTGCGCGCGTCCGCATCCAGCACGAAGACGTTGTACTCGAGCGGCGCGTCGGGTGTCTGGGCCTCCGGGTCTACGAGGCGGTCGGTCAGCCTTGAGCGAGCATGACGATAAGGGAGAGAACGCACCGATCCCGAGGACTCGACACCGCTCGGCGCGTTTGCGGCGCACGGCGCTCAACATGCGGCGTGCGAGCGTGTGGAGGGACCGCGAGGCGAGGCCCGCGGGGGAGTACACGACGATGTCGGAGAGGGTAGCGTAGATGGGCTGTGGAGCCGAATGTTAGCGAGCATTGGGAGTAGAGATTTCGCAGCAAATGGCAGGAACGAGGGCAGAAAGGGGGGCCTCGTCCTCGCTTCCTCCGCCTTCGCCTCCATCCTTCTCCAAACGCGGAAAGCGGGAGGAAACGAAGAGCATAAGGATAACGGTTTCCCTCCCCTAGGCAAATCCGCCCGCCCGCCCGCCCTCACACCCCGGCGCAAATCAAGCCACCGTCGCGTCATTCTCGAAAAAATCGTCCCCTCCACTCCAAACACCCCCAAAAAACACACAGCCCAAAAAAAACACTCAAAACACTCACAACCTGAATCCCAAAATTCCTCAACGAAATCCCATCCGGCACGCGCGCAGGCCGGAACTCCCACCCGTCTTCTTCGTCGTCGTTCGAGGCGTCGGTGTCCGCGCCGTCGCCCGCGCTGTTACCAGCATTGAGCGTAATATGGGGCGTGTCATTCAGCGTGACATTGGGCGCGTTGGTGGTGAGGTTGCCAGCGACCGGGAGCGGGAGCGGGGCCGCATGCTTGAGCGGGGGGCGCTAGATAAGGCAAGGCAAGGGGCGGTGGTTTAGTATTCGTTCGTGACAGCGAGAGGACAGGGAGGAGACGAAGAAATCAATCGGAAGTGTCGAATAGTAAGAGGAGAGGAGATGGCGAAACGTGGAATGGAAACGCAAAGGCGGGGAAGAAGAGCGAGGAGCAAGTAAGTAAGTATAATAGGGAAAGGACGCATGCGATACACCGACGAGCGACGTACATGGGCGTGCGCCCTCCCCAGCAGAAGGAAGGAAGGAAGGAAGGAAGGAAGGGCGTCCGCCGCTTTGTGCACAACACCACCGCCGCCAGCCGCCCGGAGTACGCAGCGCAGGGCAACGCCGCGCAAATCCTCCCTCCGCAAAGCGGTATCATGCGCGTGCGCGCACGATTACGCCGCCCGCCCCCACTCCCCGCCTCCCGATCCGTCCGCCCTCCCTCCCCGCCCCGCCTCGACCGCCCCCCTCACCTGCGTACCCGCCTCCCAGATACGACAAATAAACGCAAACGACGCCGCCCGCGCCCACCCACCCACCCACCATCCAACCCAACCCAACCCAACGGAATCCTCAAAGCGCACTCCCCGAAGGAGAAGCGCGAAGAATAAAGAACAGAACGAGAAGTGCGAAGAATAAAGAATAGAACGCGCCCGCATCGCACCGCTACAGCACCGCCTCGCGCGCACCAGACGCGCGGGAGGGTAGGTAGGTAGGTAGGTAGGCGCGGGTGCACGGCACGACGTAAATCGCCCGGGCCGTCTGGCCCACGAAGCGCCAAGAAAAGACAGGACAAGAGTCCGACAGCCCATGCGCAGGGAAGAGAATGCGTGCCCGGACAGACACCCAGTGCTGCGAGGAGAAACAGCTCCACGAGTATCTCGGGTGGAGGAGCAGGAACCAGAACATACGGAACGAAACGAGATACTCCAAAAGCCACAAAAAGAAGGGAACGCAAGAAAAAAAAAAAAGGAAACAAAAGCCACAGAAAGAAAAAAAGAAACAGAAGAAAAAGAAGGAAAGGAACGCACCTCCCCGCCCGTCACCTTCCTCAACAGCTCGCGCGCGCGGAAGGTGCACGTTAGGAGGGTCGGGCCGGCGTCGGCGGCGTTTTCTCTTGCGTTTTCGTTTTGTCTGGCGTTTGTTCCGGGTGCGATTCCGGGTGCTTGGGCGCTTCCGCTGGCGCTGGTGCTTGTGGTTTGCGCGTCGAGAGCGGGGGCGGGTGGTGTCGACGTGGTAGGCGGGGTGGGAGGGGTAGAAGTAGGCAGGGAAGGGGAAGGGGGCGGGGGCGTGGAGGGCGGGGGGAGGGCGCTGGGTGCGTGGGTTAGCGGTGGATGCGAGGGGGGGAGACGAGCAAGACGGGGGATAGCACAAAGACGTTCGAGGGGAAGGGGGAGAGGGGGGAGAGAGGAAGGGGATACATGCAGGTGGATGGATGAATGAAGAGAAGGGATGGGGAAGGGTGGCACACGAGCACCGTATATAATATCGTGCGCAGAACGACGGCCGTATAGCGTACGCCAGCAGGTTCGTCGAGTCCACCAGCCCGCTCGAGGCAAGAGAAATGAAACTCACATCTGCATCGGCACATCCTGGGCAGGCAAATACTCCTCGTCGGTGCAGGACGTGCCTGCGGTGCTGGGTGTGCCGAGGGGGAGCCCCGCGGTCTGGAGCGGGGGGACGAGGGCGCGGTGTGCGACGGGGTGCATGTGCTTCTCCACCCCGTCGCCATCCTCGAGCATAGCCTCGCTCTCGGGCTCGTCGTCGCCCCTGACGATCCGCGCGCCGTCCACGTCCATCCCCATCCCGCGCCCCCCCTCCTCCTCCAGCTCGTCCTCCAGCTCGTCCTCCTCGTCCGAGTACTCCTCCTCTTCCTCCTCCTCCTCGTCCTCGCTCTCCGCGTGCGCATTAATCCCGCTCCCGCTCCCACCCCCGTCCTCCTCCTCCGCGACAACCCACACGAGCCCCCGGAAACGCGGCGCCCGCCGCGGCCCCGGCGCCGCAAAGAACGTATTCTGCGCGTGGTTGTCGCCCTCGAGCCCGTGCAGGAAGGGGAAGAGCACCCCGTCCGGCGGGTGCGCGACGATGTGCGCCGTGTGCATCGCGGCGAACTGCGCGGCGCTGAGGAGCCTGATCTTTCCCTGCCCCTGCCCGTGCCCGTTCGCTGTCCCGGTCGTCCCATTAATCCCAATCCCAATCCCGTTTTCGTTCCCATTGATGATGGGCTTCCCAGTGGCACAGGGCAGCGTTGGCAGCGCCGCGAGCAGCGCGGGATCGTGCCTGAGCCCATGCTCGGCGAGGGGGTCGTCTGCGTCCTGGGGGTGCATCTCGTTTCGTCGTCGTCGTCGTCGTCTTGAAGGTTGGGGAGAACTTGGAAGGTTCTGTGCAATCGACAGCCGCCTTCCTATTTGGGTTTAGCCAACTGCCGAGCGATGCGGGTGCCTCGTGTTCCGGTCAATCCCCGCCTTCAACGCTATTCTATCTTTGCAATCACCTTCTCATGCGAGCCCGCCTTTGTCTTGGGCTCTAGACCAAGAGTCTCTTGGTTTCTTGGTCTCATATGTGTTCCTCCTTCACAGCGAGCAACCGCACACAACATTCCATTCCATCCATCCCCCCGCATTCCATCCATCTTCACTCAACCCCGCCCATGGCAACAATCTCATCCCCCTTCTTCCCTTCTTCCCTTCATCCCTTCCCCTTCCCCGCGCCTTCTATTCTATTCTTTCATCTCCCACCACCCCATCAATTCCGCCATCCATCACCCATCGCAATCGCTCATCCGGAGGTAAATTCTGACATCTGACAGCCTCCTAGCGCGTCGGCTAAATCCAACATGAAATTTGATCTCCGTCCCCGGCTCCACATCAGCTGATCTATCTGATCGACTTCGAGATTAACTTTAAATGGGCGAGGTAAGGCATTTCGTAGCTTACGTCCCGGAAGTACTGCTGCACGGCGTCAGCCAGTAATTCCTCGATAGGGAATTTGTGGATTGGCAAGGTATCGTGGTCCTTCGATCCTGATTCCACAGCAGCCGGCTGGAGCGGAATCTTGGTCGAAAAAAAGTTGTTGAATTAGTGTTTGAGACGACCGCATTGGTTCGAAAGCGCGCTCGAAAAGCTGTCGAACGCGCCTATTCGCAAGGAATTCGGTGACGAATTGAGCTTAAAATGAGTGGCGTAGGCATTCCAGTGTAACAACGGCCACGGAGTCAAAGTATCCGTCCTCAATTACGAATGCTTCGCCCGCCCTCCGTACTCGGAATCGAGGTACGGCATCGCGTCTATCGTCAGACCACGGCACTTGCTCATCGCCAGGATAGGGCTGGAAGAATTCCAGCAACGCGGAGACTGTGTTTCCAAGCACGTCGCCGAGGCGATGTGCACGCGGGACATACTGACCAGGAGTTCGGCTGTTTGCCGTGGCGTGCGCGAACATTTTGAGTCGATCCTCAAGTGTCTCGTGCGGGTCTGCAAATATCTCAAACGGCCCATCGCTGTCGGAGGAGTCGCCGTCGGATGATTCATCCGAGTCGCTTACAGTCTGCAAACTGGGCGGCACATCGGAGTCATCAGACTCGTTGGAAGGACTTGCGGAACGCAACGCCGGCATGGAGGACGAGCCGTCCTCATCAGTAAAATACTCAAGGTCAGATTCTTCCGTTGAAGAACCCGATTCTGAATCCTTCGCAGTCCAAAAATTGGCGGCTTCGTCATTATACCAGAATATCAGGTCGAACGCTGGATCACTCAAGAGCTTTCTGGGCAAATCCAAGCACATGAATTGATTCTTGACGGCAATCCTCAGGACATCGCCTTCGGACCAGACCTCGTGAGCGTCCAAGTCTCCGGGATCCTCGGGACCTAATGCAGAAATTGACCAGTTGTCCAGGAGGATCTTGACGGCGCCGACCTCGACGTCGCCCATCTCATCAAGGTAACGCTCTTCAAGTTCGACGAGCTCGGGTTCAATGCCTGCGGCCACGGCACACATTTGAGCATACCAGAGCGCGGGCATGAACTCGGGGTTGTGTAGGGATTCAGACTCAACGGTGAGTTCAATGTCCCTTTTGCGATCCATTACAAGATACTCCGAATCTGATATGGCATACAAAAGGAATCGTCCTTCCGTGAAGGGATCTTCTTCGGAGTTGAGGGACTCGTCGTCCGGGTACGGCTGTGCCGCTTGCATCATCAACGCAGCGTAGTACACGTACAAATCCCCAATGGGTCGCGAGGGCATGGTATGACACCAGTATTCTGGTTCGTGGCATCCGCGCTGATGCGTCTCGGAGTTGGACAGTGAACCTTCAAAATTTTCGAAAGTTTCAAGGGTTACCCCGCCCTCCTCGACTACGAGATATTCCTCGGTGATCGCACCAACGTGCAGTGTGTCCAGCACTTCCGTGCTCTGATACAGCGCGTCGCGCGAGGCAGATCCTGACTGTAAGTGTACAGCGTGCGTGCTAATTCCCGGAGGCTTACCCTTCTTTTTAGAAGGGACCGAGTTATTCTTCGGGCAATTGCGCGACAAATGGCCGGGTTCACCGCATGTGAAGCACAAACCCTTGGCGAGCATTTCGTTTCGCTTTTGAGCAGACATCTGCTCACCATTGTCACCCTTTCCAGGAACATTCACCGCCGAGGTTCGAAGAACTTCGTCTTTAGGACGCGAGTTCCCTCCGGAACGCCCTCCGCGGTTTCTGCCACGGCCACGGAACCCTCCGCGGCCGGAAGAAGATCGCGCCTCCCCACCTTGGGTACGCGAATCTTCCTTCGAACCCTTCGTCGAGTTCTGAGGCGGTTGACGCTTAGAGTCCTGGCCATTTTGGCCGTTGCCAGCGAGTCTCAGCAATATCTCAGCTTGCTCGGCGGCCTGAACGACCTGCTTCCACGTCGCTTCTTCGGGGTCATACCCCTTGCGGTAGATCTCAGTTTGAATTGGGTGCGTAAAGCTGTTAAACAGCTTCACCACTTTTTCTTGACTATCGTCTAACCCAATGGTATTAAAGATCTCGGACCATTCCGCGACGTGGGCGGCAACGTCTTTTGCTCCCTGATAGCAGCGGTCAAGACGCTTCCGCTGCTTGTTACGGAAATCCGTCGGGAAGCAAAATTCAAAGAGCTCAATGAAGAACTTCTCCAATTGCCAGGTATTCTCATCGGTACTGACAACTTGATTATAGAAATCAAGTGCCCGACCATCAAGGTAATACGAGACAAAGAAGACCTGCTGGTCAATAGGTACACGACCCATTGTCACATAGGCCTTGGACTCACGCGCGAATCGCTGTATAGCATTCGCATTCGGCTCGCCATTGTAGCGCTTCGGCGGGATGGGCTTCAGCAGCATCTTCCGCTGTCGCTCATGGCCCCGCTTCCGCTTCGAAGACAAACGCGGGCTAGCAGGCCGACCTCGCGGGATTCCAGGCCCACCGTTATTCGAAGAACTGGAGCTTGTGCCCGAGTCCGAACTCGAATCGTCAGATGGGTCGGATGACGGAGGCGGTACAACCGACGCCTGCGATGGGTCGTGGAGAGCCTTCTTAAAGAAGTTCACCGCGGCCTGTCTTCCGGGCGTTACACCCCTTGGAAGCGGCGCTTCCGCGCGTACTTTTGGCAGACTGGGCACCGGCTCACTCTTCGGGATTGGGACGCCCGTAGCCAGGTGAGCAGGGTGCTTCTTCTCAGCTTCTAGGTCACTGATCCGGCTCATTAACAGCTGGATAGTGTCCTCAAGCGAGATGGCGGTTGGAACTTCATGGTCGGCAACCGACCCATGATCTTGCACATCAGGTATGTTCCTCAGGCTTTCCGGCTCGACTTTAGCGGGCTGAACTCGTGGCGCGACTGGCGCAGCTACAGAGGCCTGGGGAATCGCTGTCGTGTTCACCTGAGGCGGCGCGGGGGTTGGATTCACCTCAACAGCAGCCTTAGGTATGTCCATCCGCTTGACCTTAGGGCTCTTCGAGCGCTTACGCCTCGACTTAGCCTTCTTCGGCGTGGACTCATTCTGAGGATCAACATCAATCAAAAAGCCGGTGGGGATTGAATTATTCTCCAGCTTTCGAATTCGATTAATTTCCTCGTAGTTAGCAAGCATCTCATGCTGAGCCTTCAAGTCCTCCTCAGAGAACCCTTCAAGGTCGCTGACAGCTCCCCAGTTACGGGGATCCACCGCCTTTCCTTTAGACGGCCCGGCTTCAGCATTGAAGTCGATGAGGTCGTCCTCATCCGGCACGACTTCAATAGTCACACGGCGCGGGTTCGGCGCGTGTACCGGCGCTTTGGCCGGGGCTGCCTCAAGAGCAGGCAGATGCTCTTCATCTGAGCTGTCTGCCACTGCGATTGGTGAGTCCGACTCGGACTCCACCACCTTAGTCTGAAATTCTTCAGACTTCGCCTTCCGCGCTAGCTTCACGCGGAACTCGTTGGCGATCTGCTCATGGCGACGAATGATAGCTTCCATGTCTTGCTGGGTAAGCTCATCATTCACTTTCGCCAATGTCGATTCTGACCCGGACTCGGACTCAGACGCGCTCAACAACGAAGCAACTTTATTATTATGGGTATAGCTGCCTCGACTTGAGTTGCTACGCTCGCGGTGGGACCGCGAGGTCTTACGAGTGACGGGGGTCCATCCCTCGTCCTCGACTTCGTCTGCTTCTGGCGACCAAGCGCCACGGAAGTTGTCCGTGTAATTCGTCGGGAGCGACGTCAACGGGCTTATCAAATCCGAGTCGACTTTGTCTCCCGCCGGAGCAGGGATGGGTCTCGCTGCCGAAGCAGCGGTTTCCGCCGGAGCGGTGGGGTCTGCGCCATAGTCCCAAGCACGCACAGTACCGAATGCCTGTGGGCTGTATAGGGACTTAGGGGCAGGGTGAAGGCCGCCACGAGTGGCGGACCGGGTATAACGAGGTGTCGGGGGGTTGGTTTCCATAGCTAGTAGCTTCAGAAAATGGATGTCGGTAGTAGCGGTATACAAGGTTGATCAGACCGAGGGGTAACCAGCAACAGCGACAAAGTTCGATAACTTCAAAAGATGTGACGGAGGCGGCTAGTAAGTCGGCAGTTCCGGCACACAGAGGTTCGTTGTGTCAGTTAGTCGGGCTGACTTCGGACGAAAGAAGTGGGATGTAGTTTATTGACTGAGGTACTAACTACAGTGACACTCGTTATATATACTGTGACTAACATAAAGGAGTGTAAGTAAAACACGGAGGTAAATGAAAGAAATATTAGTAAGGACAGTGAGATGACGCGAGAGCGTCGCATGGTACCGTTACAGGACCACCCACTACTGAGCCTCTTTTACCTCCCTACAAACCCAACCAAGAGATCATCTTTTCAGAATAATAAGAATAAAAAATGTGTCCTCAGAATCCCCGATGGCTCAGGCCTGAGTCAAACAGGCTTTGTCTACAGCATGGATATGATATAGACTCCATTCTCAATGGAAGCAGATGTGGGCCACCCACTACTGAGCCTTCCTTACCTTCTTCTTGAACCAAGTAAGAGAATATTTTTTCAGAATAATTAGAATAAAAATGTGTCCTCATTCAATCACAATGGAAGCAGATGTGGACCACCCACTACTGAGCCTCTTTTACCTCCCTACAAACCCAACCAAGAGATCATCTTTTCAGAATAATAAGAATAAAAAATGTGTCCTCGGAATCCCGGATGGCTCAGGCCCGAGTCGAACAGGCTTTGTCTACAACATGAGGGACTGCCAGCTTTCAATGGAAGCAGATGTGGACCACCCACTACTGAGCCTCCCTTACATCCCTTCAAACCTAGCTAAGAGATCATTTTTTTTTTAGAAGAGTGTGAATAAAAGGAGGCTATGTATGGATGGCTCAGGCTTCAGTTATCTACACTGCGGTGGATTCTGAATCAGATATGATGGTAGTAGATGCTGATCTTCCGCCACTGGGCCTCTTCCTGGAAGCTGCTAAGGCTGGAATGGCGAGGACAGCTCTGAAACGCACAAGAGAATCGTACGAGCGGACGCTCGGGTCCGCAGTCCCCGAGGGCGTCAGCATATACCGAGTACTGCGTGAACCAGACGACCGCGAGGGCCCGGATACCTTTGTGGTTAGAATCCCTCGAGACGACTTGCCGGTGCAAGAAGAGATCATTGCGGAACTCGAGTTGCTCAACCCACGTCTTGACCTTGCAAACTGGGTCGTACGACGCCAGGTCAAATGGCTTCTGCGGGAGAACGCCACACGCCACAGTTGGCGTTCCTGGCAGGGAACGTTCTTCGGCACGTTGTTTGATGAATCAGAGTTCGCCATGGAGGGCGAATTTATTCTACATGTTGGCGCTGCTCAAATTCCTGCGGACGGCGTGAAAGGAATTTCACGTATGGCTTCTAAACCTCGCGATACCAACCGCGTCATAGCCAGGCCGTTGGTAATTGTGGTCCGCGTTAACGGCAACCCCGTTCGCGCGCTGATAGACTCCGGGTCGTTAGGCGATCTGGTGTCTAGTTCCGTTGCTGATCAGCTGCAGCTGAAGCGTAATGAGTTGAAAGACCCAATTACCTTGCAGCTCGCTGTTCAGGGCTCGAGATCGAAGATAAACTCTTCTGTGAACGTGAAGTTTAGTTATCAAGACATCTCCGAGGAGCGAAATTTCCTCGTGGTTAACCTCAGTGGTTACGACATGATCTTGGGTACCGCTTGGCTGTTCCAGCACAAGGTGAGCATAGGGATTAATCCGGCTCGCGTTTGTATCGGAAGCGCTGACTCCGTCCCTCTTGAAGGTGTCGCTACTGCTCGGGTGTTCGCTGGAGCTACCGGAATAGACGAGCTCGCGCTACAAGCTGCGCGAGAAGAGCTGTTAGAATATGCTAAGCCTATATGTAAAACAGCCGCGGAAACGGGCTTACCTCCGTTTCGTGCAATCAATCATAAAATTCCTCTCATCGACGAGGATAAGATATACCCGTGGCGACCTTCGCGATGCCCTGAGGCGCTCAGAAGTCAATGGGACGAGAAACGGCAAACTTACCTCAAAGCTGGCCGCTGGGAAATCACCAACTCGGCAAATACTTGCCCGATGCTGCTGATACCCAAGGTCAAAACAATGCCTGTTAAGCTGAGAGTCGTGGTGGACTTACGTGCACGTAATGCCAACACGAGGAAGATGACTTCCCCGCTTCCCGATCAGGAAGGTATCTTGCGGCGCATTGCGCGCGCTAGTCACCGTTCGCTGATTGACGGCCAGGACGCGTATGAACAGATACGCATCGAGACCGCCCATGTTCCGCGTACCGCCGTAAGCACTCCTGACGGAAACATGGTCAGCCTAGTGCTTCAGCAGGGCGATTGCAATGCCCCGGCTACGTACCAATCCCTCATGAATTACCTATTCGGCCAATATATTGGCGTATTCATGGATGTTTATCTTGACAACATTATAATCTACTCAAATTCACTTGAGGAACATAAGATTCATGTCAAGAAAGTGATAGACATACTTGCAAGGGAAAAGCTTTACCTGAGCGCCAATAAATTACAGTTCCTGAAGGCCGAACTGAACATCTTAGGTCGCGTAGTTGACGACCAGGGCATCCGGATGGACGCCAACAAGGTGGACAGTGTCATAAACTGGAAGACACCGACGAACTGTGAGCTTCTTCGCGGGTTCCTCGGCTCAGTGACATACCTTGGCGGTGATGTGCCGGGTGTCCAGGTTCCGATGGGAATTCTCCACGAAATGACGAGCGACTCGGTCGCATTTCGTTGGGGTTACACCCAGCAACGCGCGTTCCAAGATGTCAAGCGGCTGGTGTCCGAATATCGGAATCACCACCGTAAGCCGTTGGACTACAGCCCCGACGCGCCGAAAATCTGGATGGTGACCGATGGGTGTGCCACTGGAGTTTCCGGCGTGGTATCTCAAGGAGACGACTGGAAAACTGCTCGCGTTGCAGCATTTTTCTCAGCCAAGTTGAACTCAGCACAGCAGAATTATAGTACTCACGAAATTGAGATGCTCGCCGGCGTAGAATCGATGTTGCGACATGCCGACATCCTGCAGGGCTGTAAATTCACTTGGATAACAGACCACAAGGGCTTAATTCACCTCGCGAATCAAAAGAATCTAACTGGGCGCCAGGCCCGTTGGATTGAGAAAACCTCGACTTTTGATTATGAGATCCAGTACATACCTGGGACCGAGAACGTCCTTGCGGATGCGCTCTCGCGAATCTACTCGAACGAGGCGCCGGGCACGGTGCGAGCGAGGTCGGAATATACCTATCACGACGTCGTTAGTAACCACGAACTCGAAATGGACTCAATTTCGATGCCTGTTTTTGCTGGCATGGAAGCCATGGCCCTGTCAAGCGACCGGGTTACTCGTTCGATGGCCCGTGTTGCGCAAGCCGACGATTTGACGTTTGCGTCATCCTCCCGTACGTCCGCAAAGGAGGGCGGGGGTACATCCAAAAATCCAACCGAAAATCTCGACGCGAGTCAAGGAACCCGGGCGCGAAGTCCGGTGACGAGCCTAAGAGGAAGAGAGGGAGGCCGAGGAAGCATCCAAAGCCTGAGGAATCCCCGGCATTAAACACCGAGGATCCCTCGCCAACGCCAGCCGCTCGTGGTGGTGTAACGGAAGCAGAGACACGTGCTCTCTTTGGTGAACAGCCACCTGTCAGCACCGGATCCGCGGAAGCAAATTCGGATCCCAGCGGCGATCAAACGTCACCGCTTGACTCCGAGTTGGACCAACTCGACGACTCCCTTCTCAACGTCGTGAACTCGGGCTGGCAGGGCCTCGACCTACTCAAGCTTTTGGCTAATAATTATGGGGATGATTCCTTCTTCAAGCAAATCCTGGATGACCCGAAGGCTTTCCGCAACTTCGATCTCGAAGATGGCGTGATTTACCTCAAGGAAGCCGAACACCGCGCCCTCTGCGTACCTAAACTGGTCTATAAGGGCCGTAACGTACGTGAAATTGTCATTTCTGAGGCACATTCTATCCTGGCCCATCTGGGTTTGAGGAAAACATTGGATTACCTCCGGGACCATTTCTGGTGGAAAGAAATGGTCGAGGATACCCGCAGTTTCTGCGAATCCTGTTCGACTTGCAAACGCACCAAGCCGAGTAATCAGAAGCCTCATGGGCTTCTCCACTCTCTGAATCCCCCATCGCAACCATGGGATTCGGTTGGGGTTGATTTTGTCGGCCCACTACCGGAGTCTCGAAACCGTGACGGCGTGTTCAACGCGCTAGCTGTCTTAATTGATTTACTCACTGGGATGGTGCACATTGTACCCACCAGGATCAATTATACTGCTAGGCAGATGGCTGAACTCATGTTCGAGCACATCTATAAGAATCATGGGTTACCCAAATCCATTGTTAGTGACCGAGATTCACTATTCACTAGCGTGTTCTGGAAGCGACTACACGAACTGATAGGTGTCAAGCTACACATGTCAAGTGCCTATCACCCCGAATCGGATGGAGGAACCGAACGTGCCAATCGGACGGTTACTCAAATGATACGCCAATGTATTGGCTCGAAGCAGAAAGACTGGGTGAGCAAACTGCCGGCTATTGAGTTCGCAATGAATTCTGCTCGCTCCGAAACAACGGGATACGCTCCTTTCTTTCTGAACACAGGGCGCATGCCGCGTTCCTTGCTATGGAACTTCGATCGTAGCCGCGAATACCCCGGAGTGGCGAATTTCGCTCTACAACGCCGACTTGCCATCATGTCTGCCCACGACAGCATGATTGCTGCTCGCGTGAAGCAGACTCGGTCTGCTAATCGTAAACGGCAGCCCGCGCCATTTGAGCAAGGGGACCTGGTGTATCTTTCCACCAAGAACATCAAGTTTGCAAAGGGGCTCGCTCGCAAGCTCATTCCGAAATATATTGGACCTTACTCCATTATACGGGCTTTCGGCAACAATTCATTCCAATTGGAACTCCCCTCCGAGATGAAGCAGAGGGGTGTGCACGATGTGTTCCATTCTTCGCTTCTTAGGGTCCACGTACCTAATGATGACCGCCGTTTTCCAGGTCGATTGGACTGCCAACTCGGAATATCCCTCGACGACGAGACCAACGAATGGGCAGTCGACAGAATTGTCAGCCACTATGGCCGCCGTTCTACTGCTCTGTTCGAAATCTTGTGGAAATCTGGTGACAAGAGCTGGATGCCGTACGATCAAGCAAAGCGGCTCCAGGCACTCTCGGAGTACCTGGAGGCCGAGGGCGTCTCCACGATCCAGGGGCTCCCCTACGGGTCGGGTAAGCCAACCGCCCGCAGTGAGGAGGTAATCATGGGATCGGCTATGGCCTGTTTTTGGGAATCCCGCTCCGCAATAAATAAGGAGGCACTTCGGGAAATCTCACATCCCATTTCTTTTCCTCGCTTCACCATGTCCGAGAATAACGAGATCACCCCGGAAATAGGGCGCCGCTTTGACGCGTTCAACAAACGCAGCCGCGTGCTTCACCGGATCTCCAAAGCGGCATTCTTGATGTACGACAAAGACGGTTCGGAAATTGGCCTTCTCGACTCCAATACTATTCGGCTCTTCACTGACTACAACGTTTCTCTCTGCACTCGCGAGGAGGTGCCGACCAGAGTCCCGATGTACTACAAGGAGTTTGCGAAGCACTTCAACAAGTACGACGGCTCCGCCTTCGCGCTGGCGTACGTTCAGTCGGTCGGAACTATTTGGTTCGACGACTCTAAGGAGGTTGCCGACGCCAACTTCTTTTGCGTTCTCGATCGTGAGCTCAACCGCCACATTCCCGATGGGGAATTGGCAGTCTCGCGTATCTATTTCGAAAACGCCGAACGCCTGAACCAACAGGAACAGAAGCGCCAGCTGAAGTATTTCGCTGAACGCTCTCTGAAGCGCCGCGCCGACGCCGACAAGCCTGTCCTTAGCTCGCAGCAGGACAGGGAAGCTTTCCGGAAGCGCCGCAAACTTCTCGAGGACGCTATTGCCGTCAACGCTACCGGCACCGCGGCGCCTGTCATTCCCCTTGCGCCCGCGCCTGTCACTCCCATCGCGCCCGCGCCTATCACTCCCATCACGCCCGTGCCTGTTGCTCACCTCGGCTCCGCGCTGGGTTCCGTGCCATCCACTCCCCTCGGCTCCGTGCTGGGTTCCTTGGCGTCCACTCCCGTTCCCGAGTCGCCCTTCCCTACCTCCGGTGAAAACGAGGACGGCGAGATCGAGGGTGAACACGAAGATTCGTACGACGACGTGTTTGAGCAGGATGGTGATGCGCTGATGGGTGGTGAACCAGTTTTGCCGAACTAGTCCGCCGTGTACGTCGGCCTGGAGGGCGGATGTAACGGTACCATGCGACGCTCTCGCGTCATCTCACTGTCCTTACTAATATTTCTTTCATTTACCTCCGTGTTTTACTTACACTCCTTTATGTTAGTCACAGTATATATAACGAGTGTCACTGTAGTTAGTACCTCAGTCAATAAACTACATCCCACTTCTTTCGTCCGAAGTCAGCCCGACTAACTGACACAACGAACCTCTGTGTGCCGGAACTGCCGACTTACTAGCCGCCTCCGTCACAGGTCCACATCTGCTTCCATTGATTCAGCAGTCAATCCATACTGTAGACAAAGCCTGTTCGACTCAAGCCTGAGCCATTCTTCTCCTAGCTTTTTTTCACTCTCCTCTGAAAAAATGATCTCAGAGTTGGGTTCGAAGGGAGGTAAGAGAGGCTCAGTAGTGGGTGGTCCACATCTGCTTCAATTAATGAAGCTCTTCCTTCAAGTTCTCATGCAGTTAATGCCTGTTCGACTCAGGCCTGAGCTATTCCCCTTTCGTTCTTTTTTTATTCACACTCTTCTGAAAAAATGATCTCTTGGCTAGGTTTGTAGGGATGTAAGGGAGGCTTAGTAGTGGGTGGTCTGCATCTGCTTTCATTCCAAAGCTTTGTTCTTCATTATGCAGATAAATTATAATGCCTGTTCAACTCAGGCCTGAGCCATAATAGATATCTCTTTTTTTTTTATTTTTATTTGTATTCTTCTGAAATATTGGCTCTTACTTGGGTTCAAAGGGAGGTAAGTAGCAGAAGGTCTGCATCTGCCTACAATAAGGCAGAGGGTACAGTAATGCAGAATAAGCCTGTTCGACTCAGGCCTGAGCCATACACTGGAGTTCTCTGCTTGAGTTACTTTTTTGTTCACATTCTTCTAAAAATGGTCTCTTACTTGGGTTCGAAGGGAGGTAAAAGAGCCTCAGTAGCAGAGGGTCTGCATCTGCCTTTAATATGGGGAAAGCTCAGGTTAATGCAGAGTAAGCCTGTTTGACTAAGGCCTGAGCCATGATATCTTGTTGTTGTTGTTTTCCACTGAAATTCTTCTGAAAAATAGTCTCTTACTTGGGTTTGAAGGGAGGCCAAGAAGGCTTGGTAGTGGGTGGCCCACATCTGCTTCCATTGTGATCGAAATCATATCATGTTGTCAACAAAGCCTGTTCGACTCGGGCCTGAGCCATCGGGGATTCCGAGGACACATTTTTTATTCTAATTATTCTGAAAAGATGATCTCTTAGTTGGGTTTGAAGGAAGGGAAGGAAGGCTTAGTAGTGGGTGGTCCACATCTGCTTCCATTGATCCAGGAGTCAATCCATACTGTAGACGGAGCCTGCTCGACTCGGGCCTGAGCCATAAGTGTATTTTTCTCCTTTTTTTGTTGTTTAAATTTTTTCTGAAATATACTCTCTTATTCGGGTTCGAAGGAAGGTAGGAGAGGCTCAGTAGCAGAGGGTCTGCTGCATCTGCTTTCATTCCAAAGCTTTGTTCTTCATTATGCAGATAAATCATAATGCCTGTTCAACTCAGGCCTGAGCCATAAGTGTATTTCTCTGCTTCTTTTTTTGTTGTTGTTTAAACTTTTCTGAAATATGCTCTTTTAGTTAGTTTCAGAGGAAGGTAAAAGAGGCTCAGTAGCAGAGGGTCTGCATCTGCTTCCATTGAGAGTGATTGAACCCATATCATGTTGTAGACAAAGCCTGTTCGACTCAGGCATGAGCTATAATAGATATCTCTTTTTTTGATTTTTATTTGTATTCTTCTGAAAAATAGTCTCTTACTTGGGTTCAAAGGGAGGTAAGTAGCAGAAGGTCTGCATCTGCCTTCAATAAAGGGGAAAAGTCTGGATAATACAGAATAAGCCTGTTTGACTCAGGCCTGAGCCATACAGGTCTCTCCTTCTCTTTTTGTTGTTGTTTAAATTCTTCTAAAAAATGGTCTCTTAGTTGGGTTCAAAGGGGGTAAAGAAGGCTCAGTAGTGGGTGGCCCACATCTGCTTCCATTGATTCAGCAGTCAATCCATACTGTAGACAAAGCCTGTTCGACTCGGGCCTGAGCCATGGATATCTCTTTTTTTTTTGGTTTTTTATTTTATTTGAATTCTTCTGAAAAAATGATCTCTTGGCTAGGTTTGAAGGGAGGAAAGGAATGCTCAGTAGTGGGTGGTCCACATCTGCCTTCAATGCAGGGGATGTTTTTATAATTGTGCAGATAATTTAATGCCTGTTCGACTCAGGCCTGAGCCATACAGTTTTCTTCTCCTCTTTTTGTTGTTGTTTAAATTCTTCTGAAATATGTTCTCTTATTAGGTTCAAAGGGATGTAAGAAAGGCTCAGTAGCAGAGGGTCTGCATCTGCCTACAATAAAGTGGCGGGTACAGTAATGCAGAATAAGCCTGTTCAACTCAGGCCTGAGCCATTCCAAAAATGGCCGCATCTTTTATTTTCTCTCCTCTGAGAAATGGTAATCTTGAGTTAAACAGGTTGGCAAGGAGGAAATGAAGGCTCAGTAGTGGGTGGTCCACATCTGCTTCAATTAATGAAGCTCTACCTTCAAGTTCTTATGCAGTTAATGCCTGTTCGATTCAGGCCTGAGCCATTCCCCTTCTGTTCTTTTTTTATTCGCACTCTTCTGAAAAAATGATCTTTTGGCTAGGTTTGAAGGGAGGTAAAAGAGGCTCAGTAGCAGAGGGTCTGCATCTGCCTTTGATAGAGAGGAGAGCCATTTATAATGCAGAATAAGCCTGTTCGACTCAGGCCTGAGCCATGGATATCTTTTTTTTTTTTTTTGGTTTTTCATTTTATTTGAATTCTTCTGAAAAACAATCTCTTAGTTAGGTTAGAAGGGAGGTAAAAGAGGCTCAGTAGTGGGTAGCCCACATCTGCTTCCATTGAAAAGATGTCATCAATGTTGTAGACAAAGCCTGTTTGATTCGGGCCTGAGCCATTCCCCTTCCATTCCTTTTTTATTCACATTCTTCTGAAAAATAGTGTCTTAGGTGGGTTCAAAGGGAGGTAAGCTCAGTAGCAAATGGTCTGCATCTGCTTCCATTGAAATGATGAGAGACATGTTATAGACAAAGCCTGTTTGACTCAGGCCTGAGCCATAATTGAATCTCTCTCCTTCTTTTTTTTTGTTGTTGCTTAAATTTTTCTGAAATATGCTCTCTTATTAGGTTCAAAGGGAGGTAAAAGAGGCTCTGTAGCGGAGGGTCTGCATCTGCTTTCATTCCAAAGATTTGTTCTTTACTGTGCAGATAAAGCCTGTTCGACTCAGGCCTGAACCATCAATATGCACTTCTGTTTATTCTCATTGTTGTTTAAATCTTTTAAGGCTCTCTTAGTTGGATTCAAACGGGGTAAATAAGGTTCAGTAGCAGTGGGTCTGCATCTGCCCATAACGGTAAAATCTTGTTTGCGTTGCAGACAATTGACCCATGCATAACCAGTCTTGCAATTTTTTTTTTTTGGATTCGAGAAACAGTAATCTACATCAAGTGGATTTGAAGGGGGGTAAGGAAGGCTCAGTAGTGGAGCATCCACCTCTGCCCTTACTGGAAAAACCCTGTTCAACTCAGGCCTGAGCCCTAGCTGTTTGTGTTGACTTTTTTTTTTCACTCTCCTCTGAAAAAATATTCTCTTAGTTGGTTTAAAAGGAAGGTAAGAAAGGCTCAGTAGTGGGTGGTCCACATCTGCTTCCATTGATTCAGCAGTCAATCCATACTGTAGACAAAGCCTGTTCGACTCGGGCCTGAGCCACTATCTGGGATTCCAAGGACACATTTTTTTATTCACACTCTTCTGAAAAGATGATCTCTTAGCCAGGTTTGAAGGGAGGTAAGGAAAGCTCAGTAGTGGGTGGTCCACATCTGCTTCCATTGATCCAGGAGTCAATCCATATTGTAGACAAAGCCTGTTCGACTCGGGCCTGAGCCATCCGGGATCCCAAGAACACATTTTTTATTCTTATTATTCTGAAAAGATGATATCTTGGCTAGGTTTGAAGGGAGGTAAGGGAGGCTCAGTAGCAGAGGGTCTGCATCTGCTTTTGATAGAGAGGAGAGCCATTTATAATGCAGAATAAGCCTGTTCAACTCAGGCCTGAGCCATTCCCCTTCCATTCCTTTTTTATTCACACTCTTCTGAAAAATTATTCTCTTAGTTGTTTTCAAAAGGAGGTAAGAAAGGCTCAGTAGCAGATGACCTGCATCTGCCCATAACGGTAAACCCTTGTTTGTGTGCAGACAAAGCCTGTTTGATTCAGGCCTGAGCCATCCAGTGTAGAAAGTGAGACACATTTTTATTCACATTCTTCTGAAAACATTATCTCTTGGCTAGGTTTGAACTTTGAAGGGAGGAAAGGAAGGCTCAGTAGTGGGTGGTCCACATCTGCTTCCAATGAGAACGATTTAGAATCATATCCATACTGTAGACGAAGCCTGTTCAATTCAGGCCTGAGCCCTAGTTGCGTCAGATCAACTTTTTTATGCACTCTTCTTTGAAGAGAATAGTAAGCTTTATTTGGGTTGAAAAGAGGCAAATCAAAGCTCATTAATGGAGGCTCAAAATCAGCTCCTACTGGAAAAACCCTGTTCATGTTTCAGATAAAGTCTGTTCAATTCAGGCCCAAGCCATCTGGGGTAGAAAGCAAGACACATTTTATTCACATTCTTGTGAAAAATGGTGTCTTAGTTAGGTTTAAAGGGAGGTAAGGAAGGCTCAGTGGCAGAGGGTCTGCATCTGCCTTTGATAGAAGTGAAGGCCATTTATAATGCAGAATAATCCTGTTCGACTCAGGCCTGAACCCTAGCTGTTTGCGTTGACTTTTTTTTTCATTCTTGCTTTGAAGAAAATGGCAAGCTTTAGTTGGGTTTAAAGGGAGGCAAGGAAGGCTCAGTAGTGGAGGGTCCGCATTTACCCTCACTGAAAAAAGGCAACCATGTTGCAGACAGTGCCTGTTCGACTCAGGCCTGAGCCCTTCCAATGTTGGGTCATCTTTTTTATTCATTCACACTTTGACAAGCTTTAACTGGGTTTAACGGGAGGCAGGAGAGGCTCAGTAGTGGAGCATCCACCTCTGCCCTTACTGGAAAAACCCTGTCCATGCTGCAGATGAAGCCTGTTCAACTCAGGCCTGAGCCCTGGTCATGTATTGTTGGCTTTTTTAACCATTCTCCTTCCCAGAAAATGTTAAGGATTTATTTCCGGCCTGGTACCCCTCTGCATACCGACACTTCTGCATAAATACTGTACAATTTGTTGACAATACTTGAGTCTTACCCTTTACCTTACACTACGTGCAGCACTTTGACAATACACATTGTTCGAAGTTAGCACGTTCCGTGAGGTCTCTGGGATGGACTCTTACAGAAAATGACAAGCT
Source organism: Mycena galericulata (assembly GCA_029289565.1). Taxonomy (NCBI): domain Eukaryota; kingdom Fungi; phylum Basidiomycota; class Agaricomycetes; order Agaricales; family Mycenaceae; genus Mycena; species Mycena galericulata. Next base: position 248,475 of record JARKIA010000173.1, on the reverse strand, counting down.
TTGGTTGGGTTGAACAGAAGGAAAGGAAGGCTCAGTAGTGGATGGTCCACATCTCCTTTTATCACAAGAAATTTCTCACTCATTACGCAGATAAAGCCTGTTCGACCCAGGCCTGGCCCTAGGATTTTTGCATTGAGTTTTTTCATTCATTCCTGCTTTGAAGAAAATAGCAAGCTTCATTGAAAAGGGGCAAGGAAGGCTCAGGTGCGGAGGGTCTGCATCTACTTTCAATCAACGAGTTCTTCTGTCTTTTTGTGCAAATGAAGCCTAGTTCAAGTATTTGACTCAGGCCCGCATTATTATCTTTGTTGCCTTTTTTTTTCCAGACCACAATGATCCTTTACTTGGGTTCAAAAGGAGGAAAGGAAGGCTCAGAAGCAGAGGGTCTGCATCTGCCCTCACTGAAGAAAAAAGTAACCCCTGTTGCAGACAACACCTGTTCGACTCAGGCCTGAGCCCTGCCACCGTAATCTTGAGTTTTTGTATTCATTCTTGATTTGAAGAAAATGGCCAGCTTGAGTTGGGTTCAAAGGGAGGAAAGGAAGGCTCAGTAGCAGAGAGTCTGCATCTGCCTTTATGAGAACAGACAACCACGATAATGCGAACATGCCTGTTCAACTCAGGCCTGAACCATACTTCATTTCTGTTGCTTTTTTCTCTCTGATTCACACTCTTCTGAACAATGATCCCTTACTTGGGTTTAATGAAAGGGGAGAAAGGCTCAATAGCAGTATATTTGTGTCTGCCTCCAATAGAACGGTGGGCAGCAACAATGCAGAATAAACCTGTTTGACTCAGGCCTGAGCCATTTAATGAATGGAATGCATCCTCTCAAAATGGTGATCTTAGGTTAAGCAGGTTAGAAAGGAGGAAAGGAAGGCTCAGTAGCAGAGGGTCTGCATCTGCTTCTGTTTAACAAAATTTGTTCTTCCTTGTGCAGATAAAGCCTGTTCAACTCAGGCCTGAGCCCCTTGTATTTTGTTGTCATCGTTTTTATCCACTCTTGCTTTGAAGAAAATGGTCTCTTCGTGAGTTCTACAGTTGTGGACAAGCAAAGTCCACAAATTGCCTGTAGCCTTAACTAGACTTATTTAGGTTCCAATTTAATTTTTTCTGGGACCAGATTGGCCCAAAGAGCTCAAAAAACATACTCCGAAGTTTTTCCTGCGACAAATTAGCGGCGCCAAAATTTTGGGCGAGACCGAAAACCCCGATCTGTAATCGGAGACGATTGAGAAAAATCGATTTTTGGAACACAGCCACATCATATTATGTAATCAACCTACAACCGCCTCGATCGCTGCCAAGGCACTGTTTGAAGCTGAACGGTGCTGCTTCTGTGGCCTTACTGCCCACTCTGCTGCTCTCCCAGTCAGTCCCGAACGATAAGCAGCCATAAACCTCCATGATCTGTTAACAAACCGCCGAATTACCTCTGTGGGGCAGGCATCAAGGTACTTCAGAGCCAGGTCCTTTGAATCTTGGAAGCTCTTCTTGGGAACCTGCCGATAGCGATACTTGCACCATCCCCAGTACTAAAAAAATCAGAAACCAGTTTATGGTGTAGCAAAAATCAAATAACTTACCATTTCAATCGGATTGAGCTCACAATGGAATTTGGGTAAGAAAATGCATTCATGGCCTGCCTCGGTTATCACTGCTTCAAGCATTGATGGCTGGTTCAAGAAATCATCCTGCTGGCTCAGAAGGCGAGCCATGCAACACCCAGTGTTTTCGAGGGGACAGACAGGTGAACATTTTGCTTTCAGTTTTGAAACATCAAAGCCACGCTCCACCAAGACATCATGAAGTCCCTTGGCCTCACCGTTGGCCGTCGTCATCTTCTGAAGCTTGCCCCGTTGTGCAGGGCTAGGGTTGGTCTCAGGAATAATTGTGTCATTCTGTTTCCTTTGCTTTCCACCATTAGATTTGTTCATATCAAATGCACGGAGTGCACCAGGAGCCAATGATGCATGAGCAGAGGACTGATCAAATATGAAGAGTGCTGTCACACCCGGATGAATATCATTGTGAATCTTTATAGCCTTCCTGATTTGCACCATAAGTTGTTCTGTGTCCCACCAAGCATCACCCTTGGAACCTGGGTAGATTATATCCCGAGCATCTGCAATAATATTGCCATCTTTGTCTCGTTGGACAAGGCGGCCAGTGCCTTCTGTAATGAAATCAGATACGTGAATCAGACGACCCCGGCTCTTCTTTTGGAGGACAGTTTGACCCTCAGCAAGCCATGCTGATTTCATATAATCAAGAGCATGGAAGCAACATTCATCATGAAAGTATGCAATGACTTTTTTGACCCCATCAGGAAGCTTTGGTTCAGTTGCTTCAAGTGTTTTCCTATCATATGTAGTCATCCGTGCTTGAAATTCTGCCATCTTGGGCAAAAAGACATCTGTTCGATATTTCACAACATCAGGCCGTTCATGGCCATCCATATAAACACCTTTCTTGATCAAGGTCCGACGATATCCAAGTCGGATAAGCCAGCGCCGTGCAGTGCGCTCACTGATTGGTTTCTTAGGAGTGATTCCAAGGGCAGTAAGAATCTCTGAGTTGACACCTTCCCGGAATTTCTGGGGGGTTACTGAACCCACTGCCTGCTTCAATAACCAAGCTAGACATGCAGTTTGCACGGATTCATCATTCAACAATGACTTTGCATTTGCATGACCACCCCGGGTCTCAACTGGCAGTTCTTCAAAAAGCTGATAGTGACGAGCCAGTGCTCGAACCCGCCGGGCAAAGTGGTTTCCATTTCCTTCATGCCATTGTCGGGCAATTTCAAGGCTTGCCTGAATTCTTTTCAGGCCCTTGATTTGCAGAGTAGCAAAGTTACGGATTATGAGAAGTTGGTTGTACTGTGTGAGAGGGAGATTGCGCTTTTTCAGATCAGTTTTGACCTTCTCACGCAGGGCATGCCAGCTGCGAATATTTCCAGCACCTTGTGGTGGGGAAGATGAGCCTGAATCAGTGGTTGGTGGTGCTGTCCCAGGGACCTGTGCATCCACCATTTCATCCAGTATTGTATCCCATTCATTGGGATCATCATCCTCCTCTTCATCTGAGTTATCAAGCACGATTAATGGTGGACTCTCAGAGTGGTCATCACTGGGAGCTGAGAGAACAGATGCAGACCGGGTGCGAGGGATAACCTGAGCTGGAGAGGGAGAACGAGTGGGAGGTGCAGTTGAAAAGGGAGTGGTTGATGGTTCACTTGGAGGAGGTGACTCCATTTCTTCACTCTCTGCATCTACTGGCTGAGAGGTTCCAGGCTGCAAAAAGAATGAATCCAGAGTCTTCTGTCCTTTGTTACTTTTAGCATAGCGTTGCTGGGTGCGCTTGGATTTGCTGGCAGTGTCTGGGCCTTTCATATATTCTGTTGGACGGCCTGGTTGACAATGAATAAAATGAATACCTGCACAGTTCAATAGAATTGACCTTCAGGTTTACGTCTTTTTGCCTCAGCAGCTTGTCGGGTTGGAATCCAATCATCATCTCCAGCATCTCTGCGATCCTCCTCCATCTTGACTATCATTTCCAGCAAGCGTTCTTGGAAATCTTCATCTGCAACTTCATCCCAGTCTGCTTCGGTATCATCATCATCCTGGTCAGAGTCAACCTCCAGGTACATCAGACTGTCCATTTCCAAGAGATTCATAGCCTCAGAGTCTCCAGAGTCTACGTAGTCTCCAATGTCATCGGAGTCAGTAGGGCTTGGGTCCCGAGTGGGTGCCGCAGAGGAAGATGATTGCCTAGATCCCTGGTTCCTGAGTCCACTAATATTGCGTTTAGCCCGCTTGGGTGGTCTTCCAGTGCGTGGTTTGCCTCCAGCCATGGTGGTAGAGGACAAGAGAGGCTGGTGTGATAAGAGATAGCTGGTCGGGCGGAACTCGGGCGGAACATTCAAACTTTTGATCAGCAGACTGATCAGGTGACCAATAAAGATCATTGAATTGCGCGAGAACGGCACGATGGATTTTCCAGATTGTTGCAGATTCAGAACCGTATCGACGAGAGCTTTCGATTGCACCCCCTCCGAAGTTTTTCCCATCAATTTTAAGCGACGCCAAAATTTTTGATGGTCTGATGTACTAAATCGCGATTTGCCGAGGAACGGCTCGACAGATGGACTTAAATTAAATATGGCCAGGAAGCTCTCGACGAGATCTATCGATTGGCATACTCATCTCACCTACAAAAGTCATCTTTTTTTTTGGTGGACTTTGCTTGTCCACAACTGTAGATAAAGAAAGGGAGGGCTCGACAGCAGAGGGTCTGCATCTGCCTTCAATAGCATAATTATGAAAGGCCCTAATAACGCAGAATAAGCCTGTTTGACTCAGGCCTGGGTCCGGGCATTGTTGTGTCAACTCTTTAATTCATTCTTGTGTTGTAGGAATGGCAAGGTTTAGTTGGATTAAAAGGGGCTCAGTAGCAGAGGGTCTGCATCTGCTTTCAATTTTCAAAGCCTTTTGGTGCTCTCTTGTGTAGATAAAGCCTGTTCAACTCGGGCCTGAGCCATAATGGTTTTGCATTTGGAGTTTTTATTTTTTATTCTTTCTACACATCATCTATAGCAGGATCCTTGATAATAAGATTCAGTAGCGGATGGTCTGCATGTCCTTTCATTGTGTAGATAAAGCCCATTCAACTTGGGCTTGAGGCATATTGATTTTTGTATTGCATTTCTTTTGGAGGGGGAAATACACCTAGCTCCCTTAGGGGTTTAGAGGGGTGGAGCAAGGCTCAGTAGTGAAGTATCCACATCTGCTTCAATTCATCCTTCCTTGCTGAGGAAAGTTATTGTGCAGAAAAAGCCTGTTCGACTCCGGCCAGAGCCATGGAAGTTAGTCTCTTATAAACAGACGCTACAACAAAAAATACTCGTACCTCGTGTGTTGTAGTCTGTCAGATCCCTGATCGGTGTGATTGGAAGTCGACCTTATTATGTAAGCTCAGATTTCTTGGCTGTCTTTCACACATTTAGGATGAATATGAGGGATTTTTTTTGTCAGATTATCACTCAGTGAATCAGAATGGAAAGATTTCCCACTCAAGTTTTTTGCGGAAGAGCACAGGCGAAGAAGTCAAAATTTGATGGACCGTTGACCGGCCTTTCATTCCACGAGGATTATGGATACGAAAGATAAATTTGAGGAGACAGATCTATTGAAAATGAAAATAAAACTCATTTGGCCTCCTAGACTTTTGAATCCATGCCTCTGGAAGCGCCACAGAGCCCGAACCAGAATTCAAACTCCGCACTTTACGTAATAAGGTCGACTTCCAATGATCGGGCGCGGTTAAACTACAGACTACATGGAAGTTGGAATTGCATTTTTGGTAATTTCCTTGGGGAAAAATCAGGTTGAGCAGTTGAGCTGAGTTGAAAGAAAATGAAGAAAGGCTCAGTAGTGGAGGGTCCACATCTGCTTCTTGTCTAAGTTTCCAGTCTTCTGTTGGGAATAAAGCCTGTTCGACTCAGGCCTGAGCCATGTAATATTTGTCTTGCATCTTTTTATTCACTCTGTTCCGAAAAATGTCTCTTTTGAGCTGAGTTTCAGAAGGTAAGAATAAAAGCTCAGTACTTAGCAGAGAGTCTGCGTCTCCACTAATTGCGAAAGATTTCCCCCTCATTGCGCAGATCAGGCCTGTTCGACTCGGGCCTGGCTCTGAGCTCCAAAATTGACTTGTTTTTTATTCACTCTGCATTTGAGTTCTCTACTAATGAGCTCAGGAAAGTAGAGGAGGGACTGCTACAAGGACTGCTCCTTCCACGGTTGAATTTCGACAACGAGTTGGAAGCCGGAGATCTCCGGATGCGGTGCATCGCCACCGTCAACCAGCCTTTCCGCGACTACGTTCGACTCTCAAACATCCGCCCGTTTTTTGTAGCCAGAGAAGCGTTTCAGGCACAAAGGCAACCAGTAGAAAACGATTAGGCGCAGAGATGCTCCCAAAAATCCGATATTGCGTCGTCCCGGGTCGCAGGAGACGATGAACGCGGCTCGCCCTCAGCCATCTTCAAGAGTCGTCTTCAAATGCCTCGGGAGCACTCCCCATTTGCTACCAGGTCTCCTCTCATTCAGCCCTGGCCCCGCAGACCGCGAATTCCCAAGTCGAGAAGGCGGTGGTGACTCACGTTGAATGTATGGGAAGGTACGTAGGCCTTACCTCTCATCGACCCCATCCTTCTCAACAGTCTGTGTAATTACAGAGCGTCCACGCCGTCCCGCTGTCTCCGAGTCCACCTTCCCGCCTCCTTTCGCGCTCGCACTGCGATCGTCCATACTGTGTACGCATGCGCATGAACTTGTCGAAGAAAGACGTTGGCGAAGGTACCTTTTTTCTTTTTCCCTCCCCTTGTTATCGGCCCCATCCGCCCCTGCTCTGCACTAACCTGTCGATGTACGCCCTCTCTCCTCTCCTCCCATCCCCATCCAACCTGTGCTCCCCTCCCCCACCGTCTCTTACCCATTCGCTTCATCCCGCGTATTCAATACTAACGTATTGCCTGCAGGCTCGTCTCGACGAAACCACCACCCCCACCGCGGTGACCGGCGTCCAGGTCGTCCATCCGCCGACTTCCATCGAAACTGACGACCTACTGGCGTACGCGGACCATGTCATCCTCGAGCCCCATACTGCGGCGCGTGCCCTCCTTCCCGTCCCTCTCGCGGTCATCTCTACATCTACATCCCACATCCGCATCCATCCCGTCCTTCCCCTCGCCCCATCCGCCACTAGCACGCCCTGCAGCGCTCGCATCCCGCACGCGCGCAATGGATATCGCTTTTTTGTGGCTACGGGTCCGACGGGCTGCTGCTGCGTGCACGGTGTGCTTCGCGATGCTGGGAAGTGTGGTGGCGATGTGGCGAGACGCGGGTGCGTCGAGATTGTTTCAGCGCTGGCGGGATCCAGCCTTCGAACTTCGAAAAACCACGCGCAGACCGGGGGAGCAGGCGCACTTTTCGCAAAGCGCGCGTGCGCATGCGTTGCAACCAGCCAAGAACGTGAACGACGCGAGATCGCCTTTGCGACGACACGTGCACGCAGCGCCGACTGCTCTGCCCAACTTCGCGCTCACTGACGTGTCCGTGCTGGCACCGCTATTCTTACCTTAGACGGCACGAGCTGCCGTGGAGGCCGGTGCTCTGCGGCACTCATCGAAACCATTTCTTCGCCGTCCATTCGTGAGGCCCGCGCATTCTCGCGACTTTCAGCTTCCCAAACGCCCGAGGGAGCAGCGCGTTCGACAAGTCGGCGTGGATGCCCGCGAGCGTTAGTGGTGCTATCCCTGCGCCCTCTTCCCAACGCATACCTTGACCGGCTGCCGCTTGTCCGTCCACCCGTGTCGTGACGTGCTCCCCGTGACGACGCCCGGAGGAGCGTTCGCACAGACGTGTTTTTTTTTTGATTCTGGCACAGCGCGGGTCGGCGGGCGGTGGGTGCGTCGCGGTGCTGCGTGCCGACGCGTGACGCGTGATACGTGAGGGGGAGCGGTCGGTGGCTGGAGGACGACTTTGATGCAGCGTCTGCGTGTCTGCGCCCTTTTCCCGACTGGTGTGGAGCGCGGCGCGGTGCAATTCAGGGAGGGTTGGGCGTGCGGTGTGGTGTGGTGCGGCGCGACGAACAGCATAGACCTCTCTCGTTGGCCGTGCTCCTGCTCCGCGTCCCGCCCGGCGGATGGCGGACGAGGGATGGCTAGCGGTGGATGCGGTGCTGTGCGGTGCCGCGTATGGATCGCCTGGAAGCGGGAGATACCATTCTTCTGGACATACCTTCTACTCGGACAACGCTCGAAGACACGCGCACTCGCTCGAAGACACACGCGCACTCGCACCCGCATGCCGCACCAGCGCAAAATACTTCGCCCGCCTTCGGAAAACGGCGATGAAAAAAGCTAGAAGGGAGCGGGGAACAAGACGAGTAGTGGTGGGGAATAAAGAGCACGCAGGACGAAGACCAGCCGCCCCTTACGTGGCGTCCACACCGCTCGGAGGCCCATCCTCGGGCAGGACATCGACGCTGCCTTAACCACCCCACATCACACCCTCTCCTCGACAACCTCGCATCCTCGCGCTGCACTCGGATTCACCATACCTTCGATCCTCCGTTCCTCGCCTATCTCCTGCGCGTCTTGAAGGTGTATTCCAAGACGTGCCCGGCGTAGCGTCTTACGTGCCGCAGCCCGCAGGAATCGCTGGGGCGGGGATTTGCCCAGACGGGCGCGGCGTCGACCCTCGATTGCACCGAGCATCTCTTCGTACTTAGTTGGTCCTATCCTCCACCCTGGGTCACGTCCATCGACACCCCTTCTCGCACCGCCAGCTCGCCTCCTCCAGGGTTTGGATGTTGGCTCCTCGCATCCAGGCGCGGTGCGCCGCGTGCGCGTGCGATGGGTTAGGGCGTAGCTGTGCCCAGGTCATACATACTGTGACACCCCCCGTCGAGTCCGCGCGCTCTTTTCCTGCACACGGACGATAGTCGCGTACCCCCCGAGTCAAAAGTCCAGGCCAGAGTTGAGAGGAAAGAGGAAGTGCCCGGTATCGCTATCTCCGTGTGGGTGTGGTCTGGGATGAAGCATGTTGTTGGAAGTCTTATCCATTGCGAATGTGATCACGTGATATAATATCCGACGCTTTGATCACTGAACGCGAGGACTTTCGAGGACTTTCGATTTGCTGAAGTGCCGAAAGAAATTGAAAGAAATTGCTAGGGAATCACTTTAACAATTTAACAATGTGATACCCATCTACGTATGTAAATACTTAGGTACAAGTACCTCGATGGACCTCGAGCCTTCTGTGTTGTTGAAGTTCGACATTGTTGTTCAAATTAGCCTGATACTTCGTCGTTTTGTCACTGTGCATGACCGTATATCTATTCTATGGACAGACATACACATCTATAGTATATATAATAATTATTCCCCCTCGATTTCGCCGCCATCTAGAACAGTCGCGAGACGATCATCCGAGAATATTCCCCAGTGGCCCACATTGTCGAGATAGTGTATTGGCACTTCATATTCCATGCGACCGGCCCCGTAATTGGCCCAGTCTCCCGTGTTCGGAACGACGGATCTCAGACCATGCTCTGCAATCACCAATGCAAACGGTGCTTTTACGGAACTGACCCAGCTTGTCCATGCGTCCACGAAGCGGACGTACGAGAATTCCTCGTCGTGGGGATACAGTTCCTCCATGAACGCGAATATCATCCTGAGCAGTCTGTGCAGGACTTGACCTTCGGGATATGCCGAGTCCTCCGCATCCCCGATGGCCGCGCGAAGCTCCGCCACCGAGCCTGGGCTTATCGACGGGTCCCGCTCAAGCATCAAGATGACCTTTTCCTTCGCAATGCTCAGCAAATCATCGACTGCTCCGCGACAGAATCCATCCTCGTGGTCAGCATGGACCCACATGAGCGGGAAATGGTCGAGGAATATCAGCTGTTGCACATCCTGCCCACTATCCTCCAGCAGCTTTACTAGGGCAATCGTATGCGCTGACGTTGCGCAGAAGGAGCCGATGCGATATGGGCCACAAGGGAACCGCCGCCGGATTTGATTGGATAAGAACACCACAAGTTCATGCAGAGAGCCCAAAGGACACTCGAGAGTGATGTTGATGCCCCAAACGGCACCCTTGACCCGTCCGCGCAAGTTCAAGAAGCGCGAAGTCGATCCGGTGGCACCGGGGAGCAGAATGAGAGGGATTCCAGGGCCGGAGCAGATTTCAACGAAGATGTCCACATCCGCAGGGGCTTCAGGTTGCATGACTGGTGGCGGCGACGCCCGCGAGATAGGTGCTAACAGGTCTTCCCATGATTTCTGCCCCAGGAGCTGTACTTGTGTGACGGGCATGTGGGGCTGCAACGCGGCAGCCGCTCGGGAAGCTCCGAGAGAGTCGAGTCCGTACGAACTGAGAGGGAGCCGTGGGGAGAAATCTGAGGACGAGACATTCAAAAACTTGAGAAGGACGTCTGTCGCAGCCGTGGCATTCGTGATTGTGGAGCTACTCGTCGAGGAGGGCTCAGAAGCCGAATCAAGGAGCTCCTCGATGTCCGTCCAAGTCAAACCGCCGAGAAGCTGCAGCTGCGAGAGCTGAGCGAACGGTTTAAGGAGAGACGATAGCTTGCTCGCGCTCAGTGAATCCAGGCCATAATTGACCAAAGGTTGCCTCGCATCGAAGTCAGACTCGGAGAGCTCGAGAAGCTCCACGACTCTGCTCTTGAGATCGCTTCCGTCAACACGGCCGCCATCTGCAGCCCTCGGCGGCAGCGCACTGGCATGCTGCGATGGGATAAGGTGGCGGCAAGATGCGCGCAGAGTGAGCGTTCGATCGAGCGCTTGCCAGTCTAGCGCAGGAATATAAATGCTGAGCGGAGAAGGGCCAAAGTCCAGGAATTGCAGGCCATCAGCAAGGCAGGCCCATAGGTCTGTAAAAAAAAATCAGCGGTCCACTCCTTGAGAGATAAAATCAACTACACACCTTCGGCATACATGCTCGCGAGGGCGATCTTGCTTTCGGGCTGCAGCTTGTCTGTTCGTTCCTGGACATAATTTGGTGACAATTCAGATTTATAGACAGTCGACAAACCAAGTAGCCAGCGTCAAATATTCCCGGGGTCACCAGCGAAAACGCGTTGGGATATCTCGAGAGTGCTCCCTCGAGCGCCGTGCATGCACTTCGCCGTAGAGTTGAGAAACAGCTCAATGAGTAGGAAACTGACAAACCTCGCATAATTCGATTGTCCTGGCATGCCCACGAGACCACTGAGAGACGAAAAGGCAACAAAAAAATCGAGTGATGTAATATCGATCGTTGCGGCGAAGGCGTTCAGAACTTTGACCTTTGAATCAAACACCTGCCTAAACGAACTCTCTGTCTGGGCCGCGAAGTGCGAGTCGGAAAGTACTAGCGTCATATGGAAACAGCCTGCAATCGGGACGGGAATGCTGTTGAGCAAAGCAGCCATAGCATGTGTCTTCGTACCATCGCAGGCTTCTAGCCGCAGAGTCAGGCCCTCTTGGCTCAAGAGATACGCAAATTTTGCTAGGATAAGTGTATCTCGGCTCGAATCGAGGGATTTAATTCCTCGACGCGAGGTTAGAATGAGGTGGCGTGCGCCATTCTGAAAAGCAGCAGTGAGACGAGCAATTAAAAATGTCCAACGCGTGCATAATACGTACCTGGTACATCCAAACCGCCAGATCCGCACCAAGGCCCCCAATCCCACCGAGGAGTATATACGCACGATCTGGACGGAAAGGTGGGGATGCGAACTTCTCTCGGGGAATAGCGCGTGTTCGCAGAGGAGGGCCAGTCAGGACAGAGCGATGAGAAGTGTTGGAGAGAATATGAGCTACGAAGTTCGGGTCTTCCCGCAGTGCATTCTCGAGAAGCCGGTCCCAGAGTACAAGCTTGCCCGAGCGGCGAATCCAGCGACGGAGATGAGGATATTTGGAGTACGTGCGGGAGTCCGTGAAGAGAATGTCAACGGAGGCATGAATGTGTGATGCCTTCCAATCCAACTCAGCGATCTCGATAAGAGGAAGCGTGACAAATTTGCCGAGGAGAGAGCAGGAAAGGTTATCATCGTCAACTGCGAGAACGAGGGTTGACTTGCGGGGCGGAAGTGAGGCATCGATGATTGATACCAGGACGGAGGCGAGAACATCGTGAGGGAACCCTGTTGATTGCCTTTGGGTGTGTATCAGAACGGACGGAGGGACGAAAATAATATCCTCCTCCTGAATATCCTGTACAGCTGCGACAAATTCTCCTTTGGACAAGCCGCAAGGATGGTCGGCAAGAACTGTTCCAACGAAACCTTGGCGCGGCGCGCTCCCCTCTGCCCAACAGTTGACTTTGACGGAGACGAGGTCCGATGCTGTGGGAGGTGCTTGTGCTTCGGCAGGCGATGCAGCGGGCGCGACGCGTGGAACCAGAGGAGTGCCAGCATGATTGAAATAAATTGTGTCTTCGAAGGCGAACAGGTTCAAATGACGAGAGATAAGGAGACTCGGGTTATGGATCTGCGCGGGCGAGGCAAAGATGCAAAGGCGGATTTGGAGCGAGGGGATATCTTTTCGTAGTCCCGCACAAAGCCCGGTAGCTGCCTGAGCATCGTGGCCATGCTGTACTATGATGTAGACTGGCGTTGGGCGGGACTGCGCGAGGATCCATTTCTTGAGCTCCATCTCCCTGCCGAACTTATAGCGATAGACATCTGGCAGGTTAATTGACGGAGTGGATGCGAATCTTATCCCGGTTGGCTTCTGCGCAATGAAAAAGAATTCGCGGCCGGACGCGCCGTGCTCCGAGCAGGTCTGAACGCCGACGAAATTGCAAGCCTCGAGAATTCTCTGCCATTTAAGTGGCGAGATCGCGCAGTGCTCGCGCCTGTCCGTGAACCCAAACCACTCGGGAAATGAGCCGAAAATACAATCGAACCAGATGCTTCCTGGTTTCGATGCCCAACCGTTTCCATCCAGTTCCACAGTAAGGAGGATACCACCGGGAACAAGGAGCTGACGTAGTGAAGCCAGGCAAGCTGCGAGATCGGGTGCAGCATGTAGCACATGCAGCGAAACGACGACATCGTAATCCTCGAGGAGGAAGCCTTGGCTTTCCGGCGCCTTCCCTACGTCGTAGGCTTTGGCATGCATGTATGCGTGAGGCACATTTCGCGCAAGATCGGCGACAAGCTTCAGCAAGATGAGTACACTTCCGTAGAATCTCCAAGAGCGGTCGAACGTACCCCGTACGAAATATCCGTCACCGTGTACTCCACAACCATGTCTTCGTGCTTCTGAAGCTCCTCGACGAACTGATAAGTCAACAGACCAGTTCCTGTCCCCCGTCATTCACGGTAAAATAAAAAAGTGAACGACCTCACCAGCGCCAATCTCAAGGATTTTGATGCACCTCTTTCCGCTGGCGCGGATGGCCTGAAGAATTTTCCTGAAAGCACGCGTGGCTTCCGCACCGACCCCCGTGGCTTGGTTTGCTTTGGAGTAGAACTTGGACATGAGGTCGTCGGAATAAAGTGCATCCACAACAAGCTACAGAATATTTAATCAGGGCAAAGTGTGTTCCACAAAATGAAAGTTCCAGACCTGCGGAGTAATAAATACGGATGCATGCAGCGGCATAACTCTGCGGGTTATTTCGAAATGATAAGGCCAATGCTTCTGCAGGTCCTCGATATCATCTCCGTCGACCTCGATGAGACGCTGGTTCAAAACACGGTGACAGAATGCCAGGTATCTCAGTCGCGACACCTAGACATGATAGAAATGAGGGCAGAAGAGTTGGATAAATCGAAATACACACATCGTCCCCGACGTCTAGATCGCTTTCGAGAGACTTTGCTATCATCCGAGCCGCAAGACCATCCAAGACGAGCCCAAGTTTCTTCACCTCATCGTGATCGCGGCGACGTGAAAATGTTGGTGCGATGGTTGGAATTTCCGCCACAATGAACACCGGTTGAATAATAGGCTGGTATCGGCGTGTCACCTTTGGGGGGGGAGCGAGTCGAAGCTTTTTCACTACAAGACTCTTGAACTCGCAAAGCACTTCGCCGTTGGCATCAAGCACGACAACATCATATTCGCGCGAATCTATCACACATTTGGTAACGTCGAGGCGCAAATTTGAAATGGACCATGAACTCACCAGGCGCCCACCTCAGCAGACGGAGATGTGAGTACCAATTCCCAGCGGCAGGGGTACGGCGATAGAACGTAAAGTGCTCGAGACGGGTAGGGAGGTACATAATTTTATCCGAATAGTCTCTGGCGATGTCGCGGTGGAGCATTATATGAAGGCAGGCATCCAGGATGACTGGGTGGAGGGTGTAGCCCCGCGCACTGCATATAATAATTCAGATTTCGGTTTGAAAGAGAAAGGCCACTTACAATTCTTCGACGGATAGACCTTCAATTTCAGCGATCACCTCGGTAGGCCTACCGTTGCATCTGACGAGGCGCTGAAAGGGCAAACCATACGTTGCCCGAGACTGGAGCGAAGGGTAGAAATCTGGCGAATTGTTGAGGAAGCTACATCGGCGAGAAATTTTCGAACAAACCATGAACGTCGAGGGCCGGAAGCTGCTCAAACAATACAACAACATTCACCGGCAGCGGGGCGGGTGGCGGTGGGGATTTGTCCATACAACCGCACGCATGCTCGAGTTCCTTTTCGGCCTATCCATTGGTGAATAAGGATCGGGACGCGTCTGGAAAATAAACAAACCGCATTTGTTCTGACCGACCAGCTTGACTCGTGTCGATCAAGCTCGACGGCCAGCGCTTTTTCTGAAGGAATAGAGAGAATTGCCTTGAACTCCATATCCCAAAGGTAGTTAACTCCCTGCTCCAGCAACTAGGAATATAATTGGCGAGGGAGCATTGAATGGGAAGTTCGGCATACCAGCTCTATGTACGCAGTCGCTGGAAAGATAGGCTCGCCTGAAAGACGATAATAAACAAGGACTCGGCAGAGGAGAGGCATAACACACCACTGATAACATGCTCTGCGAGATCTGGATGGGTCGCCGCGCTCAGCATGAGATGAGAGCCCGAGAGTATACGTTGGCTGGCATGATGGCTCTGCAATCCGAAGGACTTTGGGGGAGGTATTGTCCGTTGGATGAGAGGGTGTTTGATTGTGGTAGGGCAGGCTGTTGAGTAACCATAGATTCCACTCAGGTCGATGGCATTCATGCCGAGGAGGGAGAGCCGGCCAAGGGTGTTAAGTAAGGTCGTCGTCTCAGTGACATGGGGCTGTTCAGCAGAGAGCCGCCGCATGGGACAGAGGATGCGCGTCTCGAGCACGCCATGTGCGAGAACCGAAGTAGAGAGTACGGGATGAGAGGAAATCTCGACGTAGACATGGGCTGTTGAAAGAGAGCATCCAATCGCCTTGCTAAATAAGACGGGGTTCCTGCAGTTGTCCCAGAAGTACGAGGGCGTAAAAGTGTCGACGAACACGTCCTTGCGGCAGGTAGACAGCACCGGTATGACGGGTTTATGCGGCCCCGGATAACGCGCCCAAATATCCTCCATGCGGCGAATATAATCCTCCTTGATAGTGTCCATGAAAGAAGAGTGCCCCGGAACCATGGTGCGGATACGCTGCGCGAGAATACCTGCCCCCTTCGCAAGTGCTACTATTTTGTTGAGTAGGGGTGCATTGCCCGATACGCTCACACTCTCCGGCGCGTTGTAGCACGAAATTTCTGCAACCCCGTCGACGGTTTCCTTTGCCCTCGCAATAAGGGCAATGGAACGTATCTCCCCGCACCCCAGCGCCACCATTCCGAGCTCCTCCTTCTCGGTGCTCGTCATGGCCTCGCCCCGCACAATGGCGACTTCCAACGCCATCGCCTTTGATCCTGCACCGGACGCGTATAACGCTGTCGTCTCGCCTGCGGAATGGCCGAGCACCATTTCCGGCAAGACGCCAACGGACTTGAGAAGGTCGAAAAGCGCGATCTGGACCATGGCGATCGCGCTGACAGTGATGACGACTGGCCAGCCGGATTCTTGCAAAGATATGCTCGGAGTACAGCTCGAGTCGTGAGAGAAGAGACCCGTGGTTTCGATGACAGAGGAGCCGTGCACGGCGCGGCAGACATTGTCAAGTTCGAGGATGGTGTCGCGGAAAACAGGGAACTCCGCGAAGAGCTGGCGCGCCATCTGGAGATTCTGCGGACCCTGCCCGCTGAAGACGTACACCAGAGACGGTGATTCCGCAGGTACCAACGTTGCGGGCGGAATTTCTATGACACCGGCTGAGGGAGAAGAAATGAAACAAGTGCGCCATGGCAATTGGCGCGCGCGGCGAGCGAGAGTGACCGAAACACTTTGAAGCTCTGCACGATCCATCGCACACGACGCACGCGCGATTTGCTCAGCTGCGGCTGCAGATTGACCGCCAACGATAAAGAACGTGGGCACATGCGAGTTGATGGAGGGGGATATGGACGTAGGACGTTTACGCGGACCCTGAAGCACAACGTGTCCTGTCGAGCCACCGAGTCCCGCGGCTGAAATCGAAATGGTCGACTGCCCCGTAGATGAGCGGCAGCCCAGCAACGTTGGCTCCCGGGGAACAGCAATATTAAAGTCGTGCCAATGGATGGATGGGTTCGGAACCGAGAAGTTCACGGTTGGAGGGATGATACCGTGCTCGAAAATTAGACAAGCCTTCGCGAGCGATGCAAGGAAAGCAGTCAATTCGAGGTGTCTGCGGGCAGGGTCAGATTTAGGCACGAAAATTATGGGAAATTTTACACACCCGATGTTCCCCTTAATCGACCCAAAATTCGTAGTCTGGGGCCCAGCGAAAATCGAGCCTGCAGCATTCACTTCGATGGGATCGCCGACGGCAGTTCCTATTAACAGTTAGTGGTCTGCATATTAATCCAGCGGGTGGACGGACCTGTCGCATGAAGCTCAACATAGTCGGCGTCCTCGGGATCTATGTCCGCCTTCCGGAAAGCCTCCCGAATGCAAAACTCTTGCGCAGAGCCGCTAGGTACGTTGAGCGGGAGCCGCGAGCCGGTGGCATTTATAGCGGAGCCAACGATCTGTAGTTCACGTGAGTGCATTCAATCTCGCAGACAGCCAATTGATAAACCTCTGCATAGATGCGATCGTTGTCCCTGAGAGCCGCAGCGAGTGGTTTGAGTACAACCGCAATCACACCTTCCCCGCGCCCAAATCTGGATGCCGACATCAATCAATCATTGAACAGTGATATCGAATCGCGCTTACCCGTTAGCTGACGCGTCGAAGGGCTTGCAGATGCCGTTAGGCGACGAGACGCCGCCTTGCACATACGTTTGCCATTCGAAAAAACTAAAACACAACAGTTGAAAGAACGAGCAAGAGATAAGACACGGAACGCACTCGCGATTTATTTGCGCCGCGCCGACAAGGGCTGCCGAACATTCGCCCGCCTGGAGCGCTGAGATGGCAAGGTGGAGAGCTGTGAGAGAGGAGTTGCAGGCGGTGTCGATGGTCATCGAAGGGCCCGTCAAGTCGAGCGCGTATGATATTCTGTTTGCCAGCGCATGCGGCAACCATGCAAAGCTGCCGTCCGCGTCGATGTTGGTCTGGAAATGCAAGATTTCAGAAATGAGGAAGAGCGGGTAGAAACCGGGCGCACCTGGGTCGCAAGATGTTGGTTTCCGCTCATGAAACATCCCACGTTCTGACCACGAGAGTTGATGCCGCTGTCCTCCAGTGCGCGGAAGGAGAGATCGAGAAGACGACGAGCGCTGAAGGGCATGACGCGCGCATCCTTGACGCTCACTCCAAAGCATAAATTGTCAAAGTTCTCGGCATTCTTTAGCAGACAACCATGGGTGGGTAGACGTATGGGAGACCTGTTGTCTTGATAAGTCACAGACCAGCGTCGAAAAGGGAGGCTAAAGTACTTACTGTGGAAAATCCAACGTGGCCTTAAGGTTAGTATACGCCTGCCCTCCTTGCAGGAGAAATTGCCAAAGCGAATTGTAGTCGAGGTCCGCTGCCTCTGAATCGAGAAGGGACGCGCCCGACGGGATTTGCGCTGCGATGCCAACCTAAAACTGGGTGAGATGGATGCGAGAACAAAGGGAGAGATACATACAATCGCGATCCGACCGTATTCCATGTAGTTCCAAGGGAGGACGCAAGGCAGACTTTACGGGATCCAGCGGCTGGTGGGGAATGTGTTACAACTTACCGTTTAATCGATGCCCGTTCTTATGCCCGGTGCACCGTCAGCCCCATCCGCTGTGATAGTTGATTCGATTTTTAGCAGTGCTCGATCAACCTGAAGTCTGCGCAAACGTGAGGATTCCTCCATTCTGATGCCCTCACATACCTTGGTTTCGAAAACCAGTAAGGGATCAGTTTAGTTAGCCAGAGAGTTACGGGGCTATCAAGAATGAAATCTCGAACTGGAACAGTGTTCGCGCGCCACTGGCTGATTTTGAATGAACAAAGCATCGGAGAAAGGGGGAACAAAGCCCGGGTATCCATCGGTAAACTTCTCAAATTTCGGAACTGAGATTCCGAGGTTTCAGTTATGATGTTGGGAAAATTTAATTCGGTTGTTTTTTTATCAAGTATAGAGTACATAGAACGTCCGGTGTGCCGAAATTTGGCAATCGGGTTTGTTAATGGAGGGCCGCGAAGCATACTATACATAGAGTTGTATATGGGTTTGGTTTTGGAGTGCTAGAAGATCCGCCGAGGCTGCGCGTACTGATCAGCGCAACTGTTGAAGCCCTTGGAGCCTCGTTATCAAGTAGACTGACGACTCGGGGTGAACTGTGTCCTAAGGCTCACAAAGGGCTGTCCGATGAGCAAACAGTGGCGCAACCAACCGACTCATGGCCATTTCGCGAGAATGGTGATCAAAATCAGCTTGGCCGAGAAGCCCGCTCGGCGCTTCGAGCTTGCTCTAGTCCGGCGCAATCGAACAACGGCAGTGGCACAGGATGTCCGCGGGTAAGTGATGTGCTTGGAGCATCTTTGAAGATCTCAACCGATGGCGAGCGTCTGGTTGAAGAAAATGCTGTTCATACAAGGCCAACAGCTTTGATATACGCGGATGCGCAGTACGAAAGACCCTGCCTCACCTGCGCGAACTCGATCTCGGATCCGGAATGGAAGCTCATCGTGGCGACATGACATCGCCTTTGGGATCTTCGCCGCACAAGCCACACTGGGCCTCAACTGGGACTCCGTTGGCGAGAGACGTTTCGGATTCATCGCACCAAGGGCTCTGGATGGCAGATGCAAGAAGCTCAAGGAAGGGATGCACTATGTCTCAACTTTTGATCCCCGCATGTTTTGATGAGCCCCTCCCCTACGTCACGTGGGGTGGGTTAATTTCGTCGCTCGAAGATTGAACCAGGAAGCTACATAGTTGGGTCACTGCCTACGAACTATCAGTCTGTCTTCTCGCTGGAACTAGCTCTTCATATTTCCCTTCCAACACACACTTCGTCGTCCTCGTCGCCAGACATGTCCGAAAAGCCCACCCCCAGTCTGTCGCTGACGCCTTCGATTCCCGGCGAATTTGGCAACCACACCGACGAAGCGGCCTCTGAAGCAACTGCTGCATTCCATGAGGGCGGAATCCGTGGCTGGCTCGCTGTTCTAGGAGGGTACGTCGCCAGCAAATGAATTTAATATTCTCTGACACGCTCTTCTCACTGAAAATCACACACTGCAGCGCTGTTGTCATCTTCAGTGAGCCCTTCCAGCTCTGACGCCCTGCAGTTATTGACACCGAGTCCCAGCCACTCTCGGAAACATTCAGGTATCGATGAACTTGCTTCATGCTCAACGATGGCTCATTCAATCCCCTGCCAGGCCTTCGGAGGTACGACACTATAAACTTATTCGCCAAGACGCGTTGTTCACGCCTCTCCCAGTTTATCAGGACTATTACACCGTACTTTTCTCCCCTGAACATTCGAGACGGCACTCACATTTTTTTCGAAGCGCATCTACTTCCCCGAAAAATCCACCTCTGCCATCAGCTGGATCGGCTCCGTCCAACAAGCCCTCCAATTTGTCATCGGCGTCTTCTCCGGCATCCTTTTCGACCGCGGACATTTCCATCCGCTCATGCTCTCAGGCAGTTTCTTGATCCTCGGCTCGTACGTGTATTCACGATATCCAAACTTACTCGCTGAAATGTCGTACTCGCAGCTTGTATGCCCTGTCCTTCGTCCAGGCACACCACTATTACCAGGCCCTGCTCTCGCATGGGTTCGCGTTCGGCATCGGCTGCGGGCTCGTGTTTACGCCGAGCCTCGGGATCATCTCGCACTATTTCAAGAAACGACGCGCGGTCGCGATGGGGATCCTCATATCCAGTTTGCCCCATCATTCTGGTACTTATGACAATATGACATTTTCAATTTGCAGGCGGCTCCCTCGGAGGCATCGTCTTTTCCATTCTGCTCAACAAGATTCTCCCTCGAACCGATTTGGGGTTTCCGTGGGCCGTACGGTAGGTTTTAGCGCCCGATTTTTGTTCAGCGAACCTAATCTTTTTTGGTAGGTTCATTGCGTTCATTGATACATTTTTACTCGCAGTGGCGAACCTGATTATGCGTCCACGCCGTACGTAGAGAATCTCCTCAAATTCCAAGTGCTGAAAAACTTTCACAGCCCTTGGACGCGCATCCGCTGTGGACATGACACAGCTGCGCCGGGATGTACCGTATTGGACCACTAACATGGGGTGGGTGCCGCTGGCGGGTGTTCGACACCTTGTTAAATTTGTGTTTTCCTGGCAGCCTTTTCCTTGCGTTTCTTGGGCTCCTCATCCCATGTACGCCGGCTCTCTCGCAATGAATATTCGTGGTTGATTTTAGTTTCCGCAGACTTTTACCTGCAACTGTTTTCGTTCGTACAGGGCATCAACGCGGATTTTCTGACCTGGACAGTACGATCTTGATTTCATGTTGACAAGCGTGAATCTCATTGTCGCAGATCCCCATTCTGAACGCGGGCGCATTCGCAGGCCGCCTCGTTCCCTCCTTCTTCGCCGACGTATACGGGCCTTTGAACAGTGCGCTTTACGCTCCTTTTCACAATCTAATTCAACTTCAAACACACTGACTTCTTACTGCCAGTCCTTCTTCCCTGCGGCTTCATCTCCGGCGCACTCGTGTGGGCGCTTCTCGGTGTCCGTAATATCGCGGGGATGACTTTCTTCGCGCTCATATACGGCTTCACCTCCGGCGCGTTCCTCTCGCTCGCCTCGCCGGCGGTCGCAGCGTTTAGTACGAGTCCGAGTATGGATGATGTCGGGTGCGTCCCTCTCAAATACTCTAGCGGAGCCGAGTTTTTTTCAACCCACGGCCAGATTGCGAATTGGGATTTCCGCGGTGTTCATCGGGCTCGCGCTCCTTGCAGGCAACCCAATCGCAGGCGCGCTCCTCGGGAGCTCCCCGTTGAGCTTCACCTGGTGGCGGCCGTTGCTTTTTGGCAGTGTAAGTCTAAGCACACAGCCCAGTTCATTTCTCGATTTGCACGGCACTAATGGCGCTCTCAGGTGGTTATGATCACAGGTTCTACGCTGATTTTGTATGCGCGGCAGGCGGTGGTGAAGAGGCGTGGCAGTCAGAGGGTGTGAGGCAAATACACGGGGTCCTGCAAGCGCATCAGGCATTGGATATCTATCTATCTGCGGACCTGGCGGAATGTTCAACTTGTTACCTTTGACCTTCAATACAATCTACATCTTCGTGACGTCGTCTGGGGTCGCAGGGACCTGACAGCTCCCCAGTAGATATTTGCCATTATGCAAACAGTTGGTTTCATCCAGGAATCATTTCTCTCCTTCCTTGCACAGATCAGTGGAGATTCATGACAGACCGCGAAAAATGATGAACGGCAGATCAGATTATTAACGAGGCTATTGCAAACTCGCGCCCACAGAGCTGTACATGTATGGATGCGTACATCTCGTATCAGAAGAGACCTGGCGATTCCCATCTCGCTGCGGCTGTTGCCTTCTCGGATGGGAGGTCTCATACGCAGTCGCAACCCTTGATTCCGTAGGCCAGGGACGTATAAATCAGGGGTCTATTAGCGACAGCAGGAAAAGTACAATGGAGGACAACTCGAACTTGCCGCAGATACAATTTGGCCATCAGCTGCTGCCACAATTCGCGCTGCAGCCGGGGTACACGAATTTGAACGCAGGCGAGAGCGCATCACATTTCCTCCCCGTCATTCTGCAACCTCCCCTCCAGGAGCCTTCGGTGTAACCCCACAAGTGGTCCTCAACCGCTGCCGCGCCCTCGACGCCGAAGTCGAATCGAATCCCGATCTGTTCGTTCGCATGATCCTCCCCACGCGAATCGACGAAGTGCGCGGACGCATAGCGGCGTACTTGGGGATTAGCAGAGCCGAAACGGTGCTCGTTCCCAACGTGGGCGCAGGGTTGAATACGGTGCTGCAGAATATAGCCTGGAAAGAAGGCGATGTGTTGGTGATGTGTGGGTCCAATGCATTCCGTTCAAGTTGGATGAAAGGGGAACTTACGATTAATTGATGCATGGATCCAGTGGATACCACGTTCCCCGCCGTCGCCGAGACAGCGAAGCATCTCCTGGGACCCAAAATCGAACATCTCGAGCTGCGCTTTCCCGCATCCCACGCAGAGATCGTACAACTTTTTCAATCGAGGTTGCGCGATGTGCGAACACGCGTGGGCGAAGAAGCGACCGTCGTCGCGCTTTTCGACTCCATCGTTTCGTTTCCGGGCGTGCTCCTGCCGTGGAAGGAGATGGTGAAAATCTGCAGAGAGGAAAGCGTCATCAGCGTCGTTGACGCCGCGCACTCACTCGGACAGGAGCGGGCATGCGATATCGACTTGGCTGGCGTGCAGCCGGATTTCTGGATTTCGGTGAGCACAGACCTCGTTCAAAGCAACTAAGGAGCTGATGAGTTTGGGTCGAAGAGTTGCAGCAAATGGTTCTTCGCGCAGAGGGGAGTAGCTGTGCTTTACGTTCCAAGGCGGAATCAGCAGCTCGTGAAAGAAAATGTTCCATGCTCCATGAGATACCCGCCGTCTCAAGACGAGGAATACGCGGATTTCGCCCCTATGTTTTATTGTGAGTTGCCTCTCAAATATCCGTCAGCTTCTCATCTTTGTTAGGGAACGGGTCGTATGATATAAGCTCCCGCCTGAGCGTCTCGTTTGGTAAGTGATGGGCTAGAAATTGGAGGAAATGCAACTCACTTTCGGACAGCGCTTGACTTCAGGTCGGATTTGGGATCCGATGAGGAGCTAATTCGATACTGCCACGATCTTGCTGTCGCAGGGGGAAAAGAGACAGCTTCCATCTTGGGCACCCAAGTCATGGTGTCGCCTGAGGATCCAGAAGAGCTTATCGCGGCCATGGTACGTGGTATGGCTCACGTTGAGGGCTCGCTCCAACTTGCGCACCAGGTCAACATTGAATTATCGCTTCAAACTGAGCCCGAGGCGAACGCAGAGATGTGGGTCCTTCTGCAGAAAAAGATGCTTGCAGAACACAAGGTTTTCGCGACACCGTTCTTCCATAACAATCGGTGGTGGATTCGAGCCAGCGCGCAGGTGTTTAATCAGGTGGGTGTCTTGAGGCTCTTCGAGCGGTTTCCAACGCAATCCGCGCAGATAGAGGATTTCACCAAGCTGGGGATAGCCCTGGCGGCTATATGTGACGAGCTATCCGGGGGTGGGCGAGGCAGCTCAGCATAGATTTTATGTCGGTTCTGGCAAAGGGGTACCGGTCCGCGAGTCCCGGACCGAGGGTCGGTTGGTTGGTTCCCAAGTTCGGTTTTTATCAATGTACTGGGTCGTCACCGGACAAAATGCGAAAAAGAAATCAAAAAAGGAAAGAGAAAGGAAGAGCTCTTGTATAACTTAGAAAATCACCGTACGACATCCAATCTTAAGCACTGCGATATTTTGAACCCGTAGCACCCAGTCCAGCACGTTGAGCTCGTCGACGGGGGACGGCTGCCCGCGGGGATAATCAACGAACGACCAACACGAATATATTCGCTTCAATTATGAATCGTGTCTGTGCGCCGAGTCAGTATTGAGCAATCGTGTTAGAAAAGAGAGGAAAAGACGACACGCAACAAAAGCAGCCTGTGCCGCGTGGCTCGCATCGAGCTTGCTGCGTCAAATCCTGCCGAGCGAAGGGACATACCGCTCGTGCGCACATCCTGCTCTCGAATTAAAACAACATGGTTAGGATGGATTAGATGTAACATAACTGCACTACAAACCAGGGCTGGTGACACAGCTGAACGGGAGGGCCTTCGGGCGACACTAGGCTCGAGCGACGCGTCCTTGAGTGTGAGCATCCCGAAAGCGCGCGCACTCGGCTGCGGCACTGCATCGCATACCGTGCATAGCAGTGTAAATTAGACTGCGATGACCCTCCGCACCGTACACCTTCAGTTTTGCTTGTTGCCAAGATTATCCAGAAAGTTGGACTTATTTGACGAGAATTTTGCGGTGCTGGACGTCTAAAACAGTCGAGAAGCTAACGGGCGAGTGTATTATGTTAATCAAAGGCAAGTCTCGCGGTTTGTGGCGGGGATGTAACTGGAAGAAGAGAAAGATGTGTGACGTGACGTTATTTGCCGGGTGACATGTTATCTGCCCAACTCGCCCGTTTATTAGGTTCTCCATAGATTACAAAGATTTAAAAGAGAGTATCCTCTACTGTGGGGTTGTAGTTCATGCATAATTATTTTCGGGATTCAAGAATCAGTCAGGGCGAGGCCCAGTAACAAACTGAATTTAGACTCCGACACAGCGCCGGCCATGCCGCCGGATTTGATCCCGAACTGTTTGCTGGAAATCCCAAAATCCATTCTTTCACGCCAAAGGAACTTGAAATTGAACTAACAGGACATGCACATTGCATCAAGCAGCTATAGAACGGCAGCCTAGTGCTGCGGTGCCCCGGCCCATTCCAGCAAAATGCCGACCCTCATCGTCGTCCACCCGATCTTCTCCTCCTCGCTCAGCGTCTGGAACTTGAGGTCCCAGATCCCCTGGTCGCCGTTCATGATGTACGCCTCCTCCCCTGTTCCTCTTCCCGCATCGACGAAGCCCATCGTAGTGTAGAGCCCGAGCACGCTGGTGTTGTCGGGGCGGATCATCACGCGCAGGCGCGACGGCCCAATGCGGCGGGTGCAGTCCTTGGCCGCCTGGATAAGCATCTTCCCGAGACCGCGCCCGCGGTGCGCCTCGCTGACGAACACGCCCGTCATCTGCCACTTGTTTTCGACACCGTCGGCACCGCACGCGGGGGCGCCGCTCTCGGGCGGGAGGGTGAACTCGCTCGCGGGGATGGGTCCGCGGAGGATCGCGCTGCCGACCCACTCGGTCTCGGCGTCTAGGAGGAGGTCTTCGACCGCTTTTGCGGTAGCGGGACGCGCGAGGCAGACGAGCACGACGGCGTCGGGGCGCCAGACCTTGTCGCGCCATTCCTGCTGGGTAAATCCACTCTCGATCGCGTGCGTGGACCCGAAGGCATTGGGGCTGGTGAGGAGCGCGTCGAGACGGATGGTTTTGTAGCGTTCCGTGAGCGCATGGAGCGTAGGAGGCGGAGAGGCGTGGGTGGTGGGGGAGGGCAGAGCGTGCGTCGAATACGTGTAGGAGCTCATCGTAGTCAAGCTGTGAGGAAGCTTTGACGAACGAACCCGCGTTTTATACTGAACCATGGGCAGTGTTTATCTGATCGATGAAGACGTACGTATAGCCGCCGCTTTTGGGGAACTCTCTGGATTACTTAGGTGCTAAAGAGCATCTGCGAGCCCTCTGCTTCGAGCGAGCATGCGTGCAATCCAGTGCTACATCCTCCCCGTTTAATTTCTACATATTGCAGAGGAAACGCGGTTCACGACAGCACCTCGACATCTTCTTTGTCTTGACAGCACCCTCGGTTCCCATGTTTCCATCCGAATCCATCCAGGAGCGAAACGTTGACGTAAGGTCACATCTCGAACACGGACCCGGTCTTCGTCCTCATTCTTCCATCCCACTGATAGATATTGTTGCAGCGTAGCATTCCGCCGCGTTTGGAGCGATCAAGAAGCTACAGCTATCGCCGCATCTGTGCTTGACGAGTATCAGCGGACCTCTTTTGGCAACGCTCAACAATCAAATCGTACAAACGCCGTTCGAACCAAGCTTCGAACTCCAATCGGCTTTTGGAGCCATCGGGATCGCGCATGTTCTTGTTCATCTCCCGCCTGTACACACCTGCTGTGCCGCCAGGCTGTCTCCCTGATTTCGGCTTGATGCTGGCATTAGAGTGGACTTACGGCATCGAATCAGACGGGACGACACTGTGGTACAAATATGCTCGGGCTGGCACTAGTGCAACGTGAGCTCAAACTTGACTCGAACATCTTCATGTCTCCGTCCGCGCAAGAGAACACTCTCGCTGGGATTTATGCGGGCGGTTATATCGCGGCGATGTAAGTATACGGCCCGCTCTCGAGGTCGGCTCAGGGCTGACTCTTGCTCCCAGATTATACGGCCTCACCACGCTGCAAGCCTTCATCTACTTGACTTCGGCGCGAACTTCCAAGGATCCGCTCATCCTCCGGGCATTGGTTAGTTTGATTTCTTCTTTCTTCTTCGTCACCTGATGTGCTTCGCAGGTGGGCGCTCTCTGGTATGACTCACCCTTATCATTTTTTTCTTCGCTACGGTAGTTGATTGCGAGTCAGGATCCTCGACACGGTGGACTCGGTCGGTATCGGAGCCTCGATTTTTCGCATCATCGTCGTCGACCCGACGGAGGGTACGGTTCTGTCGGGTTCAACCTACTGGTACGTGCCGTCATAAAACCCTAGCGAATTTGGCTGACAGTAACCAGGGGTGTCTCGGTGAGTTTTTGCGTCGTTCCCAAAGAATAGCTCTCAAGTACTCTTCTATCTAGCTTTCGACAGGCATTGAGGTTCGTCAGATTCAACAACAATGTTGTTCGATGAAAACCCCTCTCAATTTTCCTTAGACCGTAATGGAAACTGTAATCAGAGGGTTCGCGTTCTACTTCCTTCCTCGCGTATACACCCTGCTCACTGTGCTTCCAGATTTTACTGCCATAGAATTTGGAAACGTAAAGCAATCAAATGCACAGTCTGGACTTGGCTGAGCGCTGACTCTTGTCTCAGTGAGCCACGGAAATATTCTCGCCACCGGCGTTGCTGTGAGTCTGTCCTTTGGTTCGCGAGCTGATTTTGACCTTTCATCGTACAGTCCGCTATGACCGTGATTGCTGCGGGCAAGTGCCCATCAAATCAAATTCAGTCTGCCTCGCTGACTATTCCGATTTTGCAGTGTTCAGCTTTTGTAAGTCACATACACCACCGGGAAGACCCTTCCACTAACCTGCGATCAAGGGATCTTCGCGGATGAGCAAGTACATGTCTTGGGCGGAAACTCATACGCTGATAATTTCGCAGGGTCGTGCTTGGGCCTGATGCAATCACCTCACAAGCCGTAAGGAGAGTTACTATTCCTTCGAACCATTCTGACGAGGCGAATTATGGATAGGTCCTCACGTACGGCTTTGGCGCAACATACGTCCTCGCCGACGTCATCCTTGCCCTCACCCTCGTAATATTGCTCTGGCGAATGAACCCGGCCCAGGTTGTAAAAAGGTTCGCTTTTTCCTCGTTGTAAGGCGCGAGGAAGCTGATACGACGGCGACGAGCAGCACGTCGAACCTGGTTCACAGCTTGGTTGTGTACATCGTCACTACGGGCGTCCTAACCAGTCTGGTTGCAATTTGCGTCCTTGTCGTCGTACGCATGGATTCTTTTGTCCTACACACTCGAGGATCTGAATCATGATATTTACAGTATGAAACCACTGCCGGACTAGCATATGCCGGGGTTCGGATGCTTGGCGGCAAAAGTGAGCTCCTGGGACCGTACAATACTTTCCACTCAACCCGTTCGCAGTGTACTTCAACGCCATGCTGGGAACACTCACATTACGGCCCACCATGCACGCGAAAATGAGACAAACCGTCGAGGAACCGCCCACAGGACTCGGA
The DNA here is from genome assembly GCA_029289565.1 of Mycena galericulata. Lineage (NCBI taxonomy): Eukaryota > Fungi > Basidiomycota > Agaricomycetes > Agaricales > Mycenaceae > Mycena > Mycena galericulata. The sequence goes on along the minus strand of JARKIA010000173.1, from coordinate 220,839 downwards.
TTCGGCACGTCTATCCGATTTGCGAGTAGCACTCAGACACATTTTGAACATTCGGGCACCAATGCGGATGTGGAACTCGGACAAGTTCTCGAGGTTCGTCATGGCTTTCCGACCCGAGGCATTTTGTTCATTTGCCGTGATTTTTAGGTGTCTAAGCACGGCTCGGGGTCGCTGAGCGAGCCCAAGCCGGGGGCTTTTGTGGAGCTCAACGCATCTGCAGTGGATTCAGGCGAACAGAAGCCCGAGTAGTAAATTTAATATGGGTTGTCGGCTCATACAGTCGACTTCCCGATAACCCATACCCCTCGGTAGACGCGAAAAACTATGGGTTTCAGGGAAGTTGTGGGTTATGGGCCGATTTTAAACCGAAAATCACTCTCAAAAAGTTATTGGGGGGTATGGGTTAAGAGGAGTATGGGTTAGGAGGAAGTCGACTGTATGATCAATATGGTGGATAGTGAATTTCAGAAAATTTGGTAAAGCAAGGCACTTCGTGCGACGACTACCCACGCATTTCCTCAACATCTCCTCATTTCCAACATCTCCTCATTTCTCCACGACGTAGAACGCTTCAACCCGAGATACACCTCCTCGAGCGCGAGCCGGCCGTTTGTATCACCAGAGTTCCCGCGCGCGATTTGTTAGTGAACGAGCACGTAAAAAGTATGGTATTCACAAAACAGTACCCCCTTGCCCGACACCGGCAACTGCATGCGCTGGAATATACCTGCCTACTTACCTACCACGGGTCTACTAGTATTTGAGGATCCGCATATCTGGTGAGACAAGAAGGTGAAGTTAATCAAGGATTACACGACCTTGAGGGGAAGACAGATTTCCCTTACTGCTGAGGTTCCAACTTGAACGCAGGTAAAATGGCCGCAGGAATAGGAACTTGACTCCAACCAGTCGGCTAACCTCTTTACAAACCCGCCGTGCAGACCCTTAACCCCCTGTCGAGGTAAACATTCAGATTACCCTCAATTTGCCAAGGACGATTCACGTTTCTCAGGAATACGTTTCATTATTATTATTTTCCTTCCGTGATTCAACCCGCGCGGATAGTAGTAATACGATTTTGAAAGCATCTAGATGGTGATGTTATATAAACTAGTTCGACTTCAGCAACAAAAGCCGACGAAGATGTTTCCCGGATGGTGTCTGTGGAATTGAATCACAAAACTCGATTCCCCCCGCGAGATGCTTGTACGATATCATGTTAAGCGAGGCATGCTGTGAAAACATTGAGTTGGCATTGAGACATTGACACAAATTGTGTGGGAACTTACCTGGAGGAGCATCTCTCGAATCTGGATTTCGCCCTGCTTAGTCGACAGACAGCGTTTTCGGGCATCCGAAGAGAGCACCACATATGCTTTCGGAACCTGACCGCAAAATTCATGCGGAATAGCAACGACGCAACATTCAACAATGTCAGGGTGCTGTGAGAGTCGCCCCTCGATTTCTGCCGGATTGACTCGGAAACCTTTGACCTTCATGAATTCCTCCGGGCACGATTTAGACTTGGATTGAAATTAACAAATGGCGAGACTCACTTTTATGCGCTGGACCATAAATAATTCACCGTTGTCATCGAAATAAACCTCATCCCCGGTTTGAAGCCACCTAATAACGCTATGAATTACTCCCAATTCAATGATACAGCAAGAGTACTTGCCCATCCGTCCCGAATGTCTCGCTACCAGGAGAGCATGTAAAAAATAAGATTTTGCGAGGAGACAAATAAGACTGACTTTTGGGCTCGATGCTCAGCATATCCCAGTGCCAAAGACGGCGACTGTACCCACAACTCCCCCGTCTCACCCGGAAGGGCCAAGGATCCGTCTCCCTTTACTATCCGTGCAATGACGCCAGGGAGCAGCTTCCCGACACTGTAGGTTGAAACTCCTGAGTTCGTGTGAGATGTTGGAATCAGGGCGCCGGGAGTCGGAGCCGTCAATGCTCCAGATTCAGTCATCCCTACCCGATTTCACGAAAGGTTTAGTGAATCCATGCTCCAGGCAGCAATACGTACCATATATTTGACCGATGGCTGCCTGCGGGACAAAATTCGCCAGCTTCAATACAAGAGCGTTGAGGGGTGCTCCTGCAATGCAAACCACTCGCAATGAAGTTAGATTCGACACTCTGCTGCTCTTTGTAGCCCAAGTCAGTTTTATATAGTAGGATTTCGCTGAACAATTAAAACCTTGAGGAGGAGCGAGATCATTGGGGGAACGATCCTACATAGAACGGTTAAAACTCAAAGATTGGACACGGATTCCAAGAAGTTCTGACGACTGACAACAAATGTGTTACTCTGTATTTTTCTATCGTTTCAATGTAAGTCTGGACGTTGAACTTGGGGACGATGATCACAGTCATCTAGGCAACTATTAGCGATGCACTTTTTTCCGTCAAGAGTCAAGTAGCGCACCCCAGAGAAGAGCGGATGATGCACCTGATATCTTGCTATCAGCGAAAGGGAGAAGCATAGGAAGCAGAAAGCGTCACACATTAATGAGAAATCCCAAGATATCTTTGCCAATAGATCCAGTCAAAAGAAAATGGGCTTGAGAGAGTTGCTCACGGAAGAATGGCAGAGCTAAAGATTATGATCAGAAAACAGGCCTTGGAGCTTCCGACTCACCGGCACAAGAAATCTCGCCAGGATTGTAGCGTCCAAAACCTAACCGACGTGCGGCTCTATCATGTGCGGCTGCTTGCAGAATATTCGCAATGAATGCATAGTGGGATATTAGGATGAGCTTTGGAGAGCCTGTCGTGCCACTGGAAGGAAACAATATCGCAGCCTTCGACTTTCCTTCTCCAGGTGCCAATTGGAACTCTGTGAACGGGATCAGTCCGCTCCGGCGTGCTCCGAAATCTACTAGCTCTTCGACGGTCGCAGGAGTTTCGAGTGGTAACAATGCTTTGATTTGCTCAGAGGGTGAGTCAAGCAAAAGGATCCGCTGGCGATCCAAACCGGTCGAAATCACCGACTCCCGGACTGTCAGAAACGACTCCGATTGAGTGAAGATGATTGTTGGTCGGGTTTCTCGGAGTTGTGGCACAAGTTCTTCGACGCAGAATCCCGGGTTGGTGACGCTGGGAGAAATATAATGAGGGTGAGCAAAATGGACAATCAAGTTTTGTGTCGCACAAGACAGACGCTCCAACAAGATGCGCAGCCCAGAAACTTATTAAATAATCTTTCAAAAGTTGAAGAAGGCTCGTAACTGTCGTTGGGTGTTTTTCTTACCAACACGATTAACGCTGATTATACACACTAGCCACCAAAATCAGTTGGAATGAAGTAACACGAAATGGTGGTACTCACCAACTGCATCTGGACCAATATTGAATTTGGTGACCATGGCTTCGGCGAGGAGTCTGGTTCGACATCGCAGCTGGGGGGGACTTGGTCAATATATATGTTCTGGATGTGGATTGAACGTAGCCCACATTCTCCTCCGTGGATTTCTCGCCAGAGATAGAGTCAACAATCCAAGGTCCTCTGTCAGTTTTAGGCTGCTGTCCGAACAGGAATTGAGGGACGGAGCAATTGTCGGGTATTTCAGTCAACACCATCGCTGGGCGTTGAAAAGTCGATTGGACAGTGAGAATGAGGAAAAGTTCGCTGAACCGCGAAACGAAAACCTGTATAGGTCGGAGTGCTGTGGGGCGCAGACTTTCAACATTGATGAATGAGTGCCAGGGCAAGTCGTGATCCGCGGGAGCACAACTTTTTTCTCGGCACAGCTACATAAATGAATAGAAGCTAAACTTGTAATGATACGAGTTACCCGCAACTAAAGATGCGGCACGAAGAAGCGTTTCATGCTTGGATAGTATCTTGTACCGCTGTTTCAAAGGTATGGTGTGACTATCTCAAGTGGTCGGCATGCTGTAGAGGTGGCTACTATAGATCAGGTATCGAACTTCTCTGTCAATCAATGTCCGCCACGAAGATCGGCCACGGTTCCGTGAAAATTATGCATGGTGTCCCGCATATGCGAAACATCAAAGGGATGATGGAGGGCAAATTCCTGATACTGATACCTCACCGGGCACAGCAGCGTAGATTCATTGCAGTGGTCAATCAACGGCCAATGTCAGGGCCGGTCAAAAATTCGGAATGGAGACGAGATTAAATCTCAACGAAGGCTGACCTAGTAATGATACTGACGATGCCCACGGTTGAATTCCAACAACTGGTTGAAAGCCGGAGATCTCCGGATGTGGTGCATCGCCACATCAACTCGCTTCCGCAACCCACATTCGACTCTCAAGCAAGTGCTCGTTTTGCGTGGCCGCAGAAGCGTTAAAACCCCAAAGAAACCGGTGGCAAACGATTAAGGACCAGAAAAAACTCGTTATCGCTGGAGAGTAATGAACACGACTTCCAACTCGGAGTGTCTTGAAGAGCACCGACGTTTGGGCCGCTTCAGGTACATCTCCATGCCTCGGGGAGGCCTCCCAATTCGTTATCATGCCTCTCTCATCCGCCCGTGGCCCGCAGGCAGCCAATTCAAACTTTTCAAGTCGAGCGCAAGAAGATGTGTTATCGACTTATACTGTACCATTTCGACCGTAGGTTCAGGTGACGGGTGACGGGGGGTCGTGAACTGAACCTATTGGGTATAGGTGACGGTGACGGCCAGCTTTTTCGGCCCAAATAGGCTAAAAAAAGTGAAAATTTATCCTCCGGCAGTTGCCGGATTACCATAAATGGCAATTTTGCCGTGATTGCCGAGGAATGAACATCTTATGAAATGAACATGTGCGGTGACGGGTGACATACCGTGAACCTACGGTCGAAATGGTAACTTACACTGTAGTACAAAAGACATCCGTCACGTGTAAGGCTTTCCAGCCAATCAGGAATGTCTCTGCGTTTGTCCAAGCACGGACAAACATCGGACATATTCGGCACTCAAGCAAACTCTACGTCCGAAGCAGGGAAAAGTACACTTTCAAGCTTTCTGGATGCATGAACGTCTACTAAGTTTGCTGCTACCTTTCCACGGGTGCATGAAGGTAACAAGATAATTGCTAAGCTCTTGACTAAGCTACCGAGTCAGTGACAACAAGTAGTGGGCAAGTTGGATTCAAAGATAGCAAGTTTCATGAGATCTACCTAATTTATTCGAGCTCTCTGATTGACGAGAACATTTTGTAAATGAGAACAAGGAAAAATTGATGTAGCCAGGATGAGAGACACGAGGAACCAACCGAAGGTTGGTGACGAGTGTCTTTGGGGATTCGGGAATTCCAAGTTTAACAGCTTTGAAGCTTCCCTGGTACGTTTAGTGCATTTAGCTCTCAGATTTTTGTTTGGATGCTTGTCCTGTAGTTGCTTTCCGTGCGGAGCACGGGTTCATATGCTGCTCAAGTTGGTGATTTAATCATCCCTACTTTTTTCTTCGCTCCGCCTCTTTTTTTTTTCTTTTCTGTCTCTCTTTTTTTTTTTTTTCTTGTTCTCTCTTTTTTTCTTCTTGTTGTCTCTTTTTTTTTGGGCGGTTCCGGCTTTCTTTTTTCTGAGGTTCCGACTTTTTTTCTGCCGCCAAGTTTCCAACTATTTATTTTTCACAATTCCCGAACTTCTATTCCTGGATGCCGGGCTTCGGGGGTCGGGATGACCAACATCCGATGCTCGGCGGAGCGGGATCCAACGATCAAGGGAGGCTTGTCGTTATTAATGTTGCGAGTCGTCGGACCGTTGTTTGGTGTTATTATGCACGATCATGTTTGTCCCCGCTACATCTTCCCTCAACGCTCCTGCCTCAACAGTCGCGTCGCGTCTCCGCGTCAACCTCACACCTCCGTGAGACTGTGACAGTTCGCGTCAAGAACTGACGGATTCCGTCAGTTCCCTTAGACCCCAAACCCTTGCCTAACGCGTCCAACCCAGCACCAGAAAGCGCACTGACTAGCCAAGCCTGCCCTTGGTTTCCTCTGGCTACTCCAGCGCTTCGTGTTGGGCTCCAGTCATCTCAGGCTATGGCAAACCCCACAAGCTCTTCTCCAACACCCGATTGATTCCCTACTCTTGCAACTTACGTCTAGTAAACTGGTCAGTTTATCGCCAAATCTCTTGAACTATCATACCTTCAGACTCACAGCAAGCCACTCTGAACGTTTTCAAGCGTTTTGGCGCCGCCCAACGCGTTGCGCGTCGTGAGCATCGCCGATTTGATTGGAAATTTGGAGGTATATGCCTACTGCAAAGGTATGTCTAACCCGGTCAAGTCTCTATGGAATTCCTTGAACTGACATGCCCTTAGACTCACAACGAGGCCCTCCCAACGTTCCCGAGCGCTTCAGTGCTATCCGACGCCTTGCGCGTTGTTGCCATGGCCATTCGGATGGGAGGTTTGGGGTTATCTGCCCTATTGCACAGGTATGTCTAACCCGGTCAATTCTCTACGGAAAACCTTGAACTAACTTTCCTCCGGTTGCCTCAGGACCTCACCTCGACGTTCCTGAGCGCCTCGGCGCCGCCCAACGCGTTGCGCATCGTGAACATCGCCGCTTCGATCGGAAATTTGGCAGTACGTGCCCCACTGCAAAGGTATGTCTAATCCGGTCAATTTTCGACGGAACTCCTTGAACTAACTCTCTTCCGGGTGTCTCAGGCACTCGCCTCAACGTTCCCGACCGCTTCGGCGCCGCCCAACACGACGCACGTCGTGGCCACCCCGTTTGGATCGGAGGTCTGGGCGTATCTTCCCCATTGCAAAGGTACATCTAACTTCTTCAATTCTCATGGAATTCCTTGAACTAACTCTCCTCCGGGTGCCTCTGGACCTCACCTCAACGTTCCCGAGCGCATCGGCGCCGCCCGACACCCTGCGCATCGTCACCATTGCTGTTTGGAGATCAGATGTCTGGGAGGTATTTTCCATATTGCAAAGGTATGTCCAACTCCGACAGTTCTCTATGAACTTCCTTGAACTAACTCTCCTCCTGGTTCCTCCGGACCTCACCTCGACGTTTCCGAGCGGTTCAGCACCGCCCGACACCTTGCGCGTTGTCACCATCACCGTTTGGATTGGGGTACTTGCTGCAAAGGTACATCCAACTCAGTCAACTCTACATGGAATTTCTTGGCCCAACATACCTTCACTAGGCATGTATCCGCTGTGGGAGCGGCAGCAAGACAGGATCGCGACTTGTTCATTGCACAGATGCTCACGGATGGGAATACGTCCATAAACAAGCTGTCCTCGTATTCAATCATATCCTTTCTCTTGTATGATGTGAAGTCGTTCAGCAGTACAAACCACAGGGGCGCTATAAGCGGACTCCTGTTCTCTTTTAGCGCCTTCGAACTTCGGAATCAGCGACAAGCGTGAGAGTTATTTCGAGCGAAGAAGATCTGCATTCAAGTTTCTCCGGACTCCGTGTTGCTGAAAGGGAACAACGATGATATAAGACTCGGACAAGCAAGTACTCTAAGGCTTGCATAGGTAACTTTGTGTAAAGAGGTAAGACGAATGTTTTAGGAAAGGCGATAGAACTTGTGCCACGCTGTAACCCCTTTCACTGTCGCGTCCAAAATGGACTCCTCGTCGAACCAGTGCGTTGTCCACTTGTCCACCATATCGTCGTGGCATTTCTTGTTCATACCAGGAAAGGTAGTGCGGTCGAGGAGTGCACCGATCGCCTGCAAGTGCATAGGGTTTGTCGGATGAAGGACCTTTCTGCCGACTAGGTTCCACCATCCCTCCTTGAGGCTGCGCTCACAGCTTTTGTGGTTAGCACAGTGGCCATAATCGAGTTGGTCGGCACCAGGGATCTTTGGAGGGGTGTGCGCAACATACACCCGTTCCAGGTCAATCGCAACCTTAGCCTGGAATAGAAAGTTCAAGACGGTCGGCCCCAATGCGATGGCATCATCACTGGTCAAGTCGCCGCATACCGGGACCAATCTCTTGACCGCTTCTTCCACCCACTCGTGGATGGCAAACATCCGTGCGATCTGGAGGGTCCGCGACGGCGTGAGGTCCAACCCCACAAGAACACCTTTGGCGTAGGTTTTTGCCTCGTCAATGTCCCAGAGGCATCCTACGGTGAGCAGGTTAATGCAAATCTCCTCCTGGCGAGCCTGGGGTAGCGACACGATATTGATGGGGGCGAGGTCGCTAGAACAGGTTGGTTCAAGTTGATCATCGAATACGAAGAGAAGTATGCATACGATTTGAAAAAGTACGATAGAAAATCATCAAGCTGCGTGGATGTAATACCTGTCAAGATGATCGGGTTTTCCTCAGACCCTTCGGTAGGCTGGACTTTGCCATCCTTGTCCATGGTCGTCATTGACTGCGGAATATTGAAGATAGCTGTAAGGGGCGGGGACATCATCGTCAACACTGCAAGCGGGAAGCGGTATGTCGTCTGCTCCACCTATGTTGCGATGCTGAGTCTTTCAACGTTAGACAGAACAGCAACTAAACTCACAGCATAAACCATTGTACGGGTCTCGGTTGCCCAGAACCTCGGGTGGCGCGTGTAGGTCGCTTGATCAGCCATTGGAAAATAACACTGGGATGGTACGAGTCAAGGAGAGAAAAAACTTCTCGCTTAGGAATTCAACATGCGCCATCAATAAGGACGGACAAAGAGCGGCCATCTTCCTACCCCCACATTCCCTCCCTGCCATGGTATTCCCTCCTCTTCCAGCACGCGGAGGGGGGCTCCCATGGTCAGGGAACGTGGAACATGCTTACCAGATAATAGCCACGACGTTTAATCTCGCCTCTCAAGTCTTAACACAAGAGGCAGACTCGAGTCGTCTTCGGTTTCACGGTAATGCCTTAACTGAGGAGGTGATACCGCTGCTAGTACAGATGGAGATTCATGCCCAGGAGGAGTCTATTCCTCTGGCGTGGCTGCATTCTTGTGCCAGGCTAACAACCGAACTTGCCATTCAGTTGTTCACCGCCAGTGACACGTCGTCTTCAAGGTAATCTTTCCTGGTTTGCTTTTACAAGATGGGGGCCTCATTGATATCTTTGTCAGGGATGATTCAGGAATCAACTACCTCGACCCAATCACTATAGTGAAAACGGGCAAGCGGGGTCGCCCACGCAAAGAAATTGATATCCAGTTTCTCCAGGATGCCATCTCGGGACATCGAGGAATCTCAATTTCATCCCTGGCGAGAGCCTTGGGCATTGATCGCCATACTTTGTCCAGTCGGCTCAAGGACGCTGGCATCTCAATTAAATTTTCTGCCCTTTCAAGAGCGGATCTTGATGAGCTTGTAAAAGGGTTTCGGACTGTTAAACCGGAGTCTGGCGTCCGATATCTGATAGGTTTCCTTCGGCAGCATGGTTTGAAGGTGCAGAAGCGTCGGGTATATGCCTCAATCAAGCGCGTCGATGGTCTAGGTCGTGTTCTGCGTCAACGGCAAAAGATCCGAAGGAGAACATATAAAGTATCTCGTCCAAACGCACTGTGGCATATTGACGGCCACCATAAACTCATCCTTTGGGGATTTGTCATTCATGGTATAGTTGATGGATGCGCGCGGAAGGTAAGTTTTGTGTAACATTCATTTCACAACATTAATTCGCGGCTTCTAGGTTGTAGGCTTGCGTACTAGCACAGACAACAAGGCCACAACTGTCTTGAGCCTGTTTCTTGACGCAGTTGAGGAGTATGGAATGCCTTACCGTATGCGTGGTGATCGAGGGGCAGAAAATAAGTTGGTTGCTGTCTATATCATTCTCAAACGGGGAATGAATAGGGCGTCATTCATCTGGGGATCGTAAGATATAGAATTTCTCCCTCTGTGTTGGTACTCAGTCCACATTTTTGCAGTTCGACACATAACACTAGAGTTGAACGCCTCTGGGTTGAAGTTGGTTCGCAGTTCGCTCGGCGGTGGCGTGGGTTCTTTTACCGTCTTGAAGCCCTCCATGGACTGGATCGCACTAATTCAAGCCATCTATGGCTTCTACATCGACTATTCCTCGACATGCTCAACGCCGACTGCGCCGAGTTCCAGGCGCAATGGAATTCACATCCTATTTCTGGTGCTGGACATGATCAAAGCCCTGATGTGAGAGTCATACTACCTCTGTCTGTGCAGAATTCTGATAGTAGAAAAGGATATGTACTTCCTCGGCAAGCTTCAGAACGGTGTATACCTGGATGATTGTGCTGGCCTGAACCCAGACATCATCAACACTTTATACGGAGTGCACGGTGCCGTCCGCCAGCGAGCCCATGGCCAAACTGGAGCAGGCCAGCTCAGCGATGAGGAGTCAGACAGCGAAGAGGACTGGGAGGATATTGTTCAAGAGGTTGGCGCTGCAAATGAACACCACTTCCACCATGAACCTGTCTCAGTTCCAAAGCATGCCCCCCCCTTCTCCGACAACGCCCTTCGGGTATTTGACTCGACCCTTGCTGAGGCGAACCGTCTACAGGTCCAGCCGGCAGGATACGGAATTCGGCCAGAGGAGTGGGAGAACGGCACTTATCCTGCATTTGAGATTCTCAAATCGGGCCGGAAGGGGAGCAAACGACTTCGGATTGCTCTGCCAGATTCTATTTGGCGGCCTCGGGCCCAGTTGTGGGTACAGGCACTTGCGGTTTTAGATGAACTTACATACACGCTGGAGGGCTTGGATCTATCAGAGTCGTCGGATTCGGATTCGGATTCGGGTTAGTTGTAATTCGATACAATTTCTGGGAATATTTACAAGCATTTAGACGCTCTTGAGGGTTATTTGAATAAACGCATGGACCTATGTAAAACACGGCAGAGGTAGCTGGTAGGAAAGTATAAATGTCACGAAACCGTCCTGTCACTGTCGTGTTTTTTCTTCTTCCTCCCTCTCATCCACACAATGTCGTGCCAAGCCGAGGACAGCGATGGCGAAGAGTGTGACTGTGAAACATTTGCCCCCAAGGCCTCTCAGCCTAAGATATGCAGACATTGCTTACATCGAAAACAACACCACCCCGAATCGGACGAAACAATATCCTCTATCCTCTTACAGGTCAAGAAGGAGCACGAGGGAGAGCCTGGTACCAAGATGTTTGACCAAATCAATCAAGCCAAGCGCGAGTCGCTCGAAGGTATGCGGCCTAAAAAAACCAAAAAGTTGAGCAGCAAGGCAAATATTAACCCATTCCTCCCGTGTCATACCATTTGACAACTCCTTTGCAGGACCTCAAGCTCCCCAACGGCACCAAGAAGAAAGCTCGAGAGCCTGCCTCTGTTGCGACTTTCAAGCTCGATGGTTTCGCCATCCTTGGTGACGGGTTAATCCAAAACGAAGTGAGCCTTGCCATGTGTCAGCGCTACGTCGGGATACTAACAAATTCAGGAGCGTACAAGGCTTGAGCTAGCCGACGATTCGATTCCAAGCATGGCTTTCATACAAGAGCTAATAAATCAAGGATTAGCTGTTCGTTCGGACAACGAGATTGAGATCCCACTCTCTGCAACCCACGAAGACATTGTCGATGTCCTTTCGGAGCATTTGCCGGGACCCATGGCTTGGTTTGAGCATGTAGGCTTGTCCGTATTCAAGGACCCCAATAGCACCAAGATCGTAAGTGCGCCGGGATGGGTACTTTTGACACGCGTGAAACAACACCTCGCGGTCGTCCAGGTGGTCAACCCCACCGGAAAAGACTTTCACACTCATCGGGGGGGCAAGAATGCCGCCGTGAATCGTTTCATATTTCTCTGTGAGTTAGTAACAGAGTGGGATGCTCAGAACTCATCCGAACACTGTTTGCTTAGCTTCCCGTATCCCAATTCCCCAGATCGAGAGAGTCGCTTGGCGTACGAATGACTCCCTTGCGTTTGCTGTGTCGAAGCCGGACTCGGATGATGAGACCGGAGGTAAGCTACTCCTTGGTGGCTGCTTTCTTGAGATGGCTGACGATATCTGGAGATACACCAAAAAACAGCAAAAGCAGGAAGGGAAAGGGAAAGAAACGGCCTACCAGTGTTGAGTTTGAGCAAAGTGAAGAAGAATTCCCTCCAGCGACCCAGCCAGCGCTGAAGAAACGGAAGCTCCGTGGTGTGTGTCGACATACATAGCATCATCAAATCCGATCACTAACAACTTCGATCACAGCTCGAAGCGACGCTGACCTCCCCTCCATCTTTACCGATGAGATTGCGCAGGAAATTGCTTTTGGTGAGCATTTAATGCATTGGTTGGTGCCCGTGCGCTCATTCTATTTTTCTAGTCCCCGTCAGGAATGTTATCACACAGGCGTCTCATACTCAGGTTAATGCCGTCGCTGGACCTTCTACTCGGACCAGTAACGCAGTTTCGGGATCAAGCACACCGCTCGAACCCATTGACCTTACAGCATCTCTGAGTCGCTCGCCATCGCCATGGCCCTGGGCCCGGGCGACAACTCCAGAGCCAACCATCACCATTGACCCCACGTACTCCGACCCCGTTGAGTACACCTACTCCACCGGTCCCCGTGTGCTTCCCGACCGCAAATTCTTCTGAGTATACTCAGGCTTATAATGTTCCATCAATCATAGTACCTTCCACCAGAGCTAATGTTCTTCGCTATTGCCTCCCAGCCTTGACTTCTATCGTCGATCACATACCCTTCGTTGCTGCCGCTCTTTGCTATCTCCCAGCCTTGTCCTTTATTGCTGATCATATACCCTTCGTTCTAATAACTGCCGCTCTTTGCTATCCATACATATATACCCCGCATTGTCACCATCATTGACCAGACACTCCTTACTTTCTTACCACAAATGGACGTCGCGCTCTCCTTAATAAATTCCAGCCTGCTGTTGTTCAACAGAACAATTGTTTCATTGAAAGATTTGTACATGCAGGTATATCGTGAAGTACTACAGCGATTTCTCCGAGTAAGGCAACAACAATCATTTAATGTTCTTGACCCAGCAAGCTAATTCAGCAGGTGGTCGACGGCACACTGGTGGGCCTTGCTGCGGTATTCGGTGCCCAGCGGCACGACACCGGGGATGGTGTCGAAATCCGTGCTGATGCGGGTCTAGATGCCGAGCAACGCGATGAGGTCGCCAGTGTCCGTGTGGCGCCTTTCTTGTGCGCGTGGGAGATGCACAGGTCCTGGATGTGCACGTTTGTGCCATCCTGCCTGCCCCGCCCGGACCAATGCGCAAGGATATGCCTGGTCAAGATCAGCGCCCAGGACAGTTTAGACACAAACCGGCATAGACAATCGCAAACTCCCGCCGCGAGTATTAGTCAATAGGGATCTCGCAGCGCTCACGGCTCACAATGTCAGCATCAATGTCAGCGTTGGGCTGATAGTAACTGTGCGGGGCGGGGTTGTGCCAGACGACGAGCGGCGTGAGGAAGACCTGCTATCGGCAGCGCCGCGGTGCACTCGCACCCTGGCACTCAGGCGGCGAGAGGGGATACATGGTGGTCGTCGCGTGTCTTCATGCTCATGCTCATCCCTATGTCCGATAGCGGCGAATCGTTGATATGCGATGCCGAGCGAGAATGAGGTGCGGTGGCGGGGGGGCAAGGGGCAAGGGGCAAAGCAGGTAGGGACCCACTTTGTGAGGGCTGAGTTGTGCGCAAAGACGGCGTGGGGCGGGTACACGAGATCGGTGGATGCTGCACGGGCAACAGGGTCCGCAGGCTTCGGTGCAATTTGGGTGGAGGGGTGTGAATCCAGGGGGTGGATGAATGATCCCACTAACACACGCCAGCCATAGGTGATCGCAAGCTGAGTGGAGAGGCGCACCACGGATACAAGGTGGCAGTGCACTTGCGTGAAGACGTGGACGCTGGCGGCGATGTTGAGCTGGAAGATGTTGGGCCCGCCGTGGATGTCAATGGATAATCTAACGCATTGTTCCATTTTCTTGTATTAACGCTTCGTTGCTTTCGTGCGTCCTCGATTTGAAGTAAGGGATCTATTAGCGAAGACAAAGCTATGATGGCATTGTCATTAGGACTTGCGGGCTGGGCAGGATGTCGCTAACTAAGATACCATCACAGTGTTGCCGACATACGAACATACAAGTGCGCGAAGGAAAGAAGTGAATCTATGCCTCCGTGAGGTCGCGCAGCCGACGAACAGTACTGAGAAAGAGTCATCAATAATAATAAAGGATGGAAAAAGAGGTGCAGACGTACCTGAGGACTGTTGCAGCCAACATCGTCGAGACGGTCCATGCGTCCCCAGCAATGACCTTTCTACACGAAAAGCAGTTCCAGATGCTGACAGCGCTCCGCTCTACTGTATCCTACAAGGAAAAAAATCAGTATCTCGACTCTCCGCAAGACGATACGGGCTGGACGAACCTTGCCACAGAAAGTGCAGGTGTACCGGGTGTGTTGGGAGATTTCCATCCTTTTAACCTGCTTCCGCAGGGAGGCACCGTAACGCTGCACAAAATGTGCGCAGGCGACAGCAGCTCCACGATCCCGCTTGGCGCAGACGGCAACACATCAAACACCAGCAGCGCTATCATACAACTCTGACAGAAGAAACTTGGGGCTCTCTTCTCCCCAAGGTGCCGGCTCCTCCTGCGCAAACTGCAGCGTGTCCGCAATCGCCCGAGGACGTCGAATGTGGGGAGTTTGGGCGGGAGGACCACCAACTCAGCAAGGTAGGCGGGAGTTTGAGGTTGCGGGTGCGGAGCGTCTTCTCTGGCGTCGGTGTCGGCGGGTGATCTGGATACGGGTCGGCTCGTACTGGAAGTAAGACTCGTCTGTGTGCGCACTTGGAAAATAGAATAAAATAAAATCAAAGTGACGCACAAATTGGATGTGGTTGCTCCAAGAGGACAACGGCAGGGTGTCGCGGCACCAAGTGGCAAGATGTGCCAATAGCCGAGGCGCAGTTCCCAGTGTCCAAAGACTAGGGCAACATGGCCTCGGTGTCGGTATGCTGGTGGCACATCACCCTCCGGCGGGCCAACACAGCATCTTCCCATGCCTGCGGCACAACGCACTCATGCGGGCCAGCGAGAGATGGGGGGAAAACATAAGAGGACAATCATGCCACGGTCCACCCATGACTGATATATAATAACACTAAATATATCCACCCACGCGTCATTGCACGGGATGCGCGCCGCTGCTGCCGCTCGGGCTCCGGGCCGCACGTACATAAGCATGTTGCTGCATAATACCAGCACACACCGCCCTTCTTGCTCGTCACATCAAACAGCGTCGAACATGGCGCACACGATGCGGATGCTCTCACTATCACTCCCCGAGCACCAACCCGACCCCCGAAGGCCGACGTTCTGAAAATAGTTTGATGAATGACAAAAATAAATAGTTAGAACGTGAAAAAAAAAAGTTTGAGGACAGAAAAAAAGTTTCAGAACAGAAAAAAAAAAAAAGAGAGAACAAGAGAAAAAAAAAAGAGAGACAGAAAAAAAAAAAAGAGGTGGACCGAAGAAAAAAGTAGGGATGATTAAATCACCAACTTGAGCAGCATAGGTTCATGCTAGTTGATATTGAAACCGACGGCGAAGGTGCTTTTCTTTCCCGACAGTCTGTGTTACTCCGTGCCCTCTGTCTTATCTTGCGCCGACCCGCTCATCTAATATTGTTTCTTTGCAGGATCTCCTCCCTACTGTACATTCGAGAAATTGATGCGGTCTTCGCGTGAATTTCCTCCTCAAGGCAGAAATTAACGGCGCTCGACAGTGCGTTCTCCTTCCCTTACGCTCTGCAATCTTGCTGTACATCATGGCATCTACGCCCTTTTCCGTGTCGTGCTCCCCGCCCTTCCTCTTACCTCACTGTTTCCTCCCGCGCATCCACTACTAACCTATTCTCTGCAGGGCTCAAACTATCGCCGTGACGAAACGACCGCCCCGCCGCGGTGACAGACGTCCGGGGTCTCCGTCCAATGCAACCTACCTACGGGCTGGCATCCGCGGACCATGACATCCTCGACCCGTACCGGCCCTCCTTCCCATCCCTCTCGCTGATGGTCATCGTTTCTATACACCTGACATCCGCATCCATCCCGTCCCTCCCCCGACCCATCCGCTACTAGTGCACCCTGCATCCGATCCCGCACGCGCGCAATGGACTCCCTTTTTGATGAGGGGCGCGACGGGCTCCTTGCATGCGCGGTGTGTATTCGCGCTGCGGGAATGCGTGGTGATGTGGGATAGACGTGGAGGCGTCGAGAGTGTTGCAGTGCGGGTGGGGCGCGGCCTTCGGAGTTCGGAAGACCACGCGCGGACCGGTGGAGCAGGCACATTCAGCGTTAGGCGCGCGCGCAGGCGCTGTAACCAGCCAAGGACATGGCCGATGGAGGACCGCCTTTGTGACGACGCGTGCACACAGCGCCGACCCTTTTGCGCGACTTCCCCGCTCGCCACCGATGCGTCCGTGCTCACGCCTGTGCTTCGCGCAATCCAGTGGACCGCGCACCGAGTTGCGTAGTGCGATACCGTTTTTCGGTTCGTTCGTGCGGGCGTGGCGCGGGAAGGATGAAGAAGGGGTGGGGGGCAGCGGGCGGGTGCGAGTTGATGAAGGGGTGGATCGAAACGAGGCATGCGAGGGAGCTGTGGCCTGCCGACACGCTCCCTACCCATGCCTGCGCCCTCTTCCCATCGCAGCTCACGCCGACTGAGCACCGCGTTGGCTGTGGCCCGCCTAGCTCCACGGGTGGTGTCAAGCTTCAATGTCGGCTCGACGAAGGGGACGTCCAGACGTCCGTGAATCCGGGATCCCGCGCTCTTGAGAACGAGGCGGCGCGCAACATTTTGGACGGGTGGGCGCCACAACTTCGAGTCTACTTTCGGTGCATCCGCACATACACTCCCTCCCTTTATCTCGGGAGCCCGGGCACGGGCGTCAGCTCATTGGGTATCGACCACGGGGGGCATTGGAAGGGGAGGAGTGTGGATGCGGCGATCAACCCGCGGTGTTGCGTGGCGAGGTGGATTGGCTCGAGATACTCGAGGGCGGTGGGTGGCCGAAGGACGACTTTGATGCAGCATCCGCGCCCGCGCCCTCGCCTCTTTCCCCCGCCCACGCCGTTGAACGTGAGACCGTCCGTGCGGGTGGTGCGCCGCGGTGTGCTCGTCGGGTGGAGCGGGATTCGCTTGTCGGACGCGAGGAGTGTGTCAAGGCGCGGTCCTCAGCGGATTGCGGACAGTGGATGTGGATGTGCGGTTCCCCGTGGATGTATTGGCTCGAGACGCACGGCGGAGACTTCGCACGGACAGAACGCCCGTACTCTCCCACCCCCGGAAGACGATGGCGAAGGCCGCATCGGGAAGACGACGATGGGGGAAGCTTGAAAGGTGGCGGGCAAAGTCTGCGCGGGAACAAGACGAGTAGTAGTGGGATGTCAAGAAACGCGGCAAGCAAGACGAAGCCTATCCGGCCCTTACGGGGCGTCGGCACCGCTCGTATGCCCATCCCCCGGCAGGACGTCGACGTGCTTTAATCGACTCAGTTGTCCCCCGACACGGGGATTCAGCGACTGGAACGCGCGCCGCGCGCTCGACAACCTCACATCCCCGCGCTGCATTCGGATTCACCAGACCTTTGATGCTCCGCTCCTCGCCCATCTCCTGCGCGTCTTGAAGGTGTATTCCGAGACGCACCTCGCCGTAGCGCCTTACGTGCCGCACCCCGCAGGAATCGCCTATCAGGCGCGGTGCGTTCGCGTGCGATGGGTTAGGGCGTACCCTGGCCTACCTCAGCCTGTGCTAGCCACCGGTGACCCCCTCCCCCTCATTGACACCGATTCCCCATCGCGTCCGCACGCTCCTTGCGTTCCTGCACACGGACGATACTCGCGCACACCCCCGAGTCGAAAGTTCAGGCTAGAAATGGGAGGAAAGAGGATGTGCCCGGTATCGCTGTCTCCGTCGGGGAACAGTTCAGGATGAATTCTGTCGTTGGAAGTCTTATCATTGATCACCATTCAACATTGTAATATTTCCAGTGAATGAATCGCTAGGGAATCACTCGAATTGAACGGCTGTCTGTGTGCTCACTGGCTCGAGGGTCTCGGACGTTTCAAACGCAATTTAATTGAATAAATAAATTAGATGTCCCAGAGGTTGGTACTATTGGATACTTGAAGAGCTAGAAGGAGTTCACCGACCGCGCAAGGCGGTCCGAGGGCTACTATGTACTTTTCATACGTGTGGGGGCTCTGTGCAGCCATGGATAGACCGTCGAAACTCTCTCCTTGGAGCATGAATGGTGATTCAAACATCTCGCGGAATCGCTTGTGGGGAAGACTGGCCCAAAATGCATTGACAGTTTCTCTCTTGCGTTGCTAGATTTTTTGCTGGGATTGAGAGCAAGAAAGGAAAGGAACATGGCCGCTTACCTGCATCGTCACCGAGACCACACCAGGGAATCGCGGTACCCACTTTGGGTTGGAGTCGGCGACCAGAGCCCGTTCGTGGCGCTGGATGACCGAGTCCATCAACGCCTTCACCGTGGCTGGCAGCATAACCCGGAGTTGAATCCCACCCAGTACCGCCGCCGGCCAAGCTTCTAAACTGCTTCATTATGAGCTGGTTGTTCTCGAAAGAGAATTATGAAGGAGGAATACCTTTCGTGTAGAAGCTTGAGCCCCTTTTCCGCAGGCTCGTCAGAACGAACTTGATGCGCTCTCTGGAAAAATGCGCGCGATTCGTACGCCAGTCGGCACGCAGTATGCCACGCTGTCGTTGTAGGGCAGACAGTGGCCCTGCGAGACTCGCGCACTGACCGTTCGTAATTAAGTGTGAGCGAATTGTAGTACCCTTCAAGCAACAACGCGAAGGTATACTTGTGAACTGGGTTCGATGTTGGCATGTTTTTTAATGGTGATAACCCCGGAAATGCTTACCGTTCAACGTCCCGTATATGTGTTCTTGGAGGTCTTTTATCACCGTTGCAGGAGACCTGGTATTTAGGAAGATCCGCCTCCGGAAACTGACTCCGTCGTAGGACAGAAAATAAACATCCGCAGCATCGTAGAGACATGCATGAACCGGGATGAGCATGGTGGGGTCGATGTGTGTGTTCTGTCGGCGATTCAAGTGCCAGACAGCTTTGTAAGTAATAGTATAAGCATCAGTCCCTGTCAATGATGCAACGTATAAAACCATACCAAATAACTCGCAAAGCACGGGGGTCAACGCTTGGAGAAACTTCGTTTTTCCCGATTGGCGATACTTCAACTCGCGCACGAGAAACAGCATCTCATCACGACAAAAAATCGCCCCTTCGTCGCTGCTTATATCTGTCTCGGGAACCCTATTTTCTGGCCTGTCTCGCAGAATACCGCCGAAAAGCCAAACCAGAGATTGAAGGGCCTAAAAACATTGTCAACTCTCGCTCCGCGGGTAGCAGAGGTATTTACCCCGCTAGAGAGCGACCCTGTGGCGGACTCGCTCACAAACGACTCGATCGTCCTTGACGTGAGTTTCTCCATTACAGAAGTCGGTAGCATAACGTCGGGCACGTCGAAGTCCTTCCATTCTTTGAATGGATTCTCCTCGTTCCCAACAAGACCGAAATATTTAGCCACGGCCTCATATTGGGCCTCCGAGAGTGGCTTTCGAAGAGCCACGAAAGTTGACATTGGCTCGGTGGATTCAGTCCCTAACTGGAGTTCGTTGAGCAGGCCAACAATTCCACTGTTCTTGAAAGCGGTGTCGAGGTCCATAGGGAGAGCTTTCGGTCCGATAAAACACGGGTGCAGTCGACAGGGCGGGCGACACATACAAAGGTCCGAGTCAGATTTTCTTTTCATTAGAGGTGATGACATTGTGGGGGAGGGGGAAGAAGAAGCTTGGAAGGCCGGAGGGCAGCGGATGGAGGAGCGGGCTGAAGAAAGGGTTGAAGAATAATTAGGGGCGCCGGTGCATCGCCACGGTCTCGGTTTCATCTCAAACGGCCTACATATCGTATGACTCAGCCATTGTGTGAGCGGCGTGTCTTCCATAATCGCATGGCCCTCCGTGTCCTCGTATTGGCAACAGCTCTCCTGCTGTGAAGATCTCTCCATAAACTGTGGAATGAACGAAGGTCAGCCACCCGAAGAAAATATATGGAAGACAGTGCACCTTGATCCACAAGGCGACGGGTGTGGATTGCAGTGGTTCAGCGCCATGGTCCGACAAGCAGTCACCGGAGGGCTTTGACACAATGACTCGGACTATCACAAGCTCCCGAAGTTCGCCACTGGGGCCATGATGCGCCTCCCCCACCCCCGGCACTTTGACCCGTCAGATTAAACAATGCTCGCTGTATACGGGCTCGCTCTCGGCTGTGCCTCAGGTTGTAGGTTGACGCATCGGGCCCTACTAGTAGATTTGATGGCGTGAACGGCGAGAATAGTTATACTGGGAAGATGTTCAGCACGCCCCGAGCAACTGGTTACAGTAAGTGCTTTGTCCATCTGTGTCAGCTCAACGTTTCCACATAAATACCCACGTTCGGAAAAGTTCCCCGACACTTGCATCACGTTACGAGACAATCCAGAGTAATATTGGGCACCCTCGTGAACCACTGTGGAATCAGGGGTGTTCGTTTGGGATAAAGATCGCACCACGGACTATAACGGAGCCTGGGGCTGCGTATCCTCCGACACGCACGTATTCACCGCACTCGAGGCCTCGCGAGAGCGGGCCATACATTGGCAGGGCCAAGCTCTACAAGGAGCAGGATGATGTGACACCAATAAATTGGTCTCGCATGGATTACAACAAAATAGGTTCTCAATCCAAGCCTGCAAATGTTTATTTATGAATATGTGGAACCGCCAAAGACTGCATCGGCCATTTCGGACTTCCACATCACCCCGTACCCATCACTCGGTTCTTAATAATGCCACATTTGGACATCAAAACCTCCAGAGTCCTAACCAGGCAATTTCCCTTCAAAATTCATCGATCATGATCGAGGACCGCATGGCCAGGAACCCGCTGTTCATTGGCTGCACAGGCCTCCATTCCACGTGAGACAATAGAACAATAAACTCGCATTTCGCTGCTCACAATAGCAAGCCTCTCCATTCTATGACTCGAGACACCAAAAATAGATGGAACAAAAGGCTTATTGTTCTCTATCCGGAGCCGGACTCATGACATCATAGCTAAAGACAATTAGCTTATTGTTCTTGCTCTTGACTCACTTTTAATATTCTGACTCACTCTCTCCATATTTTGATGCCAAGATATTTTTCATTTGTATAAAAGACCTGTAGCTACCTCATGTAAAAAGAGTTCCCCCATCTTTTGTATTCTCCCTCTCACACAATCGAAACGGGCTTTGAACTCCACTTTGCACCAACTTCGCCTGTACTCTGCTTACTGCCACAAACGTCCTCTGGTCCTCGAAAAGAACGAGACCACCTGTTTAGTATCTTTTCATTCTAAATACATTGACTTCTCTGTTCTGTAGGTTCACTCGTCCCAGACGTAACTTCAGTGGAAGCATACACCCTGCGTGTACGTTCCTCAGAAACCGAACCCACTCCCAAAAGACTTTGGTATCCTTCGTTCTTCGGAACGTGAACCGTCTAGCATCGCAGCAGGACAGTTTTCGATACTGGACCCACTCAATCACGTATTGTGATTAACGATACATCTTATCGATACGTGATAGTATTTTTTATACGACGTCACATCTGGAGCCCACCGCGAGGGGGTTCTACTATCGATAATCCATCCTTCCTGCGTGCTAGCCCATTCACGCATCCTTCCCTCACAACAACCTCACCGCCTCTACCTATCACCTATCCCCACACACAATGTCTACCACTACTGCTACCAACGTACCACCTGCTACACGGCCCCGCAGCCGCATCGACATGCCTCCTCTTCAAAGCAGAGGTGCTCCCAAGAAATTCACGGGCCGTGCCCACGACGTTACCAAATTTATCTCGCACTGTGACAAATTATTCACCCAGAACAATGTCTTTTCAGACATTGAAAAGGTTGAATGCATGGCCGAATATTGCTCTCGCAATGTCCTTCACATCCTCGAAGGGATGAAACATTACTCCACTCCCAATTGGTCGGTCCTGTGTACAGACATGGAACACATGTTCGATGCAGACAAAGACCTTCAGCGCCACAGACCTGCTGATCTACGCAAGCTCACGGAGAAATGGCGCAAGATGCCCATCAAATCCATGAGCACCTGGCGAAAATATTTGCGTCAATTCACCCGAGTTGCCGGATGGCTTGTTCACCAGAAACTCATTGACGAGAAGGAGAGTGCCAGATATCTTTGGCATGGCATCCACTCTCGTCTCCGATCCCTTATCGAGAATAGACTTCTTGCCAAGGATCCCAAACGCGACATGAGCGTTCCTTTCACCGAAGACGAAATTATAGGTGTCGGTGATGCCAAATTCAAGCGCGGGCGATTTGATGCAGATATTGACTCGGACGACTCAGACTCAGAAGACTCCGAATTGGAATCAGACTCAGATAGCTCGGATTCTGAGTACTCAGACTCAGAAGACGAATTTGAGTACAAGAAGAAGAAGAAGTCCAAGAAGTCAAAGTCCAAGCCAGCACCCAAGAAGAAGGTCAAGCGCACCAAGGACTCATACACACCGACTATCATCTCCAAGCCCACTGAAGTCCCTCCCACTGTGCCCGATAACTCTTCTGAAGTCGGTGACCTGGTGAAGAGGCTCAGTAACATGAGTCTCGATGACAAGGAATATAATTATCTTTATTATCGGGCTACCAGCCTGGATCCCCTTGTTGCCCGCTGTGTCCGTGCACCAAACTTGACTGTGCATGTACCACAGCCTCCTCTTCCTCCTAACAATTTCCGCAACAACCGATATGTCCAACCTCCAAATCAATTCGGGCAGAACCCGAATGCAAATCAACCACAGTTACAGCCAGCCGAAAGAACCTGCTGGGGCTGTGGTGACAAAGGACACGGATTGTGGGAGTGCCCAGTTATGGCAGACCCTATCAGCAAAGGAGACCTCAAGCGTGGAGAGCGCGGTATCGAATGGAAAGATGGATCCTTGCTCAGAAGGTTTAATCAGCAAGGAGAAACTTTGCATAATGCCTACCTCCGTCAACGTGCAGAACGTCTCGGACAGCCCACTCAGGCTGCACAATCCAATCTCACATATGCCGCAACGGTTCCTGTTGATTGCAACCAAGAAGCAACTGAAGCACCTATTATGCCGGTGTATATTCAAGCCACCACTTCCGATGAAGAGCTGGCAAGAATTTTTGCAGTCACCAGATCCTCGGATAAACTCCATCGCACTGTTCCGTATCAGGTGCCAGAAGGAAGCACACGTCCGAATACTCGGGCCCATGTAAAGAAAACAGGGTCTGAACTCGAGGGTATCCCAGACAGTGTCAAAGCAACCAAGAAAGGGCCGGAGAACCACATCAAACAGGAAAATGGAGAAGCAGCTTCCATTCCTGCACAGCATCCTGTAGACCAGATTGACCCTCGAGTGGATTTTTCCCGAGAAGACGTTATCATGGAAGACAATGAAGTCCAATCGCAAGACCCCGATCAGGTACTGAAGGCGGCAAATCAGCCTCCCAAGCTGTCAAAACGGGCCGGTCCGCGGCAGTCAGCTGTCTCGTCCTATATTAATCCCCAAGATGTTCTCAACCAGCTGTTGAATAACAAGATAGAACTCAGCACAGGCCAAGTCCTTGCAGTCTCACCAGTCCTATCCAATGCTTTCATTGATGTTCTCCGGCTGAAAAACGGTGCGCGCAACGTCGCGGCAACGAATTTAGCCGAGGAGATATCACACGCCGCCTGTCATGACATCACTGTAATGACTGCCGAACCCCAAATCCCATCTAGGATGCCGGAAAAGAGGCCGGATTCAATTGTAGCTGCCACATTTATCACGCGGGATCGTCAACGCCTCATCCGGCTTCAAGTCCAGATTAACAGCAAGACAGTTATAGCTATTGTGGACACAGGGTCCATGCTCAATGTTGTCTCTCGGGCAGCATGGAGAAGTTATATGTCGCACTACTCGATGGATATCACCAGGCACATCAACATGGGTGATGCCAACGGCGGTCAAGCACAGCTTCGAGGCTATCTCAAGGATGTTTCGATGATCATGGGTGGTGTCGAGACCACAGCCAGCTTCTGGGTGGGAGAAAAGGTCCCATTCGAAGTTCTTTTAGGTCGACCTTGGCAGCGTGGCAATTATGTCTCAATCGAAGAACGGCGCGACGGCACATATCTTGTTTTCAAGGACCCTGACTCAGGAGACAACAGATATGAATTACTGGTCGATGAAGGGGACGATAACCCCGATCCTTCCAATAATTACAGCGAGACCTCAGTCCCGATGCCCGGAAGTTTCATGGTTGAAGTAATCAGCTCATCTCGATCTGGCAGCAAATCTTCGAGCTCGGACTCATCCCTTGTCGAAGTATCATCCCCTTCTGAAGGCAGTACCAACAAGGAATCATCTTCAGATCTACCACAGTCCCAACTTGAAGTCGAAATTTTTGGTGACCCTGATTCTGATTCTGATGATCCGGATATGCCTCCACTTTTCACCCCTCCTCCTTCTCCTGGCACTATCACTCCTCCTCCACACCCTGTCTGCACTCCCGTCTACTCTGTCTACCAGAGTCCTCTATGCCCAACCTGCGAAGTCCTCCTACACTCGGGCATGTTTGAAAATGTAAATGATTGGACTACAGAACTCGGAGATTTCAGCCGAGATGCAAATCATTTACTGGAAGATATATCATCCTCACACCCGGGTTCTGGACTCAGTGATGTTACAGTCCACACCTACTACATGGCTTTCTACAATTTACAGAATTACGAGGTTGTCGAAGATCCCACAGATGCACCAAACACAACTTTCATTCCCCTTTTGGCCACAGATCCCGCAAAATTCGCAGTTTTCTATCCACTCCCTGCCATAATCAGTCCCCAATCACAGAGCTCTATTCAAGGGTTTCTTGTGATGCATCCAGAACTTGTCTGGCTCGGCATGCACTGGCGGCTCACCCCGCAGGCCTTTCTAGACCGAATTGCTGTGCTGATCACGTCACACCGAGTCCGATCAAACTCTAAATTGACCACGGGACAGATCTGCGGGATTACCGAAAAGAGCCTCCGAGATTCGGATCGAAGCGCCACAGGGCAGTTTGATATCCGAAGAATCGGGACCAACCCCAATTATTTTTTGGAATCGATCCGAGACAATATCACTGGCCATCTGACCGACCATGAAATTTGTCTTATAAGACTGTATTTCCAGCTGCGACCCCAGTTGATCCCCAACGCCATCTTCCACAACCAGGATCCAACTCGATTCATCTATTCTGTACTCTGCCTTCTCCGCCACCTCCCTGAATTTTCGCTTGTCTTCACTGGTCACCTTCCACCTTCCAACTTCCTATTCAACGTGTCACTCGTGCCTATTTTGAGCTCGGAAATGTCCGACGGGCACGGATCAATCGCGTTGCCGCGCAGCTATTCTCCTCGCTACTCTCCCTCCTCTCCACCCTATGTTCCTTCTTCACCTCCGCAATATTCTGCCATCTCCCCCATCTATGTCTCGAGTTCCCCTTCCAGTAATGTTGGAACTCCGGGCCGTGATGAAGTGCAGTCTGCAGAAGGGCCCAACGATTTGACGGGGCGTTACAGTATGCAACGACGCATCGAAGAACTCCACCTTTATGCTAATTCACGAGCAGACTCCGGTCAATCTAGGGCTGCCCCCACGGAGGTTGTCTCTGATACTGGCTATGCAATTCCTTCTCGTCGTCGACCCACTCGCCTCCAGGAGCTACTTGACGCTCCTGTGAACACGCCCATCCAGCAGATTCTTCGGACACCCGTGTCTATTCCTATCCCCACGTTGCGCAGACCTGCACCAGACTCATGCTTTGCTTGTGACGGTGCCATGCACTCACAGGCACAGTGCCCGCATAATCATGGCCTGCCTGAGCGCACTGCCATCCCGAGTCGTGTTCCGAAGCGTCGCCGCGAGGCCAGCCCAGTTCCTTTCCGCGAGATCAGCGCACTCCCGGTTCCCTTTTCGCTTCCACGTCCCATTCCGTGCCATCCCATCCCTGTGCAGCGTTCACGTGGTGTTGCACCTGCTGCAGTTAATCCTGCGCTCGCACCAGTACCGGAGTCTCCCATTGAACCACATCACTCGTATCTTTGGAAGGCCCCCATTCGCGAACGCAGCCTGTTGGATAAGACAGTTCAGTCTGCTGGTGCAGTCTTCGAACTCTCTCGGACCTACACAGAAATGTATCCTCCTATGGATCCGCGCTTGAAACTGCGAGAATGGGCCCGGCGTCGGGACAATCGGATCCACTCCGAAATCGAGGTTTATTACAATGATGATCGCAAAGCTGCTCTCCCAAAAATCCTCGTCGTCATGCTTGCGAAGCAGGTTGATCACGAGGAGGCATTCCATGAACCACACACTCAGCTCCCCGGAACCAAGCTTTATATCAACTATCTGCGTGTACTCGAGCTGCCTCCTCAGCTTCATGTTCTTCATCGGGAGGGTGTTCACGACCACGCAGCCTGGGAGCCCTTCATCAGGACAGGCTACGAGATTATTTCGTACCACCTCGAAAGCCAGACGATCAAACAGCTCCGAATCACGGCCGCTACTCCTTTGCACCTCCAAGTCATCCCGTACTCTCAGGAGTATCGTATCCACCAAGATGACCTTTTCACCCGCTTTCAGGCTGGTGTGCGCCAGCAGATAGACGAGGTTCTGCAAGGTGTCGTGCTTCTCTGCAAGGACGACGTACTTGGAACTCGGAACACACGTGCCTATGCTCAACACTACCAAGAGCAGTGCCTGATCCGGTCCAAATGGGACAGCATGACTCGTCTCCCATCTACCTTCATCGTCACCTCGACGCCATCTCTTCCATTGCCGTACCCCGGAGACGTGCTTATGGGCGACCCTCTTTACCACCCTCTTATGCACGTCTTTGAGGTCGATTTTCTTCGCAATGCAGTAAGGGCGTTGAAGCACATTCGTCCGAGCCAGCGTTACAACGAATTGGACGAGAGTGTGACAAAGTTCACTGAAATGACTTCGCCATACCAGACAGCCCTATCACGTATGTTCCTCAGCCGCATCTTTGACCAGATCGAAACCATCCCTATCTTCGAATCTCCATATGGCTCCGATGACGATGATATGTCTTCTATGTCCCGCGATGTAGAGACTCCCGATGGATTCCGCTCCAACGACTCCAACTAGGCCTTCCCATGACTCCGAATTTCTCCTCATTCTGGCTCTTCTGTCTGAAACTTTGGTCCTCAGTCTGACACGAATATTCTGCGACTCCTATTCCCGACTTTTCGACATGTACCACCATCCCATGCCACTCTAGTTTTCTTTCGATGTGTACCACTACCCCATGCCCCCTCAATTCCCTGCTCTACTCCGACTTCTTCTGGTTCCTTGTCTTGATTTTTCCTGTGCCCCGCGGAATGATAGCGTTCATGTTCCGGGCACCCTTTTCATTCCCACTCCATCCACTTCCCAATATCTGGCACATTACGATCAGATCCCCTCCCAGAATTATTTCCTTCCTACTCCCATGTACTACCACCTCAATGGTCGTGGCAACGACCTTAAACTTGCTAATGGTGTCCCTGCATCATTCTCTCGCCTCAACTCTCTTCCTCTCCCTGTGTATAACATCCATGCTCACCTCCACCTCTCCCGCAGTCTACTTGTCCGAGCTCTTGGCCCGCTATGGCATAAAACTGGCATTGTACTTATCAATAGTTGTCGTGTGCGCCTTTACGTACCGCAATCCATTTGTGACTGCAAATATGGACCGCTTCCTCCACCCCAAACCACTCAATCGAAGCACTCAGAAGCATTTTGTACCCGGAAGATACCCAGTACACTTTGCACGAGTTGTTGAGGAGGTTACCGATGAATTACCGCTTCCCCACGCCGGTCTCGGCACTTCCCACAGAACAGTTCCGCCAACTCCGCTAACTCCGCCGAAGTCAAAAGCCGGCCCGCCGCATTCAAATCCCGCTCCCGAAGGTGCTGAAACGGAACCAATCTATATCTCGTTGACAGATTTGGATCTCGAAGATGGCGACATCTTGATTCCAATGACAGTTAATGACGGTGGAGCCGTCGAAGCACTCACAGCATACAAGAAAGTCGGGCAGAAAGTCAAACCTCTTGCCCAGGCATACCCCGAATATGCTCGCACGAGGCGTAGCTTCCCCGAGGACCCTCTCAAATCCCTTCCCCAGCTACCCACCAATCCACCCGAATATTCACCCACCGCGAAAATATCCCGCGAACGAATGGATTTGTTGAATGTCAATTCCGATGGATCCTTATGGCCTGAAGAAGTAAAGTTGTTCGAGCACATCATGCACCTCAATGAGCATGCCCTGGCCTTCGAAGAAACCGATCGCGGAACGTTCCGAGAAGATTATTTCTCACCCTACATCTACCCAGTTATTGAACACACGGCATGGGTATTCAAGAACATTCCGATTCCCCCGGGAATTCTCGACAAGGTCATCGAACTTCTCAAAGTTAAAATCGGTCACGGTGTATACGAAAATTCGCAGAGTGCTTATCGATCACGATGGTTCTGTGTACTCAAGAAAAATGGCTCCCTTCGATTGGTTCACGACTTGCAACCCTTAAACAAAGTTGCAGTCCGAGATGCCGGTGTACCTCCCATCCTCGACGAATTTGTTCAGCCCTATGCGGGGTGTCAAATATTCACAGTCTTCGACCTCTTCTGGGGATTCGATGCACGAAAAGTCCACCCATCTAGTCGTGATTTAACGGCATTCATGACGCCATTGGGTCTCCTGCGACTCACCTGTCTTCCCATGGGCTTTACGAACTCTCCCACTGAGTTCCAACAATGCATGGTCTTTCTCTTGCAGGATGAAATACCGAATGTTGCCAATATCTTCATCGATGATTTACCAATCAAAGGACCTACAACACAGTATCCAGATGAAGATGGCAAGCCTGAGGTGCTGAAATCCAATCCAGGCATCCGCCGATTTGTGTGGGAACATGGACTTGATGTTCACCGCATAATGCACCGAATTGGTCATGCAGGCGGCACATTCTCCGCTAAAAAGAGTCAAATCGCACAACCGGAAGTCTTGATTGTTGGACAAATCTGTAACCAGACAGGACGACTTCCTGATCCGAATCGCATTGAGAAAATTCTCAACTGGCCTCGCCTCACAGATGGTAAATCTGCTCGTCGCTTCCTCGGCCTATGTGGTGGAGTTAGAAATTGGATTGAGGGATATTCGACACTTGTAAAACCCTTATCCCAACTCTTCCACAAGACCAAAGACTTCTTCTGGGGACCCGAACAGGAAACAGCTTTCGCGAGGATTAAGAAACTCGTCACCTCAGCACCGGCACTTGTCAATATCGATTATACCTCAGATCGGGAAATCTATTTTTCGGTGGACTCAAGCCCTTACGGAACCGGTTTTGTCTTGGCACAAGAAGACACTAATGGATGTAGACGACCTGCTCGATACGGCTCCCTCCCATTCAACGAGCGAGAAGGCAGATATTCACAACCAAAACTCGAGCTGTACGGGTTATACAGAGCCCTTCAGCACTGGCGCCTCTATCTTTTCGGCATCAAGAGGTTGAATATAGAAGTGGATGCAAAATATATCAAGGGAATGTTAAATGCCCCTGATCTCCAGCCCAACGCAGCAATCAACCGTTGGATACAAGGCATACTTCTTTTTGACTTCAACCTCATTCATGTCCCTGGCAAAACGTTCCATGCCCCGGATGCACTTTCACGACGAGAGCTTGGTGAAGGCGAGACTGTTGAAGATCACGATGATTCGTGGCTCGACGATATTTCCCTCCTTGCATACAGCACCGAGACTCCCACAGCTAATTTCCTCTCTCTCTATGCTCGTCACACTATGCCAACACTTCCACTCCCATCTTTCCCCACGGCTTCGGTTTATATAAACCAGGTCTCCCCAGCCTTATCACCTTTCGATTCTCTTCTATTTGAAATCCGCCACTTCCTAATTACCCTCCAACTCCCCATTTTCAACCAAGCTGACTCAGCACGAAGACTTCAAGCCAAGCGCAGATTCCTCAAAAAGGCCTCTCTGTATTTCATGAAGGGAGATCAGATGTTCCAGAAGAACGGAGATAAGATGCCATTGCTGGTCATCTTTGAACCCAACCGTCGAATTGAGATCCTCACTCAGGCCCACGAGATGCTGGGTCATCGAGGGGAACTTCCTACACTCGAAACGATAAAACTCCGCTTTTTCTGGCCTCACCTTCGCACCCAAGTCCATGCACACGTGCGATCATGTCACGAATGCCAAATTCGAACACGGATCCCGCTTCAGGTCCCACTGACTGTCACAGTGCCAACTACAGTCTTTGCAAAAATTTACGTGGACATCATGTTTATGCCAACGGCCCGAGGCTTTCGGTACATCGTGGCTGCCAAGGACGATCTTTCTGGAGTCACAGAAGCTCGCTGCCTTCGCCGAGCCACTGCTCAATCCCTTGCCAAGTTCTTCTGGGAAGAAATATACTGCAGATACGGAGTTGTTCTCGAAGTCACCACAGACAATGGCTCAGAACTTAAAGAGGCTTTCGCGCTCCTCATGGAAACCCTTGGTGTCCCACATGTCAAAATCTCGCCATACAATTCACGCGCGAATGGTGTGGTAGAACGAGGCCACTTCATCCTCCGGGAATCAATCATAAAAGCTTGCGAAGGAAACATTAATTTGTGGCCTCTCAAGGTTGCTGCCGCTGTCTTTGCAGACCGTGTCACCTTCAGACGAGCTACAGGACAAACCCCGTACTACACATTGCATGGATTTCACCCCATTCTTCCATTCGACCTCACCGAATCAACTTACCTGGTTGAAGGATGGACCTCACACATGAGTCCTTCTGACTTGCTAGCACTCCGAATCAGACAGATCGAGAAGCGGCCTGAAGATATTCGCCAGGCTGCAGCACGTCTACATGCCAGTCGTATTCACTCGAAGGAGGAGTTTGAGCAACGATATCAGGCCAAGTTTTACCGGGAGATCTACTATCCTGATGAGCTGGTTTTGGTTCGAAATTCGAGGATTGCCAATGACCTTGGTCGGAAAACAAAACCCAAATGGCTAGGACCTTATGCTGTTGTTCGCCGCACTCAAGGTGGATCATATGTCCTGCGAGAGCTATCCGGAGAGATCAGCATCCAAGGCATCTCCGCGACAAGATTGTTGCCATATATTTCACGGGATGATCCGAGACTTGCAGAACTCGCTCATGGGTTCCCATCAGAGTCTGCAGTCGAGCGAGTCGACCCATTGGCACAGAATGAACACGATGTATCTGAAGCCCAAGAACAAGAACTAGCGGAAATGGATGAAGAAGATCTTTGAAGACACTGTACTCCTCTCACCCCCCCTTATTTTTCCTTCCTTCGACATCTCGCTGGTATCTACCAGCTCAATGGTCTCCTCAGGCTAGACCGAGGACGGTCTTAATTTCCTGTGCCCCGCGGATGTGACACCAATAAATTGGTCTCGCATGGATTACAACAAAATAGGTTCTCAATCCAAGCCTGCAAATGTTTATTTATGAATATGTGGAACCGCCAAAGACTGCATCGGCCATTTCGGACTTCCACATCACCCCGTACCCATCACTCGGTTCTTAATAATGCCACATTTGGACATCAAAACCTCCAGAGTCCTAACCAGGCAATTTCCCTTCAAAATTCATCGATCATGATCGAGGACCGCATGGCCAGGAACCCGCTGTTCATTGGCTGCACAGGCCTCCATTCCACGTGAGACAATAGAACAATAAACTCGCATTTCGCTGCTCACAATAGCAAGCCTCTCCATTCTATGACTCGAGACACCAAAAATAGATGGAACAAAAGGCTTATTGTTCTCTATCCGGAGCCGGACTCATGACATCATAGCTAAAGACAATTAGCTTATTGTTCTTGCTCTTGACTCACTTTTAATATTCTGACTCACTCTCTCCATATTTTGATGCCAAGATATTTTTCATTTGTATAAAAGACCTGTAGCTACCTCATGTAAAAAGAGTTCCCCCATCTTTTGTATTCTCCCTCTCACACAATCGAAACGGGCTTTGAACTCCACTTTGCACCAACTTCGCCTGTACTCTGCTTACTGCCACAAACGTCCTCTGGTCCTCGAAAAGAACGAGACCACCTGTTTAGTATCTTTTCATTCTAAATACATTGACTTCTCTGTTCTGTAGGTTCACTCGTCCCAGACGTAACTTCAGTGGAAGCATACACCCTGCGTGTACGTTCCTCAGAAACCGAACCCACTCCCAAAAGACTTTGGTATCCTTCGTTCTTCGGAACGTGAACCGTCTAGCATCGCAGCAGGACAGTTTTCGATACTGGACCCACTCAATCACGTATTGTGATTAACGATACATCTTATCGATACGTGATAGTATTTTTTATACGACGTCACAATGAAACAGCAAGTGGATCGGGAATGTCGGGGACATGGGCTCGTTGTGCGCAATCCGAGTGGAATTAGACTCGAGCTCGCGATCTGTCAATTGCAAGCTATAGCTTTTCCGAGGCCGCGTCCGAGTTTAGATCAGGCAGAGACGGATTTTAATCAGTGGCATTGACGAGAGATCGAGACGTCGGTGGCGTTGCTGGAAGTTGGCCAAGGAAATCATTATAGTTGTCCAGAATCCAGGTCCATTACTGGCGAGGCTCCAGTGAAGGCTCAGTTCCGAGTCGACTTCTAGAGCCGCGATTCGCATTGATCCACATTGAGGTAAATCTATGGAGATCAATCAGAGCGAAAGCAGACCCAAGAAAAATTAGCCGTTGACTTGGAGATGGAAGAGAGCACGTAGGCTACGAGTCTTGGACGTCGACTTGAGAGGATATCAAGATGCACGTGATTTACACATGAGTTGACGCGTCGCATCCGCGTCGAGCAGAAAATTTTCCCCAAGCAATCAAATGTGTCTTACAAGGCCGGCGAGTACCCGCGCAATTTTTTTTTGGCGTTTTTTAGGCCTATTTGGGACGGAGAAGCTCAATATCATCGTTATCTTGAGAGTTCAACTTGAAGCTGAGCATAATGTAAGCAAGTCGAGCGGGAGTTCGGCCCGCCGACGTGTGGCAACGGTGACAACACTATTCACTACCTAACGCCACGTCGCGACTTGCGACACTCAGAGTCGAGAAGGAGATTTGGATTGAGACCCCAGACATTCGGATCCCGTACATCAGGAAAATGTTTTCCCTCTGGCTGGAGCTGGCAGCTCCTGGCACAACTGGCCAAGCTGGCCGAACTGGGGCAGATTTGCCAGCTCGTGCCAGAACAACTGCCAGTTTCCGCCAGTTTTGGAAATTTTCCTCTTTCTTTGTACTACTCGAGATGTGCTAGGATCTATGGAGGTATGCAGTAGATACCGCAAGAAGGCTTAAG
The DNA here is from genome assembly GCA_029289565.1 of Mycena galericulata. Lineage (NCBI taxonomy): Eukaryota > Fungi > Basidiomycota > Agaricomycetes > Agaricales > Mycenaceae > Mycena > Mycena galericulata. Next base: position 187,381 of record JARKIA010000173.1, on the reverse strand, counting down.
GATCCGAAGGGTTGAACTTTAGGAAGCATTTCGAAGTTTGAAATATAAATCCTCGGAGTCATTCGAACTCCGCCAGGCACGTGTGTCGAACATGGCGTGATTTGATGGGAAACAGTTGCCACGTCTCTTGCTTTTCGCCACATCCTCTCCCATTCTCGTCGGCGTCCATGACTTTCAACGCAGCGCATGCCGTCTCCAAGCATTCACCAAGCCCTCTCCAAGTGTCTTCAGGTCATATCCAAGCCCTCCCTCAACCTTGTCCCCGCCAGCGACTCTCAGCGCATCTGCCGCCCAGTCCATCCTCCTTAAGCTTGTCAAGTACTCAACGCTCAAGTACCCTCAAGCATTGTCAAGTACTCAATGTTCAAGCTTCCACAAAGCAATCTCAAGTCCGTTATGCGTCTCTCCCTTGAAATCCTCTGCATGTGACTCTCTTCAATGGTCTTGGATCCATCTTGCAGCTACTGGCATTCACATCTAACTCACGTTGATTCCTTTCGGCTGACATCTTTGTGTTTCAGATGATCTCTTACATTTCAAGCCTAGTGTCTCTGTATGTCGTCAATAGGTGCGTCGAGTCTCTACAACTTGAAACACTGCTGAATTGCGAACCTTCGGTATAGCCTCTCCTTGTCGCTACGCCCTTTCACGTGCTGCTACCAAGGTGCGCTGAAACCTGGATAGGTCAATGATGAACAGGACTGGCGGCCATACGAGGGATGCGAAGTCGGGGAGCATACACCGGTATGTATGCGTAGCTTTCATATACCAGTCGTAGTACATGCAATTCATTTGTTCCATCTCTTCTTGAGTGCACCATAGCCTGTATGCAAGGAAGTGGATTGAAACTGGTGAGTGGACTGGGTCTGATTCTGGCACCATAAGTTACATGTATGTACATATGTGGCGCCAGAATTGGTGCTGGCGCCAGGTACCTTTTTATGTCGCCAGCTCCGATTCTGGCGAGTTGGCATAGCTGGCAGTGCTGGTGCCAGCACTGCCAGCACGAAAACATTTTCCTGATGCTACTGACCCGTTGTCCCCTGACATGACTGGTGCGGGATCGATTGGCAAGAAAATCAGTGAAGGAAAGGTAGCGCCAGTTCGCGTTCAGATTTTACGATGTCGCTCACAAGAACCATATAGTCGACAATGCAGCCGTCACCTTTCGACGATATTCTTTACACCAATGCTGTTCCTTCCGATGCCGACTGCCAGCGGATCCACGATCTACTGGTTGGACCACAGAAGGAAGCCGCCGTTCTCGCACAAGAAGTTGTTTGCGTACAATCTTTGCTTGACGAACTTACTGCAAAACGCGACCAATTGAACACCTTCATCGATGCCCATCTGGCATTAGTATCTCCCGTTCGTCGGCTCCCGGACGATGTCGTGCGGGAGATATTCGTAGCGACGCTCCCATCCGACCGAAATGCTATCATGAGTGAAGAGGAGGCTCCTCTGTTGCTCAGTCACATCTCCCAGGGCTGGAGGAATCTAGCTCTTTCGACACCCCGTCTATGGTCCACCCTACATATCGTCACCCCGCCGGTCAGCTCATTGCAGTCTTACATTCCCAAGCTGCATCAAATCAATGGGGCAGTCGTAACCTGGCTATCTCGTTCCGGGACTCTGCCCGTGTCAATTTCTTTCATCTCACCACTTCTACACTCTCCCCGACTCGGAGGTGCCTCAGAGGAGGAGATTTCCGCCCTCGTGGAAGCCGCCCGGTCTGCATCCTTGACGCTTATACAAACCCTCATCGAATTTTGTACCCGCTGGAGATCCATCTGGTTCAAGATACCCGATGATTCGTATCTTACACCGCTCGCAGCTCTGTCGGTCAGCGATGTTCCAAAACTTTCATCTGTTGGGATGACCATGGTCAGCGGCGAAACAGACTGGAATTCCATGTCGTTTCTAGGCACGCCGAGCCTTCGAGCGATTTCCTTGCGAGATGGAGCACATACATGTCCCATCAGCTGGGACGCATTAACACATCTATCCTTCCACTTTCTAGGCGTAACACTTTCCTTCGACGACATGCTTGCAATGTTGCGCCACTGCACTAACCTCGAAGTATTAAATCTTACTGTCAGCAACAATCAAACACACGACCAGATGCATGCACAACCATGCCAGATGGCACATTTGTGGCGACTTTCCCTCATGAATGCCGGTGGTAACAATATCATCACCGATTTTTTACATCAGTTGTCTGCGCCCAACTTACACATCCTGGAATTTCATGGCCCCTTTGACAGCGTTAACCCGTCCCCCCTTTTGACCTTAATTTCCTCATCCGACGGCCTCGAGCACCTCAGGCTGAGCGTATATAACATCACGGTGGACTTTCTTATCGAAATGCTCCAAAAAGCACCGGCACTTCGGGAGTTGGCGCTCGCTTCCGAACCAGTGTTGCCGCTGCCGCCTGGATCATGGATGCGCACCCCAGATGATCGTCTGCTTTCTCTCCTGGATTCAACTCTATGCCCTCGTCTCCAGCAACTTACACTCCTCCAATTCGACGCACTCTCGGATGATGCGCTGCTTGCGTTTGTTCAAACGCGGACAGACCCGAGCCTGGATCGTTGTGCGCGCCTTTCGCGGGTCAATGTAAATTTTCTTCGTGCGCAGCAGGTCGACATCATTCCCTCCCTCCAGCAGAGCATTGCCGATGGGCTCGAGATCCGTTTGGACTACGCCCCTCCAGCTGCCAGTCCTACGTACTCGGTGGCAGAGGAGAGGCAGACCCGTGACCAATGGGGTTCAATAGCACCGCTGTGGGATATCGACCAAGCGCGAAGGTATTACGAGTGACGAAATCGAGGACGTCCAGGAATCAATGCACCTCATTTTATTTAGTCTCCTCCACTACCGCCATGACTCTAGGACGTGTATATCACTTTTCGTCGAGGAAATTCTCGGAAATAACCGTTCATACAAAATGTACGCCTACTTTCTGAATCCCACCCATGTGAAGTTTGAAAATATTCCTTGTCCAATTGTGCTTGAATTATCCCCAAACTACGGTAGAAGAACTTAACAGCAACGTAAATATTATTCCATGTCCCACTCCATAACCCAGTGGCCTTCTCGATTCGAGACTTCTAGGTGGACAAGAAATTCTTCGACCACATACCCAGGTCCTAGCTTCTCGAAAGCCTTTTCGTGGCTGCGTGGATCTGACGCAGCAAGAGAAAGACCTATGAAGCTATCGCCTTTGAATAACATGGCCGGCTCGAAGAATAAGCGAAAATTGGCCGGCAGACTCCGCCAGAAAGTGTCGACGGCATGTTTCCTGCGCTCCTAAATTTGTGGCCGAGATGAAGAGCGACAAAGAAAACTAAGATGATTGCTTACCTGCACCGTTACCGAGATAACACCAGGGAATTTCGGTTCCCACGTTGGGTTGGGGTCGGCGCTTAAAGTTCGTTCGTGGCGCTGGATGACCGATTCTGTCAACGCCTTCACGGTGGCTGGTAGCATGACTCGGAGCTGAATTCCGCCATGTGCAACCGGCGGCCAAGCTTCCAAACTGTTACAGTATGAGGTACCTGTTCTTCTCGAGGTAGAGAATTGATCACAACCTTTCATACAGAAGCTTAAGCCCCCTTTCCGCAGGCTCATTAGAATTCACTTGGTGCGCTCTCTGGAACAAGGCGCGCGATTCGTACGCGAGTCGGCACACGTTGTACCAGCCTTTCGCTGTACCAGGGGCTCTGCACATGGGAGGAGACGACTCGCGGGAGCCTCCCTGAAGCGGATGAGGCCCAAAGTAAGACATAAATTCCGATAAAGCACTTACATCCACCGGCGCTCCTTTTTTCACTGAACGTTCGTAGTGAAGTATGAGGGTGTTGTAGTACCCTTCAAGCAACAGGGCGAACATATATTTGTGGACTAGACTGGAAACTTAGTATCTTAATGGAAATGGCCCAGGAAAACACACCCTTCAAGGTTGCATAGATGTATTCTTGAACATTTTGTACCCCACATACAGGTGCCACGATGTTACGGAAAGTGCGCCTCCGGAAACTGTTCCCGTCGTAGGACAGGAAATAGGCATCCACAGCGTTGTCGAGACATGCGTAAACCGGGATGAGCATGCTGGGGTCAATGTCTGTATTTTGTCTGCGATTTAGGTGCCATATGGCTGTCCAAGGACCCAAATCAGTGTCTACTATTGGCATTTTGAATTTAACGGACCGAATAACTCGCACAATACTTGAGCCAGCACTTTGAGGAATTTCTTCTTTTCCGCTCGGCTTCGTTGCTTAAACTGCCGCACTAGAAACAGCATCTCGTCGCGACAGAAAATCGTCCCTTCGCCGCTGCTGGGATCTGTCTCGGGAACGGCGTTTTCCGGTCCGTCGCGTAGAATACCGCCGAAATGGCAGACAAGAGATTCAGAAAATTCTCTTGTGAACCACTTCACAGGTAGCGGTGGTACTCACCCCACCGCGAAATAACCCTGTCGCGGCTTTGCTCACAAGCGACTCCATCGTCCTTGACGTGATTTTCTCAATCACGGCCGTCGGTAGCATGACCTCGGGAACAGCAAGGTCTTTCCAACCCTCGAAAGGGCTTTCCTCGGTCCCGACAAGCCCGAAATACTTAGCAACGTCCTCATATTGGGCCTCCGAAAAAGTCGTCTGGAGCAGTTTAAAGGTCTTGTTGACGTTGATGGTTCCAGTCCCATGGTCGGACTCAAGAGCCGTCAGGATTCCGAGTATGCCATCGGAGTCATACGCATTGTAGTCGACAATTTGATAGTCGTCATCTGGAAATGCGGTGCGATATAGCTTCATAAGAGGAGGGGTAAAGGTGGCACGTACCTACGGCTTGCAAGTGAGCGCGAGAAGCAGTGTGCATCTGCTGCCGGGGGGAATACTGAGACAAGTAAGTACTGAACCCCACAAGCCTTTCGCTTCACGGAGTGAGCGATAGAGAGAATGCTCGATAGGGGCGCCCCGAGGCGCAGCAAGTTATTCGATCGAATTGAGCGATGGCAACGGGTTCCGACTGCCGCATACGGCTTGTGGTGGATGTGGCACTCCAGCGAATCATAGTTATATTGCATTATCGTCGAGATATCCTCAGGCTCCCAGTTATGCATGCAGGGGAACTGACCTTGCGCGCAGCCCACAAAAAAAAAGACATTACACCCCGTGCGCCAGATACAAAGAGATCTACCATCCGCCTGTAGCGAAACTCCAGAAATCCGCCGGCGCGCGCCAATATAGGCTCTCTTTCCCCGCTGGCGACGCGGTCCACTGCATTAGCGTTCCGAAGAACAGCACGATTCCGAGGATGTAGGCGGTAATCATTGCTAGTTTGAAACGAACGAAGAAAATACGGGGAGAGGACAGATCATAGTGAGAATAGATACAACATAGATAGATCTCACTCACCGTTTTTGCGGGCCGGGAAGCTTCGCATCTCGGCGCCCATCTGGGGGACACCCATGATGTTGCAGAATATGTGGGCAGTGAGGGGCGGGATGAGCGAAGATGTGCGTAGGAAGAGGAAGGACGCGTGGGCACCGAAGAGCGTTGTGTATGCGGTTTGGAAGACTGGAGGCATCAACGCGCGAGCCGATAGGGAGGGGAGGAGATACGCACGGGAAGAGATGACCGCGCGTTTCAAGGCAGCCTGGGTGCGTCCGTACTGGTGGTAGACTTCCCATGCGTGGTGGACGTGTGCTGTTATCCGCCTCCTTGGTTATTCAGTCGCAAAGTGAAGGCCAAACTCACCGAGACCAAACACCAGCGGCGCGAACATGATCATCTTCCTGCGGCTTGCCCCACCCATAGCGTAAACGGACAGAACGCAGGCGCGGAAAGCGACCTCTTCTGTTAGCGGGGCCTACAGGCACCGTGTTGAATTTGCAATGTATACTTACAACTATCAGTCCACGTACCCAGAGATAATTCCGGACTCCGATCCACGTGCAGAATACGTCAATAAAGTCGTGCTGGAAAGAGTAGCCTGCCTGTCCAGGGAGGGCAGACGCGAGATAGCTTGCGTAGAGGGGGCCGAGGAAGAGCACTGGGGTTTGTAGACAGGAGAATATGCTGTCCGGCCAGCTTATACCCAAAAGCCGCAGTGTGGTTACGAGTGAGTGGGTATTCTAAGCAGCATATGGTGAGTGGCACGGAGACAGCGATCAAGCGCCATACGGAGTGTGGGCTAGACCGATCCACCAGAAAATAGACCACAGTACAGGTGAATAGACACGCGAACGTCACAGCGGTCAAACGAGCACGAATAACGGCTGGATCGTCCCTGCTGCCCGGCTGTACTTTCCGCCTCGCATCGGGTGTTGTGAAGCGTATTCTCGCGTTTTTCACGACATATAGGGATCCTACGTAGGACAATGAGAACCCGAGAGCAAGGAGATGCGAGGAGTGTATCGATATCGGGTATGTCGGCGCGTCCGACTCTTTGGGTCCGGCGAGTGGCATTTTAGTGAGGGTTGATAGGGATTGAGGGTGCAAAACGAGGCTCGCGTTGATATTGAAGGTTAGGCTTCAACGTGCCACCCTAATAGTCCACTCGTGCGACTTGACTGAACCAGCCTTTGGAGTTGACTGAGTCAGAACAAGGGAGGAGGAAAGATAGGTTTCACTGCCACGTGGCACGTGCCTCACGGCTTCAGACACCGAACCACCATCTACTTGAACTTCAAGCTTCAAGCTTGTCGTTTTCTTTTTTGGTGGAGCGTTTGAGATGGATCAGCAACAGCCGACATAAGTCGTCTTTGCGTCACCCGCTAAATTTTATCCGGGGGGAAAACTAGAAACCCCGGAAAAGCTTGTCGTTTTCCTTGAACTTGCTGTGCCGAAACATCCCCAATCGAAATTTGTATGAAAATCTTTTCAGATCCTCAGAGAACCTACTACCCATCTCCTCTTCGGCCGAACAGACATTTTAACTCGCTCTCTCAGGCTCGCCGCCCGGAGTCTTCATCAGAAAATTTATGTACTACGACAGTGCCCCATGAATACGCCGTACGTTTTCATCTGACCGTCAGGAATCAGAAGCTGCAATAAAAATCCCCAGAGTCGACATACTCGGCGGCCTCTGCGATCTCAGCTGGTACAGTACTATTGATGTTCGACAGTAACAGTAACAGTCTGACATATAAATGGGACTTCTGCACCTTCCCAAATTCTGGCCTCCCTTCAATGTTTTATAGTCTGTCGGCCTACAACGTCGAGGAAGGCTCGGTGGCGATGCCCTGGGCTGTTTTAAACACGGCTCTGGGACATTTCTGTAGACGCCGCCTGTTCGACACAGGCGCGAGCCATAGTTCGTCTGGACTCGTGTTTCCGCTTTTTTTCAAGTATTCTATCGTATCTTATGTAAGAACCTTCCAGGTTCGCCGAATCCGTCTCTCCTCACTTAGCTGAACAGGGGTTTCTGAATGAACAAGTTCCGCTCTTTCACCTGCAGTACGAATGGGCCTTAAGCCACGGGGCTGGGCTGCACTTTTCAGGCCGGATCTGATTATCGTATTTTAATTCCTAACCATATCTCCCTCTTAGTACCTAATCATCTTGAAAATTTAGAAACAGTGGTCGTTGTTCAACGCCGGCCCCATCCATCCACCATTGTCTTCGAATCATTTTACGAAGCCAAGTGCTAGTCCGATGGGCAAAATACGAACGGCTCGTAATTCTCACTGATAGTGTAGTTGGTTCGTGAAAACGTAAACGAATGCCTGACCTTCTCAGACCTGGAGTGTCGACGTCTACGTAGAAACTCCTCCTCGGCTTCCGACACATTCACATCTGGTTGAAAGGAAGGGTGCTTCTTTTTTTTTTTTGGACAAGCAAGTTCGTGTGGATACATGAAAGTAAATTCGTGGTCTCTACATACTCCTCTGATTGCAAGAGACTTTATCCTTCAATAACTGAATCAGCATCGCGAGTCGCATTGACACCCTTGAGGCTGGCGATATCGAATTGTCTCAAGAGATTTATTTCTGAATATCTCCATCTTCCTCTCAATCGGACGCGTCTACCCCTTGTCAGGTATCAATCTCGAGCACGCCCGACGTGTCCGACTCTCTATCATTATGGTCGACTTCTCTGTTAGCTAGAACCCATAGTAGTAATTCCTCATCAAAGGGTTCTGCCGTCCAACAGTTTTTCAGCGACAGTAGGGTAAAGTCTCAGTGATTTTATGAGCAGCCGTTTCTCTCCCACGGAGATTGGGAATATCGTCTCACCTTGACAACACCTTGACCAGAATTAAGATGGAGGTTAACACTGAACAGGGGTGATGCCAGATCAGTAACCGACATCAGAGGACCTAGCCGGGCCGTACTTCCGAGTGCCGCGTGACGTCACGGTCACTCCAGCGCTTTACTTGCCACCACTGATCAGACGAGACGGCTTCACCACAACGCTCGTGACATGCAACTTGGTCAATTCTCGGCCTCGGTATATGTCGATGGTACCGCGTTAACGGAGTATGCGGTGGAACACTCGGCGGACGCGACGGAGGCGACTTGCTGGATCCCATCGGAAAACGACAAGGTAAATTGAGTGGCTGCTGCTATTTGGGAGGTAAACATCCGAATTGAACCTTTTCTTTGCAGCAATTTCGTGTAGACTGGACAGATAATCAAGCATCAGCGTCCCGATCCATTTCTGGTCGCCTAACTGTCGACGGTATCTCCTGTGAAGGCAAACTCATGAAGCCTCAACGCGGCAATCCGACTTTCAGCACTGCTTCCCGGAGCAGTGTCGCCGTCTCGGCGCTGACGCGTCGGCCTCTGCTTTTCAGCAAGCAGGCTTTGACTGGTCCGTCATCGAGATACGGGCTTGGTGGTTCTCACGTTGTGCTGATTGGTATACTAGATGACGACGAATATCTGAATGCTTCGATCTCCCCTCACCTTGGAACTATTAGACTTCAAATTCGACATGTTCGGCGCGATGGCCGTGGCCCACCTAGGGCGCGGCATGAGACGAAATACGAGACACCGATCTTGCACGAGAAATCCAAGAAAGCTGTGGGGCACTCGGTACAGTCAGCGTCTCTTCCGTCTCTCTGGTGCTCGCGTCCTGATCTTCTTCTAGATTTGGCGCTGAGTATCAAACCGGCCTCAACAGAAAAGCCAACACATACCTGGTTAAGAACCTTGTCACGTTCGTCTTCAAATACCGCCCCATCGGTAAAACAAGCCTTCCTTTTGCCGACCAATGTCCTAACTATCTATTCCAGAATTACTCCAAGCTCAAGGCATTGCGCCGCCTCCTGTTAAAAACAAACGGGCCGTGTCCCCTACAGACGTACTCGGCTTGGATGTGGATGACGATGACGATGAAGAAGCCGAGATCAAGAAACTCGAAGTAAACGCCAATGCTTTGCGCGAACACGCTTGATACTCACTTCTTCCCATAGGCGCGACTTGGTACATTGAAGAGCAAGAGGAAGAAAGTCAAAAGAGAGCCTTCCGACGTCGTGAAGAAGGAAATCAAGAGTGAAGTGCCGATATTCAAACCCGGCGAAGTGATCGACTTGACTTGACCTCTCCCTATCGCTTCATTTCACGCATATCGTCGGAGACATTTGAACTAGGGAACTAGCAAGAAACAGGGCGGATAATCCGCTTTGTACTTTTTTGTTCGGTCATTATAATCTCGTATAATCAAGGCTCATTATAATGATAATACTTGCCTGACGCGAACCGTTGGACGAAGAGTATTTCAATTTAAAGGTGCGGATCAAGTTCGACGGTGCGTCTCACCTTTCATTCGGATAACTCGCCGTAACTCATAGTCCCATGTGTTGGTCAACCGTCAACTACAGTAAGTACATATTTTTCGGATCCAAATTCATCGACCTTTGGGCAAGTTTGCCTTGGGAGATGGGATTTTCCACACTCGTGAACTGGCTGCTTGCTTCCGTTCGATGTATATGTGATTGTGAAGCTTCAGTTCTGAGTTCAGTGTTTCGTCGTGAAAGCCTCTACACCGCAAACTAGAGATTTTGTCAGAGAGACATCTGAGCTAGGATAGTTTACAGACCTCCGTTGTAAATGACAGGCTGGTGCAGTTACGACCCAAACTTGAGCTCAATTTGGAAGGGGTCAAATCGACATCAGTTTAGATATCAACCAAATACTCACAGCTTGATCTCAACCCAGTCTCGCCCGTCGACCCTTCCTTAACCTCTCGTGGATGCCGTCGCGCTGCTCCTTTTCAATATGTCCAAGATACCATTGTTTCTGGCCCTGCCACCTGGCCGTCAGTATACATTGAAGTGCGCAACACACCTTCTCGTCCAGAGCCACCCAAACCATTATTCGATGCCACCATCAGTGCCACCCCAACAAATGTATAAAGGGCAAGGATCTTGAAGAGCGTCTCAACTCATCTCATTCTCCAACTCAAATGTCGACCTTATTTACTGACGAAAACATTGACCCCGCCCTTCTCGCTATGTATCCGACAAACAGTACGCATCCGGGCGCGTTCTACACCTGGATCGGGCAACAGCGGCCCAAGTCGCTCCCCCTCCGAAGAGCCCCCCCCCCGCAACGATGATCTCAACGACGAACAGGCTGGACCCTCGCAGCCACCTGATGCCCCTGCACAGACTGCTCCACCTCTGGTTGCCTATGGACGCTTGGTCAAGCACAAGATGAACCTCTCCGACTGTCTCAGAGTCCGACACGGCTGCGGTTATATCCAGCCAGTTTTGTGAGGTAAGACTTCTTCCTGAAACTGCACATTGACACACTCAGTGTATTTAGATGCGCTGCGCGGAAGAGCGACAAGCTTTGCTCTTTGCCCACGTCCTCCAGCTGCTGGAGCTGTCCAAGAAGAACGAGAAGGCCAAGCCGTGGATCATAACACCTGATGTTGCGGTGCGTAACCCACCCTTCTCGTATTCACTCACTCATGCATGCACAACCACGCAGAAGAAGATCGGTTCCTATGTCAAGGCTTTTGTGTTCTCACCAACCACGACATCTTATCGTGACCTGAATGTCAGTGAACACATCTCGGTGCGTAAATGGTCTATACATACCCTCCTTTACTCGACGACTGATGTCCCTCTCCGGCTCCATAGAAAGTGATACGCCAGTACAAGGTCAAGGGTCTCCCCGAGGAGGATGATACCGTTGCTGTTGACCTTGTTCTGGCGAAAATCCGCGACAAGGGAACCCACGATCGCAATGTTTACAAAACCAAAGTTCGTCTGCTCAGCTTTAATTGATTGCCACCTCACGCATCGTATACCAGGTCAAGGAATCGATGGAGAAGGACTCTGCTATCGAAAACATCGCTGCCTTGTCGCACAACTTGATCAAAAGCACCAACGTCAAACCTACACTTCAATTGTACTAACGTGTAGCGCTCATCGTGAGTGATGCATCTTAGTCGCTGATCGACATGTCTACTTACATTTTGTATTCAGCGTTGGTGCCTCAAATAATACCTGACCGTGGAGGACGACGTCTTCTGGCCGAAAGTGGATGAGACGATAGCCAAGTTCCGCAAGGACAGCAACAACCAAGATGAGCTCAATCTGTGCGTCGTCTGGCTCCTCTCCGTGTTCATGAAATTAACACCATATTGCATATGCTTCAATACTATCTACGAAGACGACAAAGAGGTTCATGGGCCCCCGCGAAAACAGACTTCAAGACTGTCGAGAGCGAGGGTGTTCCTGGGTGGCAAGCAACATTACACAAACACGCCGGGAACGTCCAGCCCATGCCCAAGGCAGCTGGTGGTCCGCCACAGAAGAAGCGGCGCGTTGAACAGCTGGAGAACAGTTCGGATGGCGGGTAGGGAACGCGCCCATTTGCGTAATATTATCCATGTATTCCTGTTTCCGTATCATAAAAATCGATTTTTACTATCTCCCCGCGCTCCATGCGATTCCTGAGCCAATCTGCATGTCTCCCGGACGGTTCAATTCTGAGTGGGTGGCATCCGGCCCCATGTCCCTGAATCATTGCTTGCGATAACTGCATTGTGCCGCTTGGCTATACAAATAATGTATTTACGTGGTTTCAAATATATCTCTCTGACCACACAAGGACACCACTGATCAAGGTCAGTAGGAGCCCACAGGTTGAACGGCAATATGGTATTTTTTCAGTGGACGGCATTCGGACGTCCAAGGTCAAGGTGGGCTATATTTGATTTTCTGATTAAGGTCATTCGGAGCTCAACTTGACTCCGCTTCGATATCTTCAGTGTGATCCACTTTCCTCATTGCATTGGTGTCTCAAAAACATCACTGTCAAGCTGCGGTGTAGAGCCCTATCGCGTCGCGTCACGCTACCACGTGTGTCATTATCACCGTGATGCGTGACTAGTATGCGCTCCCTCCACTGCCCGACTCCAGCTTCATTATGAGGCTCGGTCAGTTCTCGTCATGGGTGTCTGTTGAAGGCGTCAATCTATCCGAATTTGCAACGGAATACTCGCCTGAAGCGAAAGAGGCAACCTGTTGGATTCCCTCGCAAAGCGACAAGGTTAGTATTGACTTCTAGCATGATCTCGCACCTCAATTCGTTTCCAGAACTTCTGTGTCACATTTGAGAACAATAAAGCCTCCCCGGACGTTTTGGTCTCTGCTCTAATGAGTGTAGATGGTGTTACGTGCGGAGGAAGGGAATTAAAACTCGCACCTAAAAGCAGCGTCAGCACAAGCAGTCGAGACAGTGTATCAACCTCCGCCACAACACGTCGGCGGCTGGTTTTTGGCAAGCAAGCTTTGACAGGTCCGTTAATCTCTGGTTCTACAGTGGACCAGCCTAATGATTGAGTACTTACACAGACGACGATGAGAACTTAGATGCCGCCATCTCGCCTGACTTTGGGACTATCAAGGTCCACTTTCGACGTGTCAAACGGGGTTCGGTGTCGAAGAAGGGCCATTGGGAAGAAAGGAATTTCGAATCCAAGCCTATCCATGAGCGATCAAAAAAAGCTATAGGTCACTCGGTCCAGTGAGTTCTATATTCTCGATATCTGTCCAGGAGGAAAGTTCATCGATACCTGTTACCAAGATACGGGGCAGAGTTCAGGCGTGAAAATCGCTTGACACGTTCAGAAAAAACCATCGAGCTCCTGGTTACCTTTGTTTTTAGATATCGTCCCATTGGTACGTCGTAGTCACATCGGGAGTACTCACATTGATATGTTCTCAGAACTGCTGAGGGCAGAGGGTATTGTACCGCCTGAAAGTCGGCGGAACCGGGTCGTTTCGCCTTCTGCGGAGATTTTAGATCTCACCATGGACGACGACGACGAGAAAGCTGCAGAGATTGAGAGGCTCGAGGCAAGTCGAATTATACGCGGGCACATTCGGCGCAGCGCAACTCGTGTAACTGATTCTCTCGTTAACAGGCGCGCCTGAACGCTTTGAAACGGGGCTCAAAAGAGACAGGACTCGCCGGGCTTCGCGTCAAGAAGGAGATAAAGAGGGAAGAGCTCATATTTCAGCCTGGAGAAGTAATCGATTTGACCTGAACCTTCCCTATCGTAATTTTATCCCTGTCCGCAACTGGTGGGCAGTAGTTGATGGACATGCATATAGGCTACCATCCTCCCTTGCGCCAGGATCCATTGGGAGCTCTTTCTCTTCGTCTACTGAGTTCGGATGTGCGGAAGTTGAAACTTGTGTAAGATGCCAGATCTCCGAGTATTACAGTCAACTATCCGATGTAAAGGCCCAGGCCGGTTCCAACAATTACAAATCATTAAGTTCAAATCTTCCCCGGCTTTCGCAAGCACTACACCTGCAATCATTCTTACACTTTCAGAGATTACATGAAGTTCGAATTCGACTGATCCTATTACTTCCTTACTTCACTCCTTCTTTGGCTCCTTGAATCGCACATCGCACCGCACATAATTGTGGTACACTTCGTCCGACGTAACCAACGTATCTTCCTTGTCTTTGTTCGCTGGGTCAAGGAACGCGGCCAGCGGCTGTTCAAAGAAGATTATCAGAGATGTACATTATAGTAACGTAGTTGCAACATACGTCGTGGAATTCCAGGAAGGCCGCGGCTGGAACAAAGTCAGTTCGGAACCAGTAAAATTGGTGCGACGTACTTCCAGGCCCATACGAATCCCCCTTGTCCTTCAGCCCCGACCCGCCGTGGATCTTCTTCCGCGCACCTTTCAGTGGATTTGTCCACGCGTAGGAGTAGAACATCACCCCGCCCTCTGCCGCAGAATTCATTGAAATCATCCGAGGATCTAATACAGAAATGGACGTACGGTTGGTATCAAACACGAGCTTGAGCCCAGATTTACCAGAGACGAGCTCGACGACGGGGTCCGAGCGATCTCCCCTCGTGGCCGTGGGGCCTTTCGAAGGGCGGAGAACGTCCTTGAGGAGGTCGACCTCCGGGAAGGACGCGAGCGGGATTCGGGTCGGCACTTTCTTGAAGGGGGTGAAAGCGTAGTAATCATCTTGGAAATTCAAATGAAAGTTGTTGCAATAGAGAATGAGAGCTCACCATAGCCCTTCTCCGGATATTGCTCCCCAATGAGCTTGGAGGTGTGTTCGTGCGGCGTACCCGCGCTCGGGATGAACCCGGTCGCGAGACTGTCAGCGTCCCGCTTGACGATTCGGTCTGACTGAAATGGCCAGTTAACATGACGCAATGAACGATGTTTCGTCGCCTCACCTTGATCGTCAACGTGTGTCCTTTAACAGATAATGGCTCTTCGCCGGCCTGATTCTCGCGCTGCGAACCATCCAAGTTGAACCCCCAGTGCTAAGAATACATTCCGTCAGATGGGCGGCACCAATATCGAACCTAAATACGATCACCTGAGTAAGGTTCACCGGCGTAACGACTTTCTTATCGCCCTCGTCCAATTTGGCGCGATAAACGAATACAACGCTGCCGAGGTCGTACTCTTCGTTCTCCGTGGTATCGCCGGGTTTGCGGTACTTGCGCGGCTGGTCGCCGGGTTCGATGAGCGCGACGAGGACCTCGGTTATGAGTTTCCCGGGGAAACCCTGGTCGCCGTCGGGGGATACCAGACGGAAGACGGCGTATGAGGACGGAGAGGATGCGAGGGGGATCTGGGCTAGTTCCTTGGCGGAAAATAGGGTAGGTGGGTTATCTGGTGTAAGGAGCGTCCACGGAAGGGCGTCGAAGCCTGTGGGGCCTCCGTGAAGCGATACTCGAGGGCCCTCTTTTCAAGAGTGAGCGCCGTGCTCGGCGATTCAAAAGATCAGCTCACCATTGGCAATCGCTGTAACTTCACTGGTTATCCCGTTCCTTTCTACCTTGTGTGTACCGACTGGCACCCTGTTTGAATACCTCCCAACGACTGTATTTGTGTACTTCTGCGTCGCATGGTCCTGGGGTGATTCGGGCCCGATTACGATATCGTGAGTCTATGGGAGGCCCATAGGGATAAATACTACCAGTATGAATCAGCTGGATCAAGACTTACGCGACCGTCTGCTTGGACGAAAAGACGATGGAGAGTGAGCCCATAAGGTAAAATCTAGTTCCCAGCATCAGTTAGACTCCTAGAATTCAAATATAGATTTTGACATGCCTCAAGGGCCAGTGAAGGCGTAAGGGAAGGTAGAGCAAGGAGTACGGGCTTGAATTCAGACATGAATTTGACCGGAACGATCCAAGCGATGAACGCAGGATGAGCAAAACAGAGCTCTAAGCAAGGCTCTAATATGGTACGGATACCGGCCCGAGGGCGCCACAATCCCGGTCCGACAATTGTCCGACACCCATTGCTCTCCGGATGAACTATGAACACGAAGTAGCAAACGGTACTGTGAATGGTAGGACATGTTATTAATTTATGGTGCCTTTATATGGGCCACGAATAAATAATGGCCAGTCTCAGAGAATATTGAACTCGTGAAAACGGCGAGTGGTTTCAGGTGGAGATTCAAAGGGTTGCATTGTAAGCATCAGAGCGGATAGTCCACTGAATGAACATAATAGCGGCATCTACAATACTGCTCAAACCCAGGAGACTCCGTACGAGATCAACGTAGTTCAGAAGCACTCTAATAGAATCTCGTCAGTGAAAGTGCCAGCATAATTATGAGAAAGGAACACATACTGCGGTGGACAATCCCTGGACCCGACTCGTCGTACTCCTGCTTGGTGCACCACAGGTTCTGGAACGTGCTGAGGGAGGAGAGAATCGATCCACCGATCCAGACAGAGTACTTGCGCTCCGGAGGCGCAACGATCCGAACCTAGGTAGAATCGTAAGTAGATGAGGGGCAGATCAGCAGCAGGAGCGATAAAAAAACAAGCCTTGACGCTGGCCGGCGCCATGGAGACCAGCTCTTTCTGCATGCGGTCCGCGATGCCGGGGAACATGGTGCTGCCGCCGGAGAGCACGACGTTGGCAAATAGGTCGCGACGGACGTCGAGGTCGCATTTCGTGATGGAGTTGAATCTGCACATAATTTATGTTGTCAGAGATGCATAGAAGAGTTCGCAGTGTCCGCTTACGTCGTTTCATGAATACCCGCCGCCTCCATTCCCATGTGCGAGGGTTGGAAGAGTGTTTCAGGTGTACGGAAACTAATTGTAATTTCAGCATACGAAAAGAGACATCAGCACGGAGGCCCTCACCGCTCGTTCCCGATGGTGATGATGTTCCCGTCGGGAAGCTCGTAGCTCTTCTCCAGCGACGAAGAATCCGCTGCGGTGCGTAGGTCTTGCTCGAAATCCAGTGCGACGTAGCAGAGCTTCTCCTTGATGTCCCGGACGACCTCGTGCTCCGCGGTGGTTGTGAACTTGTACCCCCGCTCGCCGAGCTGCTTTACGAGACAATCTGTCAGGTCGCGGCCTGCAAGATCCAGACGCAGGATCGCGTGCGGAAGGGAGAATCCCTCGTAGATCGGCACCGTGTGCGAGACGCCGTCGCCCGAGTCCATCACGATCCCCGTCGTGCGCCCGGACGCGTACAACGAGAGCACAGCCTGGATCTGCACGTAGAACGCGGGGACGTTGAACGTCTCGAACATGATCTGTGTCATCTTCTCCCGGTTCGCCTTGGGGTTCATCGGCGCCTCGGTGAGGAGGACGGGGTGCTCCTCCGGCGCGACGCGCAGCTCATTGAAGAAGGTGTGGTGCCAGATCTTCTCCATGTCGTCCCAGTTGGTGACGATCCCGTGTTCGATGGGGTATTTCAAGGACAAAATACCGCGTTTGGCCTGGGCCTCATCACTGGTGGGACTAAGTTTAGCAACTTCCCCCTTAAAAAGAGAGGCACAATCACCCGATGTAAGAATCCTTGTTGCCGAATCCCACCATGACACCTGCTTGACGAGGACGACCAACAATTGAACTGGGAAAAAAAATTGAACAACGGCGTGAAAAAAAAAGGGCGCAACGAACGGGAAGACAGCCCGGGGTGCATCATCGCCTATGAGACGAGTGTTAACATTCTACCGAATTTGAATTTTGCGGGGATTTACCAGCGACTGCAAGAGATAATAAGCATCAAGACACTTTGGCAACAGTCAGCACTCACATCCAGCCTTGCACATTCCGGAGCCATTGTCGATAACCTAAAGGCGCCGTCAGATCAACTAAAATTATGTCGCCTGACCACGTACCAGCGCTGCGATTTCATCGTCTGCCATGGTGATGAAGGAAGTAAGTTAAATTCAAGGTGTTCGAAGTGAACGAGGGTGTTGTTGAAGGTCTGGCACTCTACAGCCCGTACTCTGCTTGTTTATATAGTCTGCCATCGCTGCGAGCGGGGCGACTGCGACCTGCGCCCTGAGTCTAAAGTAGCAAGTGCCAAGACCCCTCGGTCTCGCAGTTCCAATGGTTGCGCCCGTAGCTCCCCGTAGCCCCGGAGCGGTCGATGTTTCACCGAATGAAAGGCAGCCAGTAATTGACTCTGTCGATCAAGAACGAAGTTATTTGAGGCGGATTCAAACAGAAGCAGAAGTTTCGCATCGGACATATGCCGAGAATGTCGACGAGTTTATTTTTCAGGTCCCTCGTTTTACGACATGGGTGGAAATGTTTTAAAGCAAGAACGCGTCGCACTTCCCCCACCGCCGGACAAAGGAACAGGTAAAGATCACCAAGAGAACAGGAGTAGACGTGTCAGTAGCGCAGTTGACAAGGCGTTCGCCCAGGCTTCGTAGTTGGTTCGCAGCAAGTTTGCGGCGGGGTGCAGCCGAGGTTTGTTCCTGTTTGCCCATCAGTAAAAGAACATTTTACTTGTCGGCTTGTGCGCCTTGTTCACTTGTTGCAAAAAAATAAAAGCACGGAAACGATGCCTAGATGCTAATGCACGCCTCAGAAAAAACTATTATTTTTCGAACTTGTCGATTTTTCGACATAGCTTGCGAGCTTGTCAGCTTGGCAGAAACCTTCTTATCTGAGGAAATTTCCGCCGGATCCGGCGGATCCGGCGGATGGGCCGGACAGCCCTTAAGCAGTACCTCCAGCAACGACTTAAGCACCTGAGCTAGCCCTCTCCTTAAGGTGGCCCCCTCTCTCTCTACTTAAGGCCCTCTCCAATTCCATCCTTAAGGGCAAACATTATACATTCCTTAAGTGGTTGCCTTCGGCCTTCTCCTTAAGTGCAAACCATCTATCATCCCTTAAGCCGCCTCCACTGACGCTCCTCCTTAAGCTCTCTTGTTCCCGGGCTCTTAAGGAACACCATACTTCCCTCCTCCTTAGGTGGCCGCCTTACGAACTATGCAGTTTGTTGTTGTTTGTCCCACACGCCATCTCCCTCCCATCGCCGCTGAAACTCGGGTCCACCGCCCGCGAGTACCACCCCGTCACACCCCCCAGCCGCATCCGCATGCGGACACGCGCGGGTAATGCCTTTGCAGGGGGTAGCCATGGATGGAAGATCGACGCACCGCCAACGACATTCGTATAGACCGTAGACGTGGCTCTCAGCCGTCTCCGCCTCGCCGGCCGCCGCGCCCTCCCCCACTCTCCTAAACACGCTCGTCGTGCTCTTTTCCAACTTCATCGGCGCCGTTGAGGAGCTCGTCAAATGGGCCAGGGAACTGCCATTCCGGTGTGCCGTATTTTTTTGAGGTGCGTTTTGTTCCCTTTTTCGTCAGTTGTTTTCTAACGCGACTAGTAGGGCCTTCGCGCGCTCGGGTGGTCTGCCCCAGCACGTACCTTGGCGCCTCGCCCGCACGCTTCCGTCGCCACCGCGCTGCCACTTTACGGCACACACACATGCCTTCCTCGCCTGCCTGGACACCCCTGCCTTCCTGGGCCCGCGAAATCGTGTTTCCTTCCACCGGGACATTCCAAGGGCTCCTTGTCCGTGAACGCTCACTCATTCGCCCCTGGCACGCGGCGTACTGGTTCGTGGTCGCCCTCTGCGGGTGGTGCGTGCGTGTACTAATAAGTACGCGTCCGCAGTCGGGGGTTGGTTCACTGAACGCGCCGCCTCGGTCCCGCGCTCGTCTCGTCCGTGAGCAGCTTTTCTTGACTCGGGATGCTGGCCGCCATTTCTGCGAGATGCGGCGCCGCAGTCCATGCCAGCCCCTCCTCCCTGTTGTTCCGCCTGGTCCGCCGCCACACCTGTCCGCCTTCTACGCAATGATCCCATGCGCCTTCTTGCAAGGGCGATGACATACATTTCCACTGACCCGCCCTCTGCTGCCTCTGCGTCCTGCTGTCGTCTCACAATGGCGCCCATCCCGCTGTTCGCCCCGCCCAGCCCCACTCCTCGGCCCAGCACACACTTGTGTCACGTTAACCGCACGTATGTCGACGCGGGGAGGGCGGTGAGGTTACTCCTGCTGCGTTCACCTGTGACACATCTGCCCCCGATTCCCGGTGACACCGAGTCGAGCTTTGGTGATTGTCTCCGCTGGTGATCCCCTTCCTCTTGCCTCACTTCTCACCTGCGCTGCGTCCTGTTCCCGTTCCCGGTTATGTATGTATTTGGATGATAGATGAATATTTTGGCTGACGAATGAGTAAGCGCGTGCGTGCTTAAGGTTCTTGATTGAGACCAGTCTTCCTTAAGGTTAAGGCTGTCAACTGCCCTTCAACTTAAGGATGTGGCTCCTAGAATTGCTTAAGGAGATGGAACACAGTAGACCTTAAGGACCTTGCAGTCCGGACTCCTTAAGGACAAAATAGTACAGGCAGCTTAAGCAGGTTATGTAGTAGGTTCCTTAAGGTACATGCATTGCACAGCACTTAAGCAGGAGGGGAAACAAACTGCTTAAGGAATCAAAAAAATTGGGTGCCCTAATGTCTCTGTAACAAAACTATTGCTACATAGTATGGAAGGGACTTCCAGGAAGGAGTGTGGCCTTTCTTTTCAATTCTGACACTACTAGTACTTGTCCCTTCAAGTTGTGTCACCCCGCAAATCTATTACATGTGTCATGTAGGGCCTTAAGGAACATTCATGCCACTTAAGCCAGATACTGGAAATGTAAATTTAAGCAGTGAAGGCCTTAAGCAATGCGCGACAACGTCTCTTAAGAGATCTGATAATGGGGCCTTAAGGGGTGTCCGGCCCATCCGGCTCATCCGCCGGATCCGGCGGATTATTCCCAGTGCCGGCAACGCTCCCCAGCTTGGGCACTTTTTTGGCTTGTACAAGCACGTACAAGCACTGCCAAGTGATCTGTCAAAATCGCGATGCCTACACTGACTCTTGCATCCTGCCAAATTTTTGTGAATGCGCTGGATACACCTCGAATTCCGTCCTAAAACCAGCCCATTTACGCTTCGTTAGGTCTCGGATGGCATATGAAACGGATTTGAACCGGTCCGTGCGCCTTATGGTCAGGTGTTGACAGGCACATGGAGCAATCGATCGTCGACGCGAGTCGAATTCCGCATTGATCAAGGACCTCTACATTGTCCTTATCTCGATGTCTGCCGAGGAGCCCATCCCAGTCTACACGAACCTCAAGGACCTCTATGCAAACTTGGGGACGTCTTTAAATCATGTCGAGCGCTGGACCAAACTCACTGAGGAATTCGAGACGCGGTTCGGGCAAAAACCAGCCTACATCGCGAGGGCACCTGGGCGCGTGAAGTGAGTGCTACCCAGTCTGTCTCGTCGTCTCTCACATGGATCCAGCCTCATCGGTGAGTTTTCAAAGTGGCGAAGTCGGTGGACAGGTGCTGGACAGCGCGTTTAGGAGAACACATCGATTACGCGCTCTTCGGCGTCTTGCCTGCGGCAATCGAGCGAGACATCCTCATTGCGTGCGCACCCCGGGAGGTCCCCCCCGCCTCCCCCACCGACGAACCGGAAAACGCCCCAGGTAGTGTCATCGCCGAGAACTTGCAACCGAAATACACCCGTCAGGTGTTTGTACCCGCTCCCAAGACCAACGTCGACAACGAGGTGCACGTCGAAGGCTGGCATCTGGATATCCCGCACGAGCTCCGGTGGGAGAACTATGTCAAAGCGGGGTACTATGTGCGCTTGTCCCATTCCCACATCAATCGGATTCATATGCTGATTTGGCTACAGGGAGTCCTGAACGAGTATTTCACTGGCTCGACCTCACAACCTCTTCCTATAGACATTCTCGTCACCGGATCTGTTCCCGCAGGCTCGGGCCTGTCATCGAGTGCCGCTATGGTCGTGGCAAGCACGCTGGCGTTCCTGGCGATCAACGGAAAGGTTCGTGCCTGAGCGTACAAAAAGTGTGTGCTGATAATGTGGATTGCAGCTGGAGGGCAGTACCGAGAAAATCACGCAAGGGGAACTGGTCAAGATGTCGATGGAGAACGAGAAGCGAGTGGGTGCGTGTCTATTCCTATGCCTTTCATGATCAGAGGAAGACGATGATAACACCACCTCAGGCGTTAATAGCGGAGGGTACAGCCCTCTTTTTATCGTCTGGCTTCACCATCTAACCTTCCGTAGGATGGACCAAGCCGCCTCCGTAATGTCCGTTTCATCATCGGTCCTGTACATCACCTTCTACCCTTCCTTGACGGCCTCCCCGACACCGCTCCCCGGTCAGTCTCACCCTACTCTCTCTATCACGCGTTAACCCAATTGTAGGCGGCGCCGTCCTCGTGGTTGCGCACTCGCTCAAGGTCTCGGACAAGGCGCTCACAGCGAAGAAGGGGTACAACCTCCGCGTCGTCGAGACGCTCGTCGGAGCTCGTGCGCTCGCACGGAGCCTGGGCCTCACCGTCGCCCCGCGCGAGAAGATCACTCTCCGCGAAGTCGTGGGCCGGCTCGTCGCGGAGGCGGACGTCGAGAAGGGCGGCGCGGGGATGGACGTCGACGCCCTGATGGGCGTGCTGCGCCGCATGGAGGCCGCCGTGGAGCAGCTCAAGCCGCTCGGGAGCACGGACGCCGAGTTTGGCGCGACGATGGAGGAGATGGTCGCCATGTCGGGGCTCTCCGCGAAGGAGTTCCACGAGGTGTACCTGTCCTGGGTCGAAGGTACGTCCGCATCCCGTCATTCGTGCAAGTCACTTATTAAGCGTGCTGCAGTGGACGCGACGCACTTCAAATTGTACAAGCGCGCGAAGCACGTATACTCCGAGGCCCTGCGCGTGCTGCAGTTCCGCAAGCTGTGCCTCGACGCGGCGGAGGCAGGCCCCGCGCCCGACGGCAACGTCGCCGTGCTGCGCGAGCTCGGGCGGCTGATGAACGAGTCGCAGACGAGCTGCGCGGCCGACTTCGAGTGCTCGTGCGAAGAGCTCGATCAGTTGACGCAGCTCGCGCGCGACGCGGGAGCGTATGGGAGTCGGCTTACCGGTGCATCTGGTCTCTCTTTGCATATCTCCGCAAGACTCACCATGTCGATCTTGTAGGCGCTGGTTGGGGTGGGTGCACCGTCTCCCTCGTGCCCGAGACGGAGGTCGAGTCGTTCATCAAGAAGGTCAGCGAGACGTACCCGCCGTACAAGGGCCTGGAGGGGGACGCGCTCAGCGAGGTGATCTTCGCGACCAGGCCGAGCAGCGGCGCGTGTGGTGCGTTTTCTCTTTCTACCTTCCGGTGTCTCCGTGTGTCCTGATTCTCGCTCAGTGTATAAGTTCGAGTAGATCGTGAAAATAAAGGAATGAGACGGCGTATGTATTCGCTATGTATCAGTAGACTGTCATTGGTATAAGGGTCCTTATCAGGCGGCAAGAGCAGGACCCCTGTTAATACCCTGGGAGGTAGGATACGAGGTCCGGACAGTTTTTTTTGAAAATCAGCCCAACCTGTGATACTCGTCCGGACAAAAAAGGTCTCGGACGTCGCGACGTTGGATCCTTGGTCCGGACAAGAAAATTTGACTCGGTATAGCGTATAGCTATGATACCCAGTCCGGACAAAAATATTGATGGCACTCATTGTCCCTCTCGATCCTTACCACGCGATGCGCTTTGGCCTGAAGCAGGTGGCCCGCATCATTTTGAACCTATTTTGTACATTGTCCCTACTAGGCTGGCCAGGGAGTGGCACGAAATGAACATTATCTTTCTTTTCCACTTCCTGGTCACTTCTAATATGCTTGGTGTCTCCCGATTTGCACATCTACCTTCGGGATCAATCTTAATCCGTATTCCCGACACCGTCAATCTCACCCTGTCTACTGCAGAGATCACACGGGCAGCCACAACCCTGTTCAATAGGCTGTTAGCAGAGCACGAGGCATTGGCACGGATGATCACAGCTTTGAATGCGGTTCAAAGGAAGTGAAAGGGTAATATAAACATCCAGGACATCGAAGAGGACGATGGTGTGGAAGATTAGCACTCTACAATATTTTTTGGAATTTTTAGCGATTTTTTTGACCTTTGATGCTCAGTCCGGACAAAAATTTGAGATTTTTCGAGGGTCTGATCCTGGTCCGGACAAGATTTTCGACGTCGCAAAGGTGCCCAGTCCGGACAAAACATCTCGAACCCCCGTTTTTAGTATCCTACCTCCCAGGGTATTAACAGGGGTCCTGCAAGAGCACGTCGAAGCCGCAACCTTGGTTTTGTCAGACCAGCTGCGCAGGGCTTTGGCCAGCTGGGCAGATGCTTTCTGAAGCTTGGCTTAAAACGGAAGGAGGACAAATAAATACTACGTCCTTTGTCGAGAACGCTGTGCCGTCCGCATCCTCATCCTCGCGTCTCATTCCAAATGGCGTACGCTGGACCTACTTTTTTTGCCGATAATGGTATGCCTCCATTCACATCGCCTCCTCGAGCGCGAATCAACACCGGGATCCTTCCTTCCCATTCCAGCCAAGGCCTTGGAAATCAAAGAAACTGCGAACGTCCATTTCCGAAACAAGGAGTATCAGAAGGCGGTGGATTTATATTCCAGCATAATCAACCAGTACGACGACCGCGTTATGCTTGCCACAATCAGTGTCGTGAGATGCAACCGCGCTGCCTGTTATCTCAATCTTGGTGAGCATTGGAAGCGGGGCTTCGAAGCGTCGAGAGAGCTGAGCTTGCCCTTGGACAGGCGAATATCAGCGCTGCATAGATGATTGCTATATTTCTTTGCTTTTTCAGACGTCGACTCCCGGACTCGCCGACAAGGCACGATTTCGCTTGCAGCAGGCTACGAAAGCACTCGACGAAATTGATGAGCAGAAACGAGCGGTTGATCCACCCCAGGCACCTCCTCGGGTATTACATACGAACCTCAGAGGGGGGTTGTTGTGTAGTAAATTAAACTACCTAAGAGGTATGCCTCTGAAGGAAGCCCGATGGCTTCTATTACTTATTAGACTGACACTGGCGCCAAGCGCCTCCTCCAGAGGCGCCAGAGGCGGGCGGTAGGTGGTACATATAAACATAATTTATTTCAAGTACATATATACGCAACATGTATTAGTGTACATGCAAAAGGATAGTATTTACACTGCGTTTAGGCGGCCACATCGGCGGCAGCGGCGGCGGTGGGCACAAAAAACAGCAGCGGGGAGCGCTGGCATTCGCATTCGTGCGGGACGGCACTACACCGAGAAGGCGGCGTATGTGCGACGTACTGCGGCGGGTAAGGGTGAAACCGGTGGCTGGGTAGGTGGGAAAGGCGGCGGCGGTGGGCGCAAAAAAAAACAGCAGCGGGGCGCACTGGCATTCGCATTCGCGTGGCACGGCACTGCACCGACAAGTGGCGTATGTGCGACGTGCTGCAGCGGGTAGGGGCGAAACCGGTGGCTGGGGAGGTGGGAAAGCAGCGGCGGGGGTAGGTGCGAAACGGGTTGCGGCGACGGGCATAAATGCGGCGGCAGGGGCGCGTTCGTGCACCGAATTCGCAACGACGACCAGGTGGCGTGTGTGGGACACACGGCGGTGGGGTAGGTGCGAACCCGGTGGTGGCGGCGAGCGCGACAGCGGCTGTGGGGGCACGTTCGCATTCGCATCAGCGCGGGCGGCATATGTGTAGCGTACACTGTGCGCATAGGAGTCCAATGGTGCGGCCGTGGGGCGCCGGCGACTGCGGCGGCCACAAAAGCAGCCGCGGCGTGTACTTGGCCGCCGCCACTGCCCTCGTCGCTCGGACCGCCCGGGACGCATAACGTAGGGCGGGAGAGGGTCCCGTCGACCACGGGGGTGCTTTAGTTCAAGGGAATTGAGCAAGAATTGAATACCTTGCATCGAATTTAGCCCAGGGCTAAATTCATGAAATCACGCGGGAAGATTGCCACCCCGACGACGTACGTGGCCTCGCACGGCCCGGGACGCTTGACGTGGGGTAGTAGGGGGTCCTGTAGACCACGGGCGTGCGTTAGTCCAAGGGAATTGAACAAAAACTGAGGGACGTACATCGAATTTGGCCCTGGGCCATTTTCGCGAAATCAGGCGGGAAGATCGCCACGCCGAGGACGTGCGTGGCCTCGGACGGCCCGGGACGCATAACGAGGGGAAGGGGAGGTTCCTATAGACCACGGGTGTGCGTTGTTTCGAGGGAATTGGCCAAGAATTGAAGAACCTACATTGAATTTGTCCCAAGTTGGGGTTGACTAGAAAAACACTGATTTTGGGTTAGAAACTGGACACAGGATGGCCTACTGGTGGCCCAGAGTGAATCTGCAACCCATTCATGATGTCTTGTAGTCACCTCCTCGAGGGAAAAGAGTGCGGCACGGTGTTGAGCATTGAAGATGGTGGTGGGAGCCAAGTTATTAATTGGAATTAAGCTAGCTTTTGGGTGATTTCGTGCACGGTCAAAAAAAAGGCCTGTAAAAATGAAATAAAAATCAGGGGCGTAGCGGGCATGATATAAGATACAATTCCGATGCTCAGACCCACCAGTTGGTTGTAAGACACTGTGCAGATAAAAAGAATGATGGGGGCTGATGTGTATTCGCGATCCGATTGGCTACCCGTTAAGGAAAGCGTCGGCGCCACTTGACGTAACCGACCTCAAGAGAGGCAGCTGAAGCCACCGGGAGGCGCCAGGAGGCGCCGTCGCGGCGACGCCGCAGTGTGGTGAGGTGAAAGAGGGTGATTCCGCCTAAGCGTAGAGCCGGATCAGGTTTTGATGACCGCATCACTTGCTCCTCTGTCACGTCCGACTCCGTTCGTAGCCCCAATCCACAACATCAATATTTGGCGCAGAGATTTTAAATAATTTTCCTTCTGCTGAATCTGTAAGCTAGCCCTCAAGTTTCAAAGAAAAGTCACGAGAAGGGCCGCCGCCCGTGGTGCGTGAAATATCCACCTATCCCAGAGTCTCTCGGAAGGCCAGGGAGGCGGGTTTGAAGGTGATTAAAAGAGACTCAGAGTCTTTCTACCATAATCTACTTAAACAGAATCACAAAAATCCTCGAACTGCTGCCGCAGGACCGCCGCCACCCGCCACCACCCAGCCCAGCGCTATGTCCCGCCTGCCGCTGATTAACCCAAACGCGCTGCCCCGTGAGCTACATCCCAATTGCCCTCCATCCGACCACTGACACAGACTGCCCATCCCCACCCCGCCGCCGGACGGTGCTGAGAGCGCCGCACCCGCCGCGATATCGGTGACAAATTGTGCACCAAAGTCGCTGCTGGGTGATGCAGAGACCGCCTGAGCGACGATCTGCACACCCTCGTCGTCGCGCGGTGCAATACGCGCCTGCGCGGGCGGGTGGAACACCGAGGGGCGGCGGCGCGGCCAATAATCTCCGGCTTCGAGCGCCGCCTCTTCACATGCATCATGCTCACGCGCCGCGGGTCGTCGTACGCCAGTGCCTCCGCGCGCGCCTCCTCCCCGTCCTCCCCGCCTGCCTCCGCCTCCCCGCCGTGCCAGACGCGGCCAACACTGGCAGAATGTCGACCATGCTCTGACATGTGCTTGTAGAACGAAAGGTGGAGCTCCGCGCCGGGCAAGGCGGGCATGGGGGGATCGGCACGGCGCCGCTGCGAGCGGGAGCGCAGGTGAACGGCGTAGTGGCCAACGGCGGGCCGGGCGCGTGCCGTCTAATTAGTAATAGAAGCCATCGGGCCTCCTCCAGAGGCGTACCTCTTAGGTAGTTTAATTTACTACACAACAACCCCCCTCTGAGGTTCGTATGTAATACCCGAGGAGGTGCCTGGGGTGGCGACTTACAAAGGTCGATCAAAGTACGACGTCGAGGTTGGTTGTGCCGCATACCTATCTGCGTCTGCCTGGCCACCGCTCAAATCGAAACAAAACACGTTTATAGGAACGAATGAGGGAGCAGATGCGTGAGTCGAGTGCGAATAGCGCCAAGTTCCAATCCACCGACATCGAAGAGCACCGGCCTGTCTCATACGTCGTGCGGATGAAGGGCCACGATCCGGAATATGTCCACATGCGCGACATGGTCCCTGCGAGTCTCATGGCCGGACCTCCGCGGGGCGGGCAGGCCGCCTACGACACGCGACGCGACGCGTTCGTCAAGAAGATCGTTGCCACCCACGAACCGGAGCTCATGCAGAAACATCCCTGGAAGTGTGCAAACTGCGGGAAATCAGCGACGACGTGGCTCCATTCTCCCATCTGCCATATCGCAGCTTTCTATCCTGTTATCAAGGATTATGCCCAGCCGATTTGCGAGCAAGGAGGCGATTGCGCCAAGGCCACTCGGGCTGCGATGGAGAAGGCGGAAAGAGAGGACCCAGAGATTGCTGGAGAAGATGGCGTCAGAATCAAAATATAGGTACTCGTCGAACAAAAATGTTTTCGTGTCCCCTCCCAGCTCGAAAGCGAAGGTAAAATCATAGCGCATAAAATCTGAAGTGGTGCGTGAAAATCTTACAAACACTCGTTCCCTTGAACCTTCCGCATCCCACGATCAATTCTTGAACGGACGCACAGACCCCTAGGACAGCCAGGGATGAATTCCGAAGCGGTCCCCCAATCCTCTGATAAGTTTTGGAATAAGTTTTGGATTGAAGGACACGACTGTTACAGTCACGAACTTCAGGGTGAAGTCCTGAGTTTCTGCTTGTGATTCCTCTTCGATATCTGATTTGTCTGCAAAGGTTTTGCGCCCCACTACAAGTCCACAGTTTTCAAGTCGGACAGTGTGCTCGAACGATTAAGAGGGGATTCCCTCATGAGAGCATTAGAGCATTTGTGTTTCTCCGCGAAGCCAAGATTGGATGTCCGACAAAAGTTCGGCGTATACTGACGAGGCCCACCGTGTTAGAACGCTCGTTGAAAAATGTGTTGGGGTGATACGGTACTTTCCCTGTCCCCCGCAAGACAGTTTAAGAGGGCTACGGCATTTTTTCAAGTACTCTGGCTTTGAAGAAGAGTCAAAAAATGGGATGTAGTCAACTTGATTCGCTTGTCGAGCGTTGGGTACGGTAGGGTAAGAAATCCCCCCAAAAAATATTTCTTGCGCCAGTTCAAAAGAGAACTTTAAAACCAGCAGCACAAACATTCGGGCCCTTCCTTCAGGGTAGAGATGATATCGGCCACTCTTGCCCTGGCCGATTTTCGGGCGACATTCCTCCGTAAAATTCACCCTTCGTACTGCTGTCGTAGCCTCTCCCGGCCATATACAGTAACCACCTTGAAATTCAATCAATCAATCAATCAATCATCCGTAAAATTTCATCATGAAACTTTGATCCGGCAAGATACAGTACGGTATCCAAGTTCAAGCAAGTTGAAGCAGATTCCTGAGGGCTTGAAATCGAACATCCGCGCTTTGTTGAACAATAACACTGTACAGCGTGTTGAGGACTGACACTGTTATTGCCTTCTATGGCGAGCAGCGTTAGTATCATTTTATTTATTTGTTATTTGATCGTCTCCATCACTATAAAGTGTGCGGAGCCGATCCTCGTCCCTCAGTCTTGACCACCTTGTGTGCGACTGAGGGTACGTTCCATATATATACTTTATTCATCCATTATACTTACATACATGGTAGACTACGACTTATTGTACGTCGTCTACAGGTAAATGAGTCTTGACCACCTTGTGTGCGACTGAGGACTACGACTTATTGTACGTCGTCTACAGATTCGCAGTCAGACAAGCGTACAGTGCCTTTGTCCAAAATCAGCTCGCAAACACCAAGAAGTGCAGAAGACTCACCCGAATTCCATAGTACAAATATGTCGTCAACGACCTCCATCCCCGTTCTTCCTGCCGACAAACAGCTCATCGATACTATATGGGGCGGCTGGAGGGACGACGTTATCAGTCTTCTCCGGGGAAAAGGGCTCGCTGGATACCCTCATGGAACGATCCTCCGCACCACCGCTGCCACCTTCCCTGGCTTGTACGGAACTCATCCCTCCGCTGTCAACTCCCTCACTCCGACGGCGGAAGAATGGGACTTGCGTGATGCAACCGCTGGGGCAATCATCTACCAGAACATCGTCGATCCCCAGGCCCATGGGATTAGCCCAACCGATACTAGCCGTCAGATGTGGATTGCTTTGAACGCGAAGTTCAACCGCACCTCGGAAGTTTTGAAGGGACTCGCACAGGACAACCTGCGGGCCTTGAAGTTGGCTCACGGGCGCAACTTGCCCGCACACCTCGACGCTCTCGCGAAGCTTCGTGCCGAGGCGAACCGCGTTGGGTGCCGCATCCAGGACAGCGACATGATCCCGATCATCCTGCAGTCGCTCCCTCCCGCCGAATTTGGCCAGTCCATCATTGCGCTCCAAACCCTGACATTGGTCTTCGAGGTCAATGCAAGCCTCATGCAGTATTGGGACATCGTGTACAAGAAGGATGTCGAGGCAAGCGGCAGTGCAGTCACGAATGCGCTCGCCGCGGACATCTCGGGTGGCGGCACCACCTGCAGCAATTGTGTTCGTCGCGGGCATACAAAGGATGCATGTTGGGCACGTGGCGGCGGCAAAGAAGGGCAGGGGCCAAAGTGGTGGAAGGCGCCGAAGGGACTAGAGCCGCGCCAGGCGTTTATTGACGCTGCGAATGCCGCTAGGGCCGCAAAGACCACGGCCGCTGCGGCAACGGTTACGCCACCCCAGACAGCAGCCCCGTCGAACCCCACTCCTACTGCGGCATTCACCTCTCCCATGGCGGTTTACGCGCTCAGCACCTTCGTCACTGAGGAAACTACCGATGATGGTGTGTTCACCTCCTACTCATCGGTTGCGGGCGATAACATAGTTCCTAGAATCGGATTGGCAGCTGCTTCCATTCTGAATGAACGTGTTATTCATCCCGTAGCCGATGTAGTAGTTAGTCCGCAAATATACGCCACCGTTCCGTCCGATAAATCTCGCATCTTGACGTTCCTGGACAGTGGCGCGTCAGATCACTGTGTGGTTAGCCGCGCACGGTTTGTGACGTACCAGGAGATCGACATCGAGGGCTCGACAGCAGTCAAAAACGGCGGCGAATTCAAGGTCGCGGGCAAGGGCTTAGCGGAGTACATTGTGCGCATAGCCGACGGATCCCAGCACAAGATCCTCCTCGAATCATTTCATACCCCGGGATTTGCAATGAATCTAATCTCACTTACAACACTTGACACGCGAGGATTCTGTGGAAGTTGGGGAAATGGGCGGCTATCCGTTGTTGGCCGAGACGGAAAAGTAGTCGTCGATGGGCAGATCGTGCCCGGAGCGGGCAAACGAAAGCTCTATCAGGTGGATGTTGTTGACAACAAGGATGGTGGTGACATCGTGGCCGCGATAGCAGGACGCGACCGAAACCAGCCCACCGACCTCGAAACTTGGCATCCGAGATTTGGCCATGCGGATGTGCGCGTAATAAAGCGCATGGCAGACAAAGGGCTCGTTGATGGGCTTAAGATTGTCGACAGGAGATTACGGGGGATGTGCGAAGATTGCATCCTGGGGAAACAGGACAAAATGCCCTTCGATGATGAGGTGGTGCACGAGACAAAGCCGCTCGAACGTGTCCATCTGGATTTGTGGGGAAGATCACGAACACGCAGCTGGTCGGGCGCAATGTACATGATGCTGGTGTCCGATGGCGGAACATCCATGAAATTCCCGCTGTTTCTCAACAACAAGACCGCAGTGACGACTCTGGCCGCATTCGAGATATGGGTCACGGAAGCGGAGGTCCAGACCGGCGAGAGGGTGAAATGTGTTCGCATTGACCTGGGGAAGGAGTTCGACAATGAGCTATTCTTGGCGTACTGCGCGAAACGCGGAATTCGCGTAGAAAAGACGCCTAAAGACTCCTCTTCAGCGAACGGACATGTTGAGCGTGGAAATCGTACCGTCGTCGAAGGCACACGCACTCAACTCATCGATAGCGGAATGGACCATCGTTTCTGGGCAGAGTCTGCAACCGCCCATTGCTATGTGCGCGGCTTTATCCCTTCATCACGGCACCCCGACGTAGTTCCCTGGGTTGCGTGGTTTCGTAAGAAGGACGAACACGGTAACCTAGTTAAGCTGAACGTTTCGCACCTGCGTGTCTGGGGGAGTACTTGCTGGGTAAAAGACTTGGACGGGCGGGCAGGGAAACTTGGGGTGCAAGGATGGAAAGGGAAAATGGTGGGGTACATGGGGCGCCGGGGGTATCGAGTATTCGACCCCGAGAGAGTTCGGGTATTTGAGGTACGGAACGTCATCTTCGAGGAAGCAATGCCACATCGCACGCGGCTCGGCATTGCCGACGAGGATGATGTGTTGCAGCAGGACCCCACAATCTTCAACGACGCACGAGCTGCACCGCCGGGGTCTGCTGACAACGCGCCCCAGAACGATCCAGCACCGCCAAATGCTGCTCCTCCACCACCTCCACCACCACCTGCTCCAGCACAACCCGCCCAAGCCATCCAGGTTCCACCTCCACCTCCGCGTCGAACTGCACGGGCACCAAAGCCATCTCAAGGCTTGTTGCGCTCGATGGCAGCGCAAGAGGAAGAAGAACAGGCGCGCCTCGCCGGGGAGGAGTGGGCGAATGACGGGCCACGCCCTACGGTCAACGCTGTCGACGTGGATTGGGCTGGATTCGACGAGGGGCTGCTCGCGTCGCCGTGGGCCTTTGCGAGTGCGATCAAGGGGGGGAAGCTACGCACAATTCCTAGGTCATATAGGGAAGCGATGAAGGACGCGGAGACATGGATGCCTGCAATGCAGAAGGAGATCAGTCAGTTAGAAAATCGCGGTGTGTGGAAACTGGTCGACCTACCAGCGGGGGAGCGCGCGATTGACGGAATGTGGGTGTATGACCTGAAGGTCGATGGCAACGGTGCCGTTGTCGGGCACAAAGGTCGATACGTGGCGCGTGGGGATGAAATGGTTGAGGGCAAAGATTTCGAGGTCAAATGGGCGATGGTGGCAAGGATGGAGTCAGTGCGGATGGTGTTTTCTGTGGCGGCGGTTCAGCGGTTGCGCGTGAGGCAATGGGACTTCTCGGGTGCATACCTGAATGGCAAGATGGACCGGCCTGTCTACATGAAGCAACCAACGGGTTTCGCAAAGCAGGGGGAGGAAGGAAAAGTGTGCTTGCTTTTGCGCCCGATTTACGGCTTGGTCCAGGCCGGCCATATCTGGTACAAACTCCTTGCCCAAGGTTACGGCGACCTTGGTTACAAGGAGAGCCTGGCCGACCCATGCGTCAGGACGAGACAACGAGGCAGCGAATACACCATCACAACGACTCACACGGACGACGTTCTCGGGGCTTCTTCTTCGGATGCCGAGAGCAAGAGAGTTGTGGACGAGTTTGCTAAGAAATGGGACCTGAAGGAGGTGGACGTCGCGTTGTTGCTGGGGCTGACCGTCGAGAAGCTAGATGACGGAGGTATTGCGCTCAACCAAACGCAGTACTTCCAAAAGGTGTTGGATCATTTCGGCTATGCTGATCTTCCTCCGCTGTCAACACCACTCCCACCCGGCTACCAGATCCGCGCAGCTCAATCTCCGCTTTCCCCAGATGACGCCGCGTTTATGCGGGACAAACCATTCCGGCCCATCCTCGGTACAATCGTCTGGGGGAGCAGTGGGACTCGACCTGACTTGTCTTACGCGTGCTGCACTCTCGGCCACGTCCAGTCAAATCCAGCTCCCGAACACTGGCATCTTCTCCTCGGTGTTCTTCGATACATCAAGGGAACACTGGATTACGGAATAAGATATGCGCCAGCCCCGGATGCGAACGTCGCTCATGGTCTAGGGCTGAAACCTGAGGGGTTCGTTGACTCGGACTGGGCTGGATGTGTGGACACGCGTCGCTCAACATCTGGCTACGTGTTCTTCATGGGCGGAGCTCCGGTGTGTTGGTCGTCGAAACGCCAGGCAGTGGTCGCGTTATCGTCGACCGAGGCCGAGTATATCTCGCTTGCGCGGGGAGCTCAGCAGTCGATGTGGATGAAAAACTGGCTCTCGGAAGTCTTCCTCCCACAAGAGCTCCCTTTCCAACTTCGCGGCGACAACCTCGGGTCAATCAGCCTCACTGAGACAACAAAAGCCCACGGCCTATCAAAACATCTCGATATCCGGTGGCATTATATCCGCGAACGCGTCAAGGACGGCGAAATTGCTGTGTCTTCAGTACCTGGGAAGGACAATGTCGCCGACATCTTCACAAAGGCACTGCCGCGCATCACCCACGAGAAAATTGTCGGGCAGCTCGGCTTAGATTGGAAGCGGAAGCATGCTGCTCGCCAGGGGGAGTGTTGAGGACTGACACTGTTATTGCCTTCTATGGCGAGCAGCGTTAGTATCATTTTATTTATTTGTTATTTGATCGTCTCCATCACTATAAAGTGTGCGGAGCCGATCCTCGTCCCTCAGTCTTGACCACCTTGTGTGCGACTGAGGGTACGTTCCATATATATACTTTATTCATCCATTATACTTACATACATGGTAGACTACGACTTATTGTACGTCGTCTACAGGTAAATGAGTCTTGACCACCTTGTGTGCGACTGAGGACTACGACTTATTGTACGTCGTCTACACAGCGCTAGCGCACATCAGACCGGAACAGAACCGTGTTCAACTGTCATCTTGGCCCGCTATTTACGGCAGATTGTTGATCGCATCATTATCGTTCTCTCTAGCTCCCACCACTGACTCGGAACGTTGACCAAGGTATCTTCAGACAAGGACGGCGAACGGCAGCATATCAGTTACTGAAAACGGATAATTAACCCATTTTGGCTCCTTCAAGATGGGACGCCCAGTGGGAGACGTCATTCAAAATGTAGGCCTGCCGCCATACTTTTGTCCAGTTTTTTTCTAACTGCTTCCCGCTTTCTAGCTCCGTTCCCGACAAAGAAACCCCCAAGAGAGTATCCAACTTCTGCTCGAACTTATTCGAGCGATCGAAGATTGCCCTCTCCACTTATTTGAGCCAGGGCCGACCATTGCTGCCCTGTTCCCATTTTTCAAGTCTGCAGGCACGCAATACGCTGATAGCGTGGCAGATAAGTCTCCCCCCAATGTCGATACCAAATTGGCTGGCTTGGCCGTCACAGCACTGGGGTCCATCTTCCGCAGATTCAGTTCGACTTCCTTAAGATCTGATATTCTGCAGCACCTCGGCGCATGTTGGCCCACCACGTTTATAGGGTTGCTATTCTATACACGAGGATTGCTTCGAACAGGTCCTCCAGCCCCATTGCTTGAAGTGGATTCGCCCGCGCACACGTTCACCACCGTCGTTACATTGCTGCAGATGTATGCGGAGGTTGATTCCTTGGCTGCGCTGGTGCGTGACACGCCCAAGATCCCGGGCCTCATCATCGTGCTCTGGGCGCTCGAGGTCCGGCATGAGCGCCTTTCGACACAACTCCGGGAGATGTTCCCCGACTCTTGCCCGCCCACTGCCGCTGGTCTGCTCAATTTCTACGTTCTCACGCGTCGGGATCCCGACAGCTACGGTTCCATGTTCCTGTCTGCAGTAGAGGGAAATGCAGGAATCGCTGGTCTCGCGTCCTTGAATCACCTTCACCAAAGTACACTCGCCGTGTATCAGTATGAAAAATTCCCGGCGGAGACCATGCGTACGAACTTGGCGAACCTTGTCTGCTTACATTCGACACAACTTCACCTCCATCTTCTCTCCCACAATTCTGTCTCCGTTGTGACCGAGGCGCTAATAGCCATAACATCCCGGCCATTTGACTTGGCGACCGCAGAGCCGACCACCGACTGCATCCAGCAGATCTGTGAATACTTGCACAAATACATCACAAGCGACGGCCTCGTTTCTCTGACCCTATCTCTTCAGCTCGGTCTTCTGATTGGCCTGCTAAAGGCGCATCCGTGGCTGGGCGTGAAAACGGCGGCGTTCGACGCGTTCAGAGCACTGTTGGCGACACATCTACCGCGATATCTGATATACATTTCCGTGCTCCGCGAGGTGCAAAAGTCCATCCATGTCATCCAGCAAGTCGGGCTGAAAGACGCGCTGCCGGAAGAGTGCAAGACAGCGTGGTTGGAATTTGAGAGATTCGCGCGTGCTCGGCTTGGGCTCGCGAACGCTGCGGAGCTCCACACTGCCCCGTGCAACCGTTCCGAGGCAGGTATCTTTCCGAATACAATTATATAACCAACGGGAAAATTATATATCTATTTACAGTGTACACAGCCCGCCAGCACGCGCTGCAGTAGCTGCTGGGCAACCGCGTACTGCTCGAAGGAATGCCAGGTGGCGGCCTGGGCTACCCACAGTGCACCCTGCGCAGTGCGGAGGACTAATCGCCAAAGTGAGTCTCGCCGTTTGATTCCTTCCCGCCTGTGACGATTGTGCATATGACGCTGACACAGATGGGATCCCACCCGAGCTTGAGGAAGAAGACGTCCAATTCGCGCTGCGCGTCGCGCAGAACGACTTTGAGGAGAACAAGGTTGCGATCTGCGGCGAGTGGACCGCCGCCGGGACGCTTCCGCTCGCCGCCGGGATCGACTATGCGGTAGTCCCGCCTTTGGTGCAGATCGGCGCCCCGAGTCTCGTGCGCGAGCGGATGGCGTCGGATGCGGTGGTCTACACCGCTTTCCCTCAGACAACCAAAGAGACGGAGTACTATATGTGCGATTTAGGGCTGACGAGGGGGGCAGGAGATTCGGATGGTGAGACAATCGAGGTCGTCGTAAAGATGGTTCGCGCTCAGCCTGTCCCTGCTTTCTTGCGGATAAGTTAGTTCCTTTGTTCTGCCTTTCGATACGTATACTGAGATACTCGAGCCAAAGTAAAAATACAAACTGGTTTAAATAGACAGATGATCTACACTATGAAAGATATGGTTCCTTCAATCAAGGTCTAAGAAGGCTCCTCGACGACCCGTCAGCAAAACCCTCGCCGTGCTTGCCAGCATGCTGCTTCCCAAACGCTCGCTCATGCTGCTTCTTAATTCCGCGAATCAAGACCAGCATATAGAACGCCGTCAACACGCCAAATATCCCCGCCAGACTCGCGGTGGCCACAAGCGTCGATTTTCCAGACACGGAGAAGTCCGCGTCGTGGGCCCCAAAAACGCTGGAGAGAGTCGAGACCACGCCGGCGAGAGAGTTCATCAAACCTGGCCTGAGAGGAACTGCGATCAGCGCGAGACGAAAAGTAG
Source organism: Mycena galericulata (assembly GCA_029289565.1). Classification (NCBI taxonomy): domain Eukaryota; kingdom Fungi; phylum Basidiomycota; class Agaricomycetes; order Agaricales; family Mycenaceae; genus Mycena; species Mycena galericulata. The sequence goes on along the minus strand of JARKIA010000173.1, from coordinate 150,472 downwards.
GTTCAAACTTGATTCAACGCACATGAAAATCCGCTTGACGAGCCATATGTAATTTTCGTGCCATCTGTACCACAGCCAGGACATTCCGGCTGCTCCAAATCCGGTGCATACCCAGGCGAGGACGTATCTGGGAGTGAATACGGTTTAATTCACAGTGTATCAGCAGGAGGACAAAAGCGAACAGGGATAAGTGCTTGATGACATTGACTGCAGCGACTTCAACGCCGCCGAGCTCGTTGTCGCTGCTTGTTTGGGGCTTGGCTTGGAGGCTGGTGAATGTTCCTGGAAAGAGGACGAACCCTGCGAGGAGGATCCACGTGAAGAAATTGGCAAGGAGATTGTGCAGCACCTTGTCGTCGACCTTGATAAACACCGGTACCGAACAGCCAAAAATGAGCAGGCTTACCGGGATGTCGTCTTTGGCGAGCAACATGTTCGTATATCGTGTGTCCTTCGATCCCATGGCTCTCGATGTTCTCGCCTTCAATGAGAGTGGTTGGGATTCCTGTGCAACCGTGAAAACCTAAGGGAAATTGCAGAATTCTTGATGCCTTGGTGGGATTAAATTATAACGACGAGATGTGCGCTGGTCTGAGAAATTTAAAGGTGGTCATCTTGTGGCCACAGTGGCCACCTCGCGATCGACGGTCCATTTTTCGCTCATCTCGGGCCGCCGGGTGCCTCGGCCACGGGGGTGGTTAGGTAGACATCTAAGAGAGTCGCAAAAGACTTTGACGAGTGAACGTTCATTAACGAACCGCGAAGAAAAATCACCTGAAGTTGAATAAATTAGTAATTACAAATAATTTGGTCGAAGGAAGGTCTCGGACTGACTCAGCAGAGGTGTAACGGTTTGATCCTCCAGCGCTGAATAAGAAAAATTGCTTACACACTCAGTCAAAGCTCCCACGGTTCAGAAGTCGGAACAATTGATAAGATCGTCAATGGGGCAAGGCTTTACAAAACATTGATTTCAAACGCGTATTGGAAACGAACGCGCTCCGTACAACGCCGGTAGGTACGATATAACAGCATACCACTCACCCACAATTTCTCGACCACTCCGATCTGCAATCCGTTCAACATGAGCTTCTGTAAAGACTGTATCAAAGGTGAGTGGGCGAACATACAGGACCAGACTTTTTGTGGTGACGAATCCAGGCGTTACGCACGAAGGAACTCCTGAAGGTATGCAATAAGCGCGCTACCATAGCGGGATAGCGCTTAAGTTCAAATTGTTGCAGGCAAAATCGAAACCATTGGCGACATCAAATGCTACGTCGCGACGCCGGCCGGCGACTACCCGAAGGAAAAGGTCGTTCTATTCCTCACCGACGTATTCGGCATTACTCTACTCAACAACCAGGTGCGCATCGGGCCGTGGCGAATTCGCATCGAGGCATTCAACTGATAGAATTAAAAGCTTCTGGCGGACGACTTTGCGCGAAATGGGTTCAAGGTATGTTTGCCTGTGCACTAGCATGGATTGAGGCGGATTTAGAACACCCCCAGACCATTCTCCCCGACTACCTGAACGGCGACCCGGTCCCCCCGGATGCCCTCAACTCCGGCGTGAGTCAGATCCCCGCTGTCTTTCATAATTAATTCATAGACCCTCCATCGGCAGAGCAACTTCGATCTCATGAAGTGGCTCGTCCCGCATGGCGCGCCCGAGTCGCGGCCCCCGATCGACAAGGTCGTCGCAGCGCTCAAAGCTGACGGTGTCACCTCCATCGGCGCCGTGGGCTTCTGCTTCGGCGGCCGCTGGGTCTTTGACCTCGCGTTTGAGAACCTCATCTCCGCCGCCGCCACCGCCCACCCGTCCCAGATCAAGGTCCCCGCCGATCTCGAGGTGCGGCATATCTACTCAAAGTTTTGCTCGGCTGATTGAGTGATTTTTTTCTCTTTAATTCGGCAGAAATACGTCGCGGTGTCCAAGGCGCCGCTGCTTCTCAACACTTGCACGATCGACGCGCAGTTCCCGCACGAAGCGCAGGCCAAGGCGGACGAGATCTTCAAGGGATTCGCGCCAGGTTACAGACGCGAGTATTTCGAGGGTTGCACTCACGGGTTCGCCGTCCGTGGCGATCTCAGTGACCCCAAGGTCAAGGCGGGCAAGGAGGGCGCGTTCAAGGCGACGGTCGAGTGGTTCAAGCAGCACATTTAGGTTCTCGGTTGATTGAAGTTAGTTACGCTATGCAACGTGTTGCCCTGCCATTATTTCCTCCCTAAATCAAGCTACAGACAGAGTCCTCGTTTCAGTGCGCGGCGACGGCGGGGTTATTCATAGCTAGTGCGGAAGGATTTAGATTCTTACACACTGAACTCCTACACGTGCCTCCGTCGAACACCTATTTATGAAATCCAGCTGACACTCTTTTGCGCGCATCAAAACTTCTTTCACGCACGCAATTTATTTTTTGTACAAGGGAATCCTTGTACCCGAAGAGCACATATCGTTCTGGAGTGAAATGGGATCGTAAAGCGGTCCATTTAGGGAGAGTACAGTACAGTACTTATACTCCTCAGGAGTATAATGAATATATGACAGTACTTATTATAAAAGCATTTTTCACCGAAAATTGTGTACATCAATGGATGAGGTTAGTGGCGTGTAGTACCGTACTCGGTACTACGTGTTTGTACTCAAATTCGTACTTCGTACCCTGTGCTGCTCATATTCGTGCAAGGTATCCATATTCGATGTACACGTTGATCGTCGTTAGTGTGCGTGTACTGAAATGTCCTTGCATACAAGAAGTAACCTTTGAGCTGTGAGCACTGGCATTACAGTTTATTTAAGATGGAATATAGGGCAAATCAAAAAGATATATCTCCCTCTTTATAAAATTGCTTTGTTTGAAGCCTTCAAACTCCACCAGGAGATCGCTGCAGTTTGGCGCCAGAGGACGTGGAACACGTAGACTGCCACGACGATTGGGCCGCATCTGGTGGCTTCGCATAAATAAGTTTTTTTCCCATTCCGCCCAAAAAAAGAAAAACTCTAATTTATGGTCTGACTACGGGAGACTAGGGCTTCGCCATGTTGAAAGGCTTTTGACGTGAACTGTAACCTGTAGCAAGGGACGAAAAATAATTTGCTGATCTCTGGCAGCTCTCACTGAGTCTCTGTAGCTCTGTTTCGCAAGAGTTAACACACTGATCATGTTCAAGACTCGGGTGAAGTGCCCGCCCCCGGTGCGCTCTTGTAAAAGATAAGTCTGCACAGGAGGTGCGGGTTGGAAGGAATCTGAGTGTCGTGTGCGTGTCACATGAGATCCCGTTACCCCAAACAAGGTACATTGATCTGATGACCAGTACGCGACTTTCCCCTTCTTCTTTGACCCCTTCGGGCGTCATACGAAAAGTTGGAACGATACAGAGAAGTTGTTTTTTCTTGAGCCGATCAATTTTTTGCACGTCGCTTGCCTTTTTGGGACACTTGCAATTTTTTCGCATCAAGCCGGTTTGTAATGTACAATACATAATGTATTACCATTGTCTATGCCTTTTTCTTTTCTTGGTGCTTCGCAGTTGCTAATTTTTCGCATGTCGCCCAAACTAATTTCTAATGTTTCGTACTGCATTCCGAAGGCTTACAAAATTGCTTTCAAGGTGTTTGCTAGCCCATATGTAGCTGCTGTTATCACCATTGCATGGCACAACCATTGTTGTTGTTTTTTCTTTCGCTTCGATCACTTCCACCAGATGTCAATTTTTCGCATGTCGCCGGAGGATAGGATAGAATTGGCAATTCCAATTTTTCGCAAGACACGACCTACGAAGCGTGTGACTGCCACAGTGTCACGCGTTCGATCCCAGCAGAGAACAATATTTTTCCATTTTTCTTTTCTTTGCTTTCATTTGACTTATTGAAGGGTAGTGATGAGCCCTGTCAATTAGCATGGCCCCTGCACAAGGATGACACGCTTTTCCGGAGTGGTAGACCTACGGGTCTCAATATTTATTGCTTTTTATCCCTCTGAACCAACCCTGGAAGTTCCGCAACGACCTGAGCCATGATTTTGTTTACGCCTGTCATCCTTGTGCAGGGGCCATGGCTTGATTTGAAGTGGTTCATGCTTAGGTGCAGTGGACTCATTGCCAGCACTGTTGATACAATGACTTATCATGTGCACCGAGCATTTTTTTTTAGAAAATGTGAAATTTTGTATGAGACAAGTAGTACTTACATTTACAAAGGTTTTGCCAAGCGATGCAGTGGCCCTACACCCAAAGTCGATTATACGGGCTGGTGATGGGATCGGTGATAACTTGGGAATTGGAGCCCTCGGTTGCGACACCCCGAAAGGAAAGTTGAAACCCGAACGAAGGATATGTGCTCGCCTCCGAGTTGGAAGTATGTATAAGTTGGCCGAATATGCGGTATGCGGACAACAACCAAGGATGACGACGGTTGAATATTCAGGGTTGAAACGCAACACCTGGCTTGATTTGACGTGGTTCATGCTTAGGTGCAGTGGACTCATTGCCAGCACTGTTGATACAATGACTTATCATGTGCACCGAGCATTTTTTTTAGAAAATGTGAAATTTTGTATGAAAAATGTGAAATTTTGTATGAGACAAGTAGTACTTACATCTACAAAGGTTTTGCCCAGCGATGCAGTGGCCCTACACCCAAAATCGGTTATACGGGCTGGTGATGGGATCGGTGATAACTTGGGAATATCCTCGCTTTAGATTTGGACACAATGTTGGTGTGAACCACTACTGGAATTATATCGACTGTCATATAATTCCGTGGAGTCTGACTACGGGAGACTACCGTTGACCGGGTTTTCATTTGACGAGGATTATAGACCTGAGAAAGAAATCCGAAGAGACAGATCTATTCAAAATAAAAATAAAACTCATTAGAGCTTATTTGCAGTTCTTTTTGAACTGGATCTAAAGCCTTTGATTGGCTGAAAATTGTGGAGCAGCCAATCAGAGCCGGTACAAAATCATTTTGTACCACGCGCAAATAAGCTCTATTCGGCCTCTTAGACTTTTTGAATATACACCCTGGAAGCGCCATAGAGCTCGTGCCAAAATGCAAATTCCGCACTTTACATAGTGATAAGTCGACTTCCAATGATCAGGCGCGGTTAAACTACAGACTATTGAGTCGGGTATCTCAAAATTTTCCTGGTGGCGAAAACGTTGCGAAAATGTTGGGGATGACCCGAGCGGTGGGTATACGATAATAGGTGTAGGAATGATATGCTGATGTAATCCATCATGTCTACGTCAGCCGCCGAAAAAAATGTCTAGCTCCACCAGCTCCAGCTCCAGCTCCAGCTCCTCACAAGTTCCAAGTATGAACTGTCCATGCCCGGTCCGCGATTGGCTATATCACTGCATGAATGGACATCATATAAAAGTGGATCCAATCCTTCTCCACCGTCTACTCACAACTCCACCATGTCTATCCTGCTCACATTCGTCGATAAAGACATAATCCAGACCCCCGTAGTTGGACCGGACGGCGCGGTACACTACACGATCACGACGACAACTGGGATTATGCGCCGCAAGGCCACTACCGTCACGGCGGCTAGCGGGCTCGTCGGCGTCCTCAACTGGCGCGACCATACGTTCACCATAAACGGGTTCCAACGAGATATCGATAGCCTGAAGGCTCGTACCGGTGGGATTTTCAGTTCGTGCGTACTGCGCGTTCTCGGTCTATCAGCGAGCTCATTCATGATCGGGTGCTATCAGCGAGCGCGAGTGGAACTGGGGTAACAGGCCATTTCATCTGAAATATCATAATAGGGAGAAGGAACTGCTGGTATGTCTCGAACGCTGGGATCATCAGACGTGCTTACAACCATCGGCTTCGAGGTTACGCCCAATTTCGAGCCCAACCCAGGCATGGCTCGCTTCACGCCCTTCCATGGGCACCTCATCTCCGACAACGAGCCAGCTGTCCTCTATCTCCCATATCAGATGCAGGATGAGTTCGAGAAGATGTTTCTGCTCTTGGCGATCCTGCACACTGAGATCAACCGACAAGACGTGCGTCTGCGTCAGGCACTCTTTCACTACCAGCTTCATGATCAACACATTTTCTTTTTAGCAAAATCAGGCTGCTGCAAATGCGGGTGCAGCTTCGGCAGCTTCGGCAGCTTCGGCAGCTTCGGCAGCTTCGGCAGCAGGCTAGGCCTCCAGCTTCGGACCCGGGACATCTGTAAATGAATGAATATACTGAAGGAATATACTATGTTTCACCCTTGAAAGACAATGTGCTTGTTCGGTTCAATGTCCGCGATCGACCAGCCGAAAGTCGAGATGATTGCTCCCTTGACAAAACTGGGAAACAGGAATGACTTTGTAGCTTTAGATACGTGCGCCGTTTCCTCAACATCATACTCCGAGTCGCAATATTGAATGATATTGGCTACTAAAATATCACGGCAGAGGAAGCACGAAACACTCTACTAGTAACAGGTTTATCGAGTCGTCCATATATAAAGTTTTTTTCGTTGTTTATTATATGCTCAAGGTCCGTGATTCCGCAACCCGCGGTTGCGGTTCTGGTTTGTGTAATGTGTTTCGTACTCCGCGGTTGTGGTTTGCCTACGCTAGCCGAATAGCCGAGCTCGGCCGAACTCTCACGGTTCGATACCTTTTTAAGTACTGTTCCAATTCACCTTAAGATGAGTATATCATGGCTAGATATATTCACATTTTATTTTAATAGGTAAATTCAATGTGGAAAGGAGCCCAGTCCAACCTCTAGCTCCATTGCGGGGGAAATTTTGTGTCTAATGAAATTTAGTGCTAGCTCTGTATTACAGGCCACAATAGGTTCGAGAGCAGGTGATGTTGGTATTAGAATTGCTTATGACTCATTATTCTGCCTCTGTTATCCCACTTGAATCAATGGGCTGCTTCCTAGTCGAAAAAGCTTACCCGGCTGAGTCCCGGATCAATTTCAAATGATCCGGCTTCGGTACGGTTCAGTTTTGGTTAGTGAAACTTTGTGCTAACCTTGAGTGCAGGTCATTAGAAGTACTTCAGGCCATATCAAACGTCCAAAACCACACACGGGAAGCAAAGAAATGTTCAAAAACCGCATTCTTAAACCACGAACTTGGCACAAAACCACAATTGTCAACCACAAACACCATCAAATCCACGGACTTCAACCTTGATTCCAAACCGAATAATAAATAACGAAAAAAAAAACGTCATATCCATAGGACGGATGTGCAGGCATCTGGAAAACCGTAGCCGAGATGTAGCTATGAGCACTATGAGGCCCTATGCAGCACTGCATAGTCTTGCATAGTGCCTCATAGCTACATCACAGCCACAGGCTGCTACATAGTACTACGCAGGCATTTTGGTTTTCCTGATGTCGTTCTCGCTTATACGTATGCAAAATTTATCGACCCGTGAGGCCTGTAGGGCTACATTGGACACAGTAGCTGGCAGATGAATATGGGATCTGTGTAGACCTCGCCGACTCGTCGAGCGGATAATGGGGAATATCAAGGCAGCCCGAACGACGGTTTATCCAGATTCGCGTAAACGCCAGATTTCCTTCTCTCGCAATTCGTCGTCTTTCCCCTTTTGATTTATATCCTACATCTACACAAAAACCTCTCTGTCTGTCTGTCTGTCTATCACCTGTCCGTGTCATCTAGACCCTCCGCTACACTACATATATATGGCACACTAGTACGTACTCTAGGAGGAAGAATGATATCGAAGGAAGGTATGTATTTTTACTGGTATGTATGTGCTGGACCGGGGCGGGATAGGATGGGATGGGATGGGATGGGATGGATGGCTGAGCTCGGGCGGGCTGGAATGGTGATGGGATGTATGGATGGATGCCAGCGCTCGGGACGGAAGGGAAGCGGGCGAAGGGAGGCATGATGGGCGGACGAGCGGGGGTAGGCCTAGGGTAGGTAGGTATCATCGATCGGGTCGGCAGCGGTATAGGTGGTGGTACAGATGGCAGCAAGCATGGGGGTGGGGGTGTACAAGTAGTCATTCTCATTCTTCATAGTCCAGGTCCGTGTGCCTCGTCGGGTTCGGGTTCACTGTCGGGCGGCCCACCGCCCCCATCCGCCTCCTGTCGGTGCCCATTGAGCGGCGGGGCGACAAGTGGCGGCGGGGGCAGTGGCGGCGCGCGCGCCCTCGCACGCTTGATAGTGATCGGCCCCCCGCTCTCGTCGTCGTCGTCGTCGCCGTACACGTCCCCCCGCGGCCCGTCGTCGTCATCGTCGTCGGCGTCTTCATCCCCCTCACCACCATACAACCCCTCCTCCCCCTCGTCTTGGTACCCGCCCCGCACACGCGCGCCCGAGCCGTAGCTGCACGCGCTCCCACTCTCGCTCGCGCTCCCGGGGCTCGCGCTCCGCGTCCCGTACTCCACGCCCCCGCCGCCCACCGCTCGCGGCACCGCGATCATCCCCTTCGCCTCCCCTTCATCCTCCCCATCCTCATCCTCGTCCTCCCCGTCCTCGTCTTCCTCCCCACTCTCATCCCCATCCCCGCCCACGCCCATCTGCATCCCCATCCCCACGCCCACCCCCGCTCGTGCATTCGTCATGCTCGCCGTCCGCTGCTCCGCCGCCAGCCCCCCTCCGCCTACGTTGCGCACTCCCAGCGGACGCGCCATCCCCATCGCCATCGGCGCGCTCCCAAGCGCCTCCGTACTATGCCGCGCCTCCGCGCCCATGCCCGTGCGCCCGCGGAACACGCCCCCGCCGCCGCGCACAGGCCAGCGGAAGAACCCCGTGGGCGAGCTGCGCGCTGTGGAGGACGCAGACGCGGCGGACGGCGCGGCGGACGGGGGCACAGACGGCGCGGACGAAGGCGGCGGCGGTGGAGGCGCGTCGACGGGCTTGGCTTTCTGCTGATCCTTAGGAGGCCCTTTGCGCTTGTCCTTGTCCGGATCCGCGCGCGCCTTGCCCTTGCCTTTGCTCTTATCCTTCCGGGACTCGCCGGCGCTCACGCGCACGCTCGGCTCGCTCCACACCGCGCCCGTCCCGTCGTCCTCCCGCGCCGCCCGCCGCTTCCCACTTCCGCCCCCGCCCCCACTCCCACCTGCGCCGCCGCCCTCACTGCCCCCCGACCGAAAGAAATTGCTCAGCCGCCTCCCGAGCCCGAACCCCGTGCGTAGCGCCGCCCCTTGCCCGTCCTTGCCTTTATCCCCGCCCTTCCCCTTCCCCTTGCTCCCACCCCCCTTTGTCGTCTTGATCAAATTCCACTTGTACTTCGGCTCGAGGATCGCGTTGGCCTCGTCCGCGGCGGAGACCTCGATGCGCGGCGTCGTCGCGGCGAGCCACTCCGTGCGGCGCTGGACGCCGTGGAGGAGCCAGCCGTCGGGGTGCGTGGCGGCGGAGGCGGCGGGGGCGGTGGAGTCCTGCAGGGGGGTTAGCGCGCGTGGCGCGGGGGGCGGAGACGAAGAGCGAGACGAAGAGGGAGGGGGAGGAGTGGGGGCGGCGCGGCGCGTGGAGGCAGGAGCAGAAGACGTGGGGGAAGGGGGGGAGTAAGAAGGGGAAGCGGAAGCGGCCGAGGGCCAGCGAAGGACGTCGATGCTCGCCTTAACCTCGTCGATCCCCGCGCGCCGCGCAGGATCCTTCTCGAGCAGCCGCGCGAGCAGATGCAGCACGCCGCCAGGCGCCCAGTCCGCGGGCCGCACGGGCACGCGGCCCGCGCTCATCGTGTTCAGCAGTGGGGGCTCGGGCGGCGCGGCACGGAGCGCGCGCGCCCAGTCGTCTTCGCGGATGGCGCGGTAAAGGGAGGCCTCGGCGGCGACGGGGCCCGCGGACTGGGCGCCCTCCGCGGGGTCGAAAGGCATGCGGCCGAAGAGCATGCAGAAGAGGGTGACGCCGAGGGCCCAGAGGTCGACGGCGGGGGTGACGTCGCCCATGGGGGCGTCGCCGCCGGGTGCGATTTCCGGGGCGAGGAAGGCGGGGGTGCCGGCGTGGCGGGGCTGGGCGTCGAGGTCGAGGTCCGGGGAGGAGGACGCGGGCGAGTCGACGAGGTGCGCGACGCCAAAGTCACCGATTTTGACGTGCGAGCGGTCGGCGGTCCACATTATGTTGGAGGGCTTGATGTCGCGGTGGATGATGCCTTGGAGGTGCACTGAGGGGAGGAGTGAGATGGGAAATAGACAAAGTAGAATAAAATAAATGAATGGATAGGGCACATACGGTATTGCAGCCCCAGGACGACATCGCGCATGCAGCGCCTCGTCTGGTCCATCGTCAGGTACGGCTCGCGGTCGGCGCTCTGCCACTGCAGCTCGCCGCCTTCCATGTACTCCATGACTGCACACCGAGTCGGTCAGTCAAGGTACATTTTAAAAAAAACAGCGCAGTGCAGCACTCACTCAGACATATGCTCGCGCTCCTCTGGTCGTCGATGAAGGAAAAGAACTTTATGATATTAGGGTGGTCGCATTTTTTCATGATAGCGATCTCTCGTCTGATCTTTGCCTCTTCTGTGCCGCGGCGGTCGACGAGGGCGGAGGGGTCCGCGGTGCGCGGGAGGGGCGGCACACGCCCGGGGTTGTTGGCGCGCAGACGATTCATGTTCTCCGTACGCTTGTTGTTGCGCGCGATTTTCTTCATCTGATACCGCGCTCAATTAGAGCTCCATTCCACCTAGCGTATGAATGAAGAAGAGACGCACCGCGCGGGGAATGGGGTCGCTATTATACTCGACGAGGTAGACTGTAGCATTGTGCCCATGGCCAAGTGGACGCTTTATGGCGATATAGTCCGAGTTGAGGCGGGGGGACGGGTCCCTTGTGGGCCGTGGCCGCTGCTGCTGCGAGGACGAGGCCGGTGTAGGGGCGTCCATCGCAAACGAAAAGGCATAAGAAACTGTAGAAAGTCAAGCCTGATAATTCAATACCGGCGCAGATCCATCACACAGGAAGGACCCCGGCCACCCTCGAAAATTATTTATTTTATTTTATTTTATATAGCTAACCGAAGCACCTCGCGCCTTGACCCCCATCCAGAAAACACCGCGCTCGCCTGGGAAGTCCATTGTTCTCGATTTAAGCTTCAACAGGCAACTCCTCCCCGAGAACGCGTATGCGCATCTGTTGCCATCACACCCGATTCCTCTCAGGTCAATGAAGCTCGAGTCACCCAGTGTGGGAGCCGCAATTTGCGCGTGAGAGGCGAGGAGGCTACGAGACAACGTTCTCGAGTAACGTTACATACTTCCTTGGACTTTGTGCCTCGCAACTGGTCTTTAATCGGGGTTCAAATTTCAACTGGTACTGTAAATCTACCACCGAAGCTTCCAAGCACCCCGTCCGAGTTGTCTCCCGTCTCCCTCCCTGCCAGTGGTCTTCTCATCATCATCTCTTCCTGCCGCCGGCGGCCCCTCTGAACCCAAGTTCTATTCTTGACTCAGAACCTCTCCCAGGCTCAGGCCCACCACGTCTTCTCCTTCTCGTCAACGCCAAACTGTGGAGTGGGAACGCACCCCGATTCCTACGCGTATATATGCGTATGTAAATTCTACCTACGCGAGGAGGATCTCCGCGGCCGTGGTCTCCGCGTTATGTATGTACAAGTTAGCGAGCCGGCCCGCTTGACAAGGTATGTCCTGATTCACGCCCGAGCCTTGCGGGGTCGCGTCAGTGCTCCTTACGCTCAGGCTGCGCTCCCGTCTGTCCGTGCGTCTTTGGGATTCGCGAACCCCAGACCCACCTAAGGCTAGGCATGTATATTGCTGACTTTACTTAGCCGGCCCGCTTGACACTAGCACTGGCATCGTATTAAATTATGATTCACGCCCGAGCGGTGCGGGGTCGCGTCAGTGCTCCTTACGCTGTGCGCCCGTAGCCTGCCCGTCGGATTCGGATTCGGATTATTTCCACACCCACCTAGCCCACGACCACGTCCTCACTTAGTACCTCCCATCAACCACGCCTTAAAATCGAACAAACGCACCCACCCGGATTCCTAGCACACTAGCATTTAATCTCGGTGATATGATAATAATAAATACGTCGACAAGGAGGAATTGAAGTCTATCCGACAGATGCAACTTGCTCTCGTTCTCGTTCTAATAATTTCGTTCTTCTCCCGCGAAGTTCTACAGAGACTTTTCCCTGCGGAGACTCGAGTCGGAGAAAATAGCACACTCTCCTATGTACGTGCCAGTTAGCCTGGAGTAACGTTACTTCCGAATCCTTGGACTTCGTGCCTCGCAATGATATTAATCGGGGTTCAAATTTCGACTGGTTAAATTTGCGATCGAAGCTTCCAAGCATCCCGTCGTCTGTCGTCTCCAGAATCCCAACCCTTCTCCCATTTCCCCTCTGAATTGAATCTACTCTTGAACCCACCTCCCCAGGCCCACCACGTCTCGTCTTCTCCTTCTCTAGTAATACTAGCACACAGGAGAGAAAGATATTTTATCCGACTGGAGTCTCCGCTGGGAAAAGTCTCTGTACAGTAGAACTTCGCGGGAGAAGAATGAATGAGAATGAGAACAAGAACAAGGACAAGAACTGAGTTGCGGCATCCATCTGTCGGATAGACTTTCTTCGTCGACGTACATATAATATCACCGACTCGGAGGCGCCGGCGCGTTCGAAATCGTCACGGTCAAGCGAAATGAAACTTGCGTGTCAATGCTGGCAATGGATTCCAGGGTGCGCTTGTCAATGTCCAAGCGTGGTTGATGAGATGAAAGTACGTGGTCGCGGGCCTAGGTGGGTCTGGAATTCGCGAATCCAGGGACGTATGGTGTAAGTAGCACTGATGCGACCCCCCAACGCTCGGGGGGCGTGAATCAGAAATTAATACGACGTTGAGCGGGCCGGCTCGCTAAGTACCAGTCAGTAAGTACATAATATGCATGTTCGACTCGGAGGCGATATTGGACTTGGAGACCACGGGGATCCTCGCGTAGGTAGGATTTACATACGCGGCAGTTTGAACGATACCAAAAAAAACTGCGTACAAGCGGTACTGTATAATTATAAAAAGGAAGCCCGATGCCTAAACACACTGACCAGCAACGATGAACCGACCAACAGGGAGTCGATTCCGGCCTCGCCCCTCGTATATATATATCAGTAACTCGACGCGTGTCCGAGGAACTGATTCGAACCCAAGTATAAAATATGTCTCTTGTAAGTTGTGGCAGCCACAATTTATTTAATTCGAACCTGCGTCCGCGGCCTCCGTCGACGTCGGCGGAGATGCCTCTGTCATAAGTACTCTATGTATATTTCCGGGTGTTTACTTCGACTGACAGACTTGCTGTGCATGTTCATCAATATGCAAATCGAGTCCAGAGTCCATTGAAATACTTACTGTACCTGTAATCACATCCCACGGCCGTCAACCACGCCAAATCGAACAAGTTACAAACGCGCCGCGGAACCCAGGCCCAGCACGCACGTTTAATTTCGCTTGAGCCCCGGCGCGTCGGTGGTATGATAATAATATATATGTTGACGACTCAGATTAAAGAAAGTCTATCCGACAGATGGACGTCAATTGCAACTCAGTTCAACTTGTTCTTTCTTCTCCCGCGAAGTTCTACAGAGACTTTCCCCAGCGGTGTCGATCGCGAGACTCGAGGCGGAGGAGGAGGCCGGAAAACATATCACACCCTCCTGTGTGCCAGTATTGAGTGAGTCCCGACTCCGCACTGGCGGTCAGGGAAGGAAGGTTCAGCCTGTTCAAGTCTAAGCGGCTCGCACCTCTGAATCTCGAGTCTGATTAACGATGCGATGCCAGAAAAACAAGGACTGAACTTACGGAGTGAAAGTGGTATTATTATAAGGAAGTTCGATGCCTGGCCAGAATGACGAAACGACCAACAACTCAGAGTCGGGGAGTCGATTTAAATTCCGGCGCCGCCCCTCGCACTACCGAGGAGTGTAATGCCGTCAATCAGGAACACTCGCCAATCGGTACACTTCGAAGGCCTGATAATTTGGATAATTCTAATAAGAAACCCTTCCATTTTTAGAAGGTGAGGAGAACTTTTCCAACTAAGTTCTAATGAGAAACCTGCCGCGGCAAACACCTCCGGCATTCGGAGTCTAAAACCCAATGTTGCCTCCCTTCAAGAGTTCAAGGCCGCTGAAAGTCAATTCAATTCATATATTCTTCCATATATTGAATGGACCGTTGTCCCAATGTTTCAAACATGCCTTGCAGTGCGAGTTGAAAGGGTCTGTTGATTTTCTTTCAATGTTTCTCGGAGTCTGAAAAAATCAACTCATTTATTTTGATGCAGGCATGGTTTGCACTGATATTTTCTGGAAGCACTGGTTGAAAGGTAAACATGCCTCTGGAAAATCCTGCCATGTACAATTATTGGATTGAATGTTGGCTATACAGTTCTCTCGCAAGTGAGCCCGTGGTCTGTACTGAGGCAGATATTTATTCACGTCCCGAGAGGCTATAGTCTATTCGATCCATCTCTTGTGGGCCGTGGCCAGAAAACTCCTTTTCTATTGAACCGAAACTCGAGGAATTCGGCATCGACCGGCACGGGGAGTTGCCGAGGCCGGCATCACCAATGGACAAGATTTGAGAAACCGGGTCTTATTGGAATTATCCTCATAAAATTTTCATATTACTTTGAACGGAGGTCAAGCTTGCTAAATGTTTGAAGGAGTTAGCACATTTCCAACTCCGATCTCCGAGACTCCGACAGACAAGAAATGTTACGATGATGTTACTCATTCGGAGTTCCTGTCTCACACAGAGCAAAAAACATTAAGGGACTTGAAGTTTTGGGCGGTGGTTACTGCCAGTGCAGCTTGATATCATCTTCGCTTTAGTAAATCGCGTGTCCGAGGAATTGATTCGAACCCAAGTATGCCAGTGTTGTCTTGTGGGAGCCACAATTGTGCCGTGGGCCTCCGTCGGCGGAGATGGCTAGCTCTATGTATTCTATGTATATTTTCGGGGTGTGCATGTTCATTTATGTCCATGGTGGGATTGGGGTAATTACCGACACAACGTGGTGCGGTTCGTAATTACACAGGAATTATGTACTGGTATTGGCCAACTTACAACATCTAGACACTGTAACGTCGCGACGGCGCGTTGATTTTTATCTTGGACTCGGACTGGTAACCGCCGCCCGAAACTCCGTACCAATCGACTCGAGGACGCGCCAAACACCGGGGGTGTGAGCGATATATCTATGATAACCAAAATCAACCTCCCCCCTGGAGTGTCTACGAAAAAAAAAACAGTTCACAAAGTTCCGAAATAGTTCGAAACTGGACTGAATAGAATAACTGAACGGACCCGGTAAGCAGTGGATGGAGTGAGGACGACCGTTGACATCATTGCTGGCCAGGTATGTATATCCAGGCCTGCCGGGGGCACGCTGTTCCCGCGCGTCAAAATCTCCGTATAGAAATTTGGGTAGGCGACGCCGTCGACGATTGACCTTATGTAAAGGACCGCTTAAAACTCGACGACTTAATGGTAGTCTAAGCGAGACTGTGGGAAGAGGAAGTTGAAGAAGGTTCGAAAGCTCATCACGGCGGTACCGGGGTTCCTGGAGTAAATGCGCCGTTATTTAATTTTCAACGTGTGAAAGACAAACAACCCGCCTGGGTAGATTTATCATACGGCGGGAAAGTCAACAACATACTGTTGTAAGCATATGTCAAGCAACTCCGCGGGCCTCCA
Organism: Mycena galericulata; assembly: GCA_029289565.1. Taxonomy (NCBI): domain Eukaryota; kingdom Fungi; phylum Basidiomycota; class Agaricomycetes; order Agaricales; family Mycenaceae; genus Mycena; species Mycena galericulata. The sequence continues at coordinate 134,807 of JARKIA010000173.1, read as the reverse complement.
GTCCATGCCGGTCGGCGTCGTGTGGCGTCTACAATCTGCCAATTAATCGTGGGATACGAACTAATATGCAAGTGCTCCCAAGTTCTTTCTCGCTCGAGTACAGTATCAGGTCGATTTTCGGTGCAACCGAGCGAGTCAGGAACTGCAGGATTTCCCGCAGAGGGAATAAATCGATTTTCGATGATCAGTACCCAACTGCGGAGACGGGCGGCCTTACTAGCACCAGCACTTGGAGCACCTCGAAACGGAGCTAAGTGCATCGGGTCAGCGACTAGCGGATAATAAAAATAAACGGATGTCTGATTGTGTGTCCGACGAGTCAGTCAGAAGCAGGGATTTCGTGACAGCGGTGATCAACGGTGACGGAGGTTGGCAGCCCGCTTCACGGGTAACGGTATTGGTATCAGAATGGACGTACACATATATATGTAGTCGCAAATGCGCACACACCCGGCAGGCGTCAAATTCTCCCTGGCACAATTATCAACGTAGCGTAATAGGACCCCCGTTAATAGGTAGGAAGGCCTGAATCTAAATGTCAGGATTGTTTTCAAAATTTTTGTCAGGATTGCAACAGGCCTATGAGCCGAAATCGGCCGAAGTGTCAGGATTTTCACATCCAAGTTGCACCCCAGATGGGTCATTTTTGGGAAATTTTTGCACCCGCTGCTCAGGATTTTGACCAGGCCTGGCAGCTGAAATTGCCCCAAAATGTCAGAATTCACATCAGGCCTACCAACCCATTATCATGGGTCCTCTGGGAGACAATCCACATGCAGGGTACTAATATATGAAGGGAAGTCAAAATAGATGCGGTGTAGGAGTTTGACAGCCATAATGTTGGCCGGTGGATGACTGTATACTGAAACAGTTCTCCTATCATGTGAAGTCCTAGGACGCCACAAATCTTGCTGCCGGGGATGTCAAATATGAGACCTTGAACAACCCCAGTGGCCTTAGTCTCTGAGTAAATCAGAGATCACTGGGCCTCATGTAGATTGAGGGTTTGAACCCCAGTAAAGTACGTAGCATTTTAGGAGGGTTCCAGTGGGTAATACCAATTTTGGTTGAGTCCCACACTGTCTGGCATTTGCCGTTCGTGCGTAAAATGCTGTTGATCCAGGTTTAGACCTAAGGAGGTTGCATGTTCCTCCGTTCCTTGAAGACCTAAGGGGCTGATCAGTTATCAGTTGCCAGAGGTCATAACAAACACACCACCAGAGCATTAAAGAGAACTTGAATACCAAGCTCCCTCCAGAGTGACAGGGAAATGAGACCAGCAGATGATTGATCGAGCTCAAATCGACGAGATTCAGTGAGCGAGGAATTAACTAGGTGTGAAACGCAGAGGACGAAAGCGCGCACACGAACGTAGAAGACAACAGAATGAGATTATGTAATTCCGACAAACAAGTGTATATAGCGTCCATATTCCAACACACCCCCTCGCGCGAAGTCCGAATAAAAAAGTTCAAGAACAGTTACCCCCACGACCTCGATGTCCACGTCGAGTTTTCTTCTTGTCTGCATGCACCCCCTCAAACTGAGAATGGAAAGATGAAGGAGAGTTGGAATGAGAAATGACAGGAGTGTCAATGGTGGCGCCGTTGGAGTTGGAGTCGAAAGAATGTGTATCTGCAAGGTAAGCAACATTGTCCGAGTCTTCATCATGCAAGTCATCAAAGGCGATGGCGGCGCCCGTGCCCACATTCCCTTTTGACGATGCCAGATATTTGGCTTTGACGTCGTCGGGCATGTCAGCGACGCAGCGACGGGCGACATGGCCAGGACGGCCGCAGCGGTGGCAGACACCATCCTTCTCCTTCGAATTACCCCAATCAAAACGACCTGCAGCACTCATCGCTGCGTTCGATGGGTCGGCCGTCGACGATGGGTCATCCTCGACATCTTCCTCCTTCTTGATCGACTGCGCGACACTGTTTGAAAGCTTCTCCTGCATTTCATGAGCCTTGATAGCGGAGATCAGTGCAGCAAGTTTTGGGAATGGGGTGGTATTGGATAGCGTGGAGCGAATGGATGAGAACGAAGGATGGAGGCAGAGGAGGATGAGGTCGGCGAGGTCGTCGTCGGATGGGGTATGACCGATGCCCTTGAGCTGGCGGGCGACGGAACGGATGGCCTCGATGTAGATGCTGACGGGTTGTTTAGGGTCATGGCGAATGGAGTAGAGCTGGTTACGGAGCGCGAGGCGGAGCGCGGACGTATCCTTCTGATATTCGTCCTTGAGAAGTTTCCACGCTTCGACACCTGTGGCGACATCCGCGATGATACTGCGGTAGTCAGCGCCGATGAGAAAATAGAGCATTGAGTACGCGCGCTCGTTGCTCCGAACCCATTTTTCCGCTTCAACCGCATCCGACGGCTTCTTCTTCGTTCCATCAACGATCTCCCATACGCCCTCAAGCTGAAAGAAGACCTGAACATCTTTGCTGAACGAACTCCAGTTGTTGCCGTCGAAGATAACGATACGTGCAAGAAAGGGATTATTGGTGGTCGACATAATGAGTGGTGGGTGGAGGTGAAATGAGAAGGAATGTGAGTGGGAATAGAATGGAAGGGTATATTTTGGGGAGCCAAACTGCGCTCAAGCTTCAAGGAAGGAGCAGCTAGCGTCTACACCTGGTGGAGAATCCCCAGGGAGCCAAACTGCGCTCAGGCTTCAGAAGGAGCCACTAGCGTCTACACCCGAGTTATGGAGTATCACCAGAACGACGCAAACAACCACAAAAGAGCGCAAAAACGGAGGCCGGGGCCCTATAACCTGTGAAACGCAGAGGACGAAAGCGCGCACACGAACGTAGAAGACAACAGAATGAGATTATGTAATTCCGACAAACAAGTGTATATAGCGTCCATATTCCAACACTAGGATCAGGACAGCGTCTGGTCTGGTTGTGGTCTGGTCAAGTTGAAGCTGGGAAGAGTTGTGAACCATCACGTGCGCCTTGCAAACTGATGTCACGCTCGCGGTCACTCTGTCACAATTCCTTCCTGAACCACCACACCCCACAACCGCATTTACAGTCCTTCCGGCTTAGCCCAGGACTCAGTTTTTAAGGTTTACTGGTCTCGTTTTGGGTTCACGAACGTTTACTCTATGAAAACCGCACGAGCGCCGAACTACGGTTTAATCCAAAAATTGCCATTTTCGCGACTAATACCGTGACACGACACATTTCTAGCTCCGCACACGTTAACGATTATTATGATAGATGCGGTGTCCCGGGGAGTTTTCTGAAACAGTTTTCCTTAGATGTCGAACTGTCCAGAAAACCACGCCACTCCAACTTCTGTCCAATTTTCGTTTCTCCTCTCCAAACCTCTTCAGCGGCTTCTCCCGCCCGATCTTGCTGTCAGCATGGTTCAACGTGCGAACATCTGTCGTCTTCCCGGTGCTCAGACCCTGCAGCCTTACCAATCAGATTTTGGACTGTTTCGAGTCTGCTCTTGGCGAATATGCTAAAGGATATACATAGGGTCTGTTCTTGGGAACCTTAATTATTTCGAGCGCCCATTCAATTATTACTCCCGTGGACTCTGGATGTTCTTTTTTCAGCTCTCTGGCTGCTTCTCCTTATCTCTGTGCCTGTCAATCACCCACTTACCCCCGACATCCACTACTTCTCCACATTCTAGTACTCCACCTCAAGAATTCTCTGTTGGTAGGACCACAAAATTGGCCGCCGGTGTCCTCCCGACACCCCCTACTTCAGGCTAGTTGCGGAGTTTGCCTTCCAGAATCTGATCAACAACCCCTATTTTGTTCGAAGCCTCTGCCAAGGCACGGGACCAGAAAAATACTTCCGTTTCGAGACCTCACTCTTCTCAAGCGATGCCATACCACCGCAAATCAGACAAATTATTTCTATTATTCGGCGTCCTTCGGTGTCTTCTTCTCCGCCTATCAGTCGCCCCGACGCGTTCGTCCAGCCGTCGGACTTGTGGTGTTGATGGTCTGATCCAGGACCCGATGGCCGAGAGGAACGCGAGCTGGAACTCTGCTGGAACCCTTGTGCTTGCTTTCGTGGTCCAAGTTTCAAGCTAATTAATGCGCCACCGGACGGGTCCTGCTTCTGCGCACCCGGAACGGCCTTAAGATAAATACTTCGCGATTTACATCATGCCTCGACTATGCCTAGCCAACGATCTCTTCGCAATCTCGCAGTGGTGCTTCTGAGATGATACCGAGGAAGTGGCGGCAATATCTTTCTCCCCTGGTCTCAGGCCCTGCCCAGGTCGGTACTAATTGCTGGGAATTAATGGTGCCGCTCCACCACCACGGCGGTATTTTCTTTTCCGAGTTTCAACATCTTCTTTTCATCTTCTTCGGCGGAGACTCGATGCGTAGGTGCCTGGCTTAATATGCTACCCGTCACTGCGGGCGATAACGAACGCATGGAGACTTGCAAAGAACTGGCGATTTTAGCAGCCAGACGCAAACATCTCGACATCCTCTGGTAGCAAAGTATTTCACCGCTAACACCCAGCTCCGTTCGTTCTTCTCGTTCTCGCGCTTACAATGGCCTTGGAGCCTTGAATTAATCTTCTAAACCTGAAGGTCCCAGTTATTTCTAGGAGGTGGAGAATCAAAGCCGCATTTGTCCGAAATTCAATACTCGTGTGAGTGAATTTCTAGCAATTTCCAAGTTAGTTACCTACAGCAGGCATGGCAACTCCGAAGGGATGCTACATATACTGCGGTTTAGATGCGGCTATTGAACGCATATCTTGCGAAAATGATTCAGCGAGTAGTTTTAATTTTGTATGGATACTCGACAATTACTTCCGATCTAGGTAGTGGTAGTATTAGCTGCCCTAACCTCGAGTATTGTATCCCGCAAGCGTTTTACCGCTTCATCGACCTCCTCAGGGGAAAGCAGACTGAACGACGCGCGCACGTACGCAGTCGTGCGCCCGTTCGGTAGGAACACAGTCCCAGGCAACGCAAGGACCCCCGCGCTCGAACGCCTTCGTGCGCACGATCGCCGCCGAGTCACCGCCGTCCAGTGCACCGGGAAGCAGCAGCTTGAACCTGACGTCTCCCGTCAGCTCGCTACACACCAGAAGGCACCGCACGGCTCACCAGAAAAACAGCCCCGACTGCGGCGTCGCCCACTCGACGAGGCCCGTCAGGTGCCGCTGCAGCGCAGCCTCGAACACATCGCGCTTCCCGCGGTAGAACTCGGACACGCCGCGCGTGTGGCGCAGGAAGCCCGCGTGCCCCCACGCGATGAGCAGCGCGAGCGCGACCGCCTGCGTAAGCGACGCAGGCTGCAGGTTCGCGGTCGCCGTGTGCGCGTCGATCGCGCGCAGGATCGGGGCGGGCCCCGACGCGAAGCCGATGCGCATCCCCGCGGAGAGGATCTTAGAGATCGAGTCGAAGCGGAGGACGCGCCCGACGGGGTGCCCGGCGCACGACGCGTCGGCGCGCTCCATCGCGAAGTAGGACGGCTCACGCGGCTCAGATCCATAGAAGAGGTAGAAGTAGGGGTCGTCTGCGCGTGGGTGATCAGAGGGAGCATGGGGTGGGCGTAAGGGACCCACCTTCCATGATAAGGAAATTGTGCTCGCGGGCGAGCTGAAGCACCTCCCTGCGCCGGGAAAGCGTGGCGGTCGCGCCAGTGGGGTTACCGCCGTACTGTAGCCCCGATGTTAACTGAAGCAGGTATCGATCTGTACTACACTCACGGGGATCGTGTAGAGCACTCTCGGCTTCGGCTTTCCGGCAGGCCAGCCTTCGAGGATCGCGCGGAGCGATGCGCTGGAGATCCCGTCGGCGTCAGCGTCCACCTCTGACCCCAGATTAGCCTTGCATCGCGACAGATTCACTGAGGGACATGCCGATTTGCTCACAATGCAGACTGTGAAACAATGGGATGACTCCTCTGCAGGGACCCCGTAAGCTAAGTCTGTCGTAAGATGGCTAGCGCAAGGGGGACTTACGCATAAACGGGCGACTGCACAAGGACGGCATCGCCTGGATTCAGCAGCGCGATGATCGCCTGCTCTCTCGCCTGATTCGCTGATGTATGAAACAGTTAGGCGCGTACCCACCTTGGACAAGAGATCTTGGGATCCGCTCCCAACGCTAAGGGTCCACCCCTCTCCGCGTTCACGGCCGTGCACGATAGACTGCAGGCCGTGGAGCCAGTCGACGAGGGGTGCCATCCCGCCCGTCGCGCCGTACTGCAAGGCCGCTGCAAGGTCCGCTCCCGAGATGCTCAACGCGATATCCTCGGCGCTGTCCGCCTGATCATCCTCGGGAGGTGGCGCACGCGCGGTGAAGCTGAACGAGGTGAAGGGAAACGTCGTCGGATTCGGCTTGCCCGCGAGCAGCGAGATGACACCTGGAGTGGCTTCGAGTGGGAAGAGACTGCGTACTGGATACGCATGGGGTCAGCCACATACCTATCCTACAATGCTCTGACACATACTAGGGCTGGGTAGACGCGTCTTAGCGACATCTGACAAGAAGGGCGTGTAGAAGTTCTCGGGAAGGGATTCTACCGTGTTGGACGCCTACGTGGTCTCGGTCATCGAATTTTCGTGTGGTCATGTTGGACTTGAACGCACCATCGTTAGCCTCTCACTGTGAGCTCCGACGAGCAGGAGGTGGTGAGGAAGGGCGAGACGGAATGATGTCGGCTTTGTTCGGACATATTCGGCCGTTTTCTCGATTTCGCGCTTTGACCGAGGTTGAAAGTAGCATGCAGAACGATTGGCTGAGCAGCGTGGTTCATTCGGAGATCCGGCGGTCTCTCGAATTCCTTTCACGCGGGATCATTCACCCTGAAAAGGAGAAAATACAAATAAGGATAAGATGGACCGGTCCTGCCATAGCCCGAAATAGTTCAACGCTGAACTAAAATGGAAATGAGGGTCACAGACTGCGCACCGGAATCCATATCAGCGCTTCCAGACCGTATCGGAGTCCGTCTATCTATGTCTGTCGGTCTCTTTTCGCGGAATTTACATTGTCGATCTGTCCGATAGGTAGGTAGGTATATTCCGGCGCGGTCCCGTTAAGAAACAACCGGGGCCCGTACTACATACATTGCGTCAAGTGTATGCTACGGATACTATCATTCTTCAGCCACTTGATGACCTGAGTAACTCTCCCTTTGCCTCCAACATCAAGTAATAAAAATAAAAATACTGGGTTGGGATCGTGAGGCATCAAGAAAGTCCCCAGGGTCGCATAGCATCCAAAATCAAGTACGAGCAGATCCAGATGTCATCCCAAAATCTGTATGCATATGGAAACCTCGCAGGCAGAAAGAGCCCAACTTCTGTGTGTTGAATTCCAACCTTGTCGCGAATTACATCGCTCCCGCTGAGTGCAACACTTTTTATGCGAGCTCTCGACGCATTGGCAAGCGGGCATGCTCCGTGTGTTGCAATGAGCGGGTATGGAGATCGGAGTAAATTCATTTGAGCAAGTTTAACATCTGTGATCCAGAGATCCAGACGGCCATAATTATCACGGGCCGCTCTAACATGGGCATCGAACATGGGCGTCGGACAGATGTATACCACATTTGCGAGGTGCTCTGGGGCGTAAGGCGGCAAGGTTATGATACAATAATGAAATAACACCTGTCTCCGTAATTAAGGCGGATGGAATGGAATAGTTGCAGCCATGTAGGAAGCAGACTTTTGGCTCCGAACATCGTCCTGCAGCTGTTAGCCACTACTTTATCCTTGCACGCAGTGCGACGCGTAGATATCATAGTCCACCGAGGTGAAGACAACATAGGAATTAAACATTTGATTTTGAAAAGTTTCAGTAGTTCAACCAAAGGAGTGAGCCGCATGCAAAATTATGCTCAAGTCTCCTAGCTTGCCATGAGTGCAGACCGTAGTCGACCCCGAGTCCTTTCCATTGGTGCTTTCGAGGTTACTGGGAACTACTGCCACATCAACAAGGGGTCTAGAAGTCAAGACATTTCGGATTGCGGAGTCGGCGAGTAGACACAGCTCAGATGATGTCGGCTTGACCGAGAAGATGCACATGTGGGTGGTGTGTCCTGACAATTTTTGCACGGAGTGGTCGATAACCCAGGTACTGACTAGTAGCTTTTCTCGGACAAGGAGAAAGACGCCAGTTAAGTTGCCAGTAAGCAGCTAACCCCCAGGAACATAATGTGTGGTGCACCAGATTCAACCTGTCCTTCGAGAGGATGGTATTTACCCTTGTCAGACCACCGCATCGAACCGAGCCTCAATGAGAGGGTGCGAGGACAAACCAGAGAGGCCCTACACGCGTGGTATTTAATGGATTTCAGCCGAGTTGTTCTACCGCAACCGCAAGTTTCGAGAAGCAACCTAGACTCATAATCCCTTGGAAATTTTGGAAGGGTTGAATGTCCGAGTTGAGCAAGACACGGTTAACACACGGAACGATTTCTCCGGACCCTTATCCGAGTCGGAGCGCGCGGTCGACCCCTAAGAACGAAGAACACAGTGTCTTAAAACATCGGATATAAATGCTACCCGGCGCGGCACGGAGTCTTGCTTCTGTGGAGCATTGGTGGAGCATCCGAGACTGTCGTGTTCGTTGCCCGATATCGCCCGCAGCTGTCAGTGGGATACTCGGAAAGCGTCGGTATGAACCGCGACAAGACTGAGAAACGCACGCAACGAATGCAGGTGAATCCTTCGCATCACATTGGCCGAATATGGCCGATGTCAGCCAGAGCGTGCGTTCCAAAGTTTGTAGAGGGGCGGTGACCGCTCGTTGACCAGTTATTCTGGAGCTTTTCAGATGTTGGGTGCGCCTCAGCAAGTTTGCCGGGTTCCCAAGGCCCTTGGCCTGTTACATGCGGCATACATCGAGGGATGGGCATCTCGTGTTGCATCGACAGATAGGCTTTCACTTGAATTTGTGTTGTGCGGGATCCCACGGCAGTTTTATTTTAGCTCGTGGGTTTCAGGGGTGCGTTCCATGCGATGAGATAGAGGGATGGATGATCGTTAAATTTCAATATCGATTCTGGACTCGGCAAGGAAATGAATTCGCAGCCGGCGAGAGAAATTATTTCTTGAGATGGCTGTAGCATAGTATCCGAGTCCAGATACGAACACGAGTCATTCATTCGGGCTCCGACTCATTGGATTCGTCACCATACAAGCTTCGAGGCCGCCCGAGACGACGCCCGTCTCCTTGCCGAGAAGAGGAGTGTAGTAAGTACGAGATGTCCGACGTCGTCTGGGTGAGGTTTCATCTAATGAGCATCCCTTGGAAAGAGTGGGGATTACTATGCACGCGGCGAATTCCTCCCCTCAATTGATCAAGCTGGGACGGGACACATGATCAAAAGCGTGGCGACGGTTGGAAGTGCTCGAGTCTTCAATTATCCCTCAAAGAATATATGCTTCCGCGGGCGAGAGGAAGGGATTTATAACTCGGGAGAGCAAGGCATCAATGGATTAAGTAGTTGCTGCCTGTCGGTACCTGCGAATAAAACGTAGGTCGGAGGCAAGCACCGGGGGCTAGAAGTGTGACGGGAGGAGCGGAACCAAATCAAATCCTCGTACCACGACATTTCAGAAACTTGTAACAACTCTTCTGGCTCCGTCGATGAATTACTTGAGAAATGCGGGAAAGAGAGTGTGCAATGAAATGTGAACACTAGCTCAATCATGCAAACATATGCCCCAAGAGGCCTTCCATGTGTGGAAGCGCCGTTTTTGCACATATTCCGATTTAATGGAATTGACCAAGTTGCCAACCAACCGAGAGCAGAGGGGACCAGAAGTGGAGAGAGAAGTAGCCAGAGCGGGATTTAGTAGGAGTTTGAGGCAAGTCAAGTCGCGGTCCCAGAGTGTAAAAAGCGACATGGTGGTTCTCCACAGGCACCTTCCCGTTCGGGATGGTTGGTGTCCTAGTGTCAAATTTGGGCTGGCCGGCAATATCCGAATGTTCGACAGGCGCGTCTACGTCCTCCAGCTCACCCGGCGCCGGCCCGTGTCGACTCAATTGATCAGCAAGTCACTCAAGTCTCTGGATAAACGGATGAATTACATAAGAATGGGTCGCTCGAATCGATACCCTGACAATGGAAGCTTCAAACCGTCCTTTGAAAATCTTGATTGTCGGTGCAGGTATCGGCGGGCTAACTGCCGCCCTTGCACTCAGGAAGCAGGGACACCATACGCAGATCTTCGAGGCCTCTCAAAGCAAGACGGAGATTGGGGCTGGCGTGGGGGTACAGATGAATGCCTTGCGTGTCTTGCGACGGCTTGGGGTCTCCAGAGAGAGCTTGAGAGGCATCGACTTCAATGGGGTGTGTCCGACCCAAGTTCTCTGAAATCCTGGTTGCCCGATTTATATTGGTTTCAGATGGTGATTTTGGACGCCAAGACTGGAGTCGGAAGACCGTGTCCGTGGTTCACTAAGCCAGAAGAACCGGAGGTCCGCGTATGTGTTGAATCTAGATACACATGGCGGACGCGCGACTGATGTAGACTAGTCACTTTCGTGCCACCGTAGCGATCTGCACGAAGAACTCAGGCGCCTCGCAATGGAGGACGGGGACGGACCGCCCGTGGACCTCCATCTTGGCAGCAAAGTTGTCGCTTGTGATCCCGATGCAGGGAGCATAACACTGGCCACAGGGGATGTCTTCCATGCGGATGTTGTCATTGGGGCCGACGGAATTAACGTGAGCATCTATAAAGCCCTCTTCCCAATATCCTCACTGAGGTGGCAGTCAAGTCTGCTATGCGGACCAGCATAGTAGGTCACCCAGTCAAGGCCACGTCCCTTGGTCTGTCCTGCTTCCGCTGTCTTTTCGACGCTGCCGCCGTGAGCAACTTTCCCGATCTGGAGTGGTTAACGGAGGGCATATCCGGCGCGAGAAATGTAGTATTGCGTGGTGGTTCTGTCATGCGGATGTTCTTCATCTATCCCGTCCGCGATGGCACTCTTATCAATATCGTGTGCTACTTTTCAGATCCGGACCAAGACAAGCCAGGTGCGTCGCGTTCATTGCAGTTGTTCTCTGCGAATATCCCATTTAAATGAGAGTCATGAGTAGACTGGGTACCGACGGCAACCCGCGAGGAAGTGCTCAAGACGTTCGATGGCTTCGACCCCAAGTTCCTGCGCATCTTCGACCTCCCCGTTGTCGGCCCCATTCTCAAATGGCAGTTGCGCTCGGTGCCCCTCCTGCCGACGTGGATCCGCGGACACGCAGCGCTCCTCGGCGACGCCGCACACGCGACGCTGCCCTTCTTAGGTCAAGGTGTGTACCTTTCTTTCTGCGGATGTTTCCAGCAAACCTGCCTTGTCTCAACCCTTTTTTTTGTTGCTCAAAGGTGCAGCGATGGCGATCGAGGAGGCTGCCACACTCGGAGCCTTGCTCCCGCTCGGAACAACGAGGGAGGAAATCCCCGCCAGGCTCGCAGCGTACCAGACTCTCCGAAAGGACCGCGGAGAGTTCGTCAACACGGAGTCGGTCGAGCAGGCGACGGTGCCGGAGAAACGGGGATTATATGCTCGATGTGAGTCAAGGCCAGCGTCGCTCGCGTACTAATGTATTGATTTTATTGATTTTTCTCTCCAGCCCCGGAGATGCAAGCTACCATGCACCACCACGATGCCATCAAGGTTGCGCAAGAATACTGCGCAGCGCATTTCGAGGTGACGGGCTGACAGTAATTACTTGATTACAGCTCTGTCGTAATCGGAATGTCCTTGTGACTTACTAGGACTGTAATTTCCATTCTTCACTTCAAGTTGTTCGCACACCGCTGAATTGTGAAACGGATACAGCAGAATCGCTCCGTCCGAGCGAGGTTCGTGCAGGAGTTCAGTCTAAGAATCTGAATCCTTCTGCACCTAGCTATGAACCGTCGCTGCGCGCCGAAACGAGGGTTCTGTCTGTAGCTTGATTGAGGGAAGAAAGAACCGCAGGGCAACTAACAAACTCAAGCAAGGTTTAAACGGACGCTACCTATTCAAACTAAACCTAAACATGCTGCTTGAACCACTCGACGGCCGCCTTGAATGCGCCCTTCTAGCCCGTCCGGACCTTGGGATCGCTGAGATCGCCACGAACGGCTCGCGGGTTGATAAATTTTGCATACTGTACGTATGAGCGAGAACGAAATAAATTTGGCGAAACGCGTCGATTCTAATTAAAGCTCGAGTACAATCGGTGTCTGCAGAATAGCAGCGAATTTATCAAAGGTAACATGGCCTCCCAAAGTGTCGTCGTCGAAATCCTGAACGGGGGGCATCCGAGTCCTCATCGAGAGGCTCATTTCCCTGTGGTGCATATTGATTATCCGCGCTTGAAAGCCCTTGATGAACAATATCATCATAGAGAAGATCCAAATACGGAAGCTTTCGAAATTGGCTTTAGACGGAGGAAAGCTATCATCTCCAAGCATGACCATGGTTTTTTCCAACTTCAACGCATGCCTATCGAGGAAGTCCCACTGGGCCAGCTTCGAGCCCTTGATTTTGCGGGTGAGGAATACGAGCACGTACAAAAACGACTCCAAATCGTGCCGGTAGAGATGGACGGGAGGGTTGGGAGCGAGTAGGTCGATGGCGATGAATAGTTTCGTGCCCGCACGCCGCCGCTTCGACGAGGATGGAAGCGCAGTCAACGGAAGTGTTGCATCAGACTCCCTCAAGACTCCGTAAATTTTATCGCCATCGGTGCGGTACATGAGGTTGTTGAGGCTGATGTCCCGGTGAAGGATTTTTGCCGTTTCGTATAGAGAACGGTAGGCTACATCTCAAACATGAGACAGAACAGAGGTTTTGAGTGAAACGCGACATACATTCGAAAATGGCCCTCAGTGCTTCCGCTAAGTCCCCCGCGCTGGTCAGCAGGTTGAGAGGTTTAATTTCATTCTGGATTGTTATTGGGAGCATCCGTGAGTGGAGGGATATCGTCTCGCTTTGCATTTCCATCCCTATCAACCCTCCAGTCCGTTTGCAGAAGAACGGGAGCTTGGACTCTGCTGATGAATAACTCCGCTGCCGAAAACGTGTGGAGTGGAGGCCGAGGAGGACGGCGAGAAAGCTCGCAGTCTCCTCCGCGAAGCGGACCGGCTCGCATTTTACCACGACCGCTCGGTCGTAACACACGAATTCGAGGGAATCGTGAGACAGGAGTACCCCGAAGATGTGCCTGCGTCGGCTGTTCGAAAGGAAGTTTCCAGCAGCTTCGGTACATTCCAGTTTCGAGGTTCCGAAGTTCTCCCCGGGTCCCTGAGATCGGATAACAAACACATCAGAGAAATCGAAGTCATCCGCAACACGTTTCAAGAGGCGGATACACTGGTTGGCTAGCCCGGAGAACGCCTTCGAGCATTCGTCAGCTTCAATGCATTCCCTGAGGCGTTGCACGACGTTGACGGCGGTAGATATTTCCTCGATCAGACACGCGTTTTCCACCATCCAGCAAGGAGGAACGTGGAGAATTCGAGGCAAAAATTCCGCCAAGGGAATAGTGAATTCGACAGCCATGGCTAGTCTTTGGTCGGAGCTCGCCCACCTGGGTGATGGAGGTCGGAAGAGAAAGGTGAACTGAACACGTGGACCCCATCCACGATGAAGATCGATCGATGGAGGGGATGGCGCGCCCGCTGGGAGTGCGCAACGTTGGCGGTGGGGGGCTGGCGGCGGAGCAGCGGACGGCGAGCATGACGAATGCACGAGCGGGGGTGGGCGTGGGGATGGGGATGCAGATGGGCGTGGGCGGGGATGGGGATGAGAGTGGGGAGGAAGACGAGGACGGGGAGGACGAGGATGAGGATGGGGAGGATGAAGGGGAGGCGAAGGGGATGATCGCGGTGCCGCGAGCGGTGGGCGGCGGGGGCGTGGAGTACGGGACGCGGAGCGCGAGCCCCGGGAGCGCGAGCGAGAGTGGGAGCGCGTGCAGCTACGGCTCGGGCGCGCGTGTGCGGGGCGGGTACCAAGACGAGGGGGAGGAGGGGTTGTATGGTGGTGAGGGGGATGAAGACGCCGACGACGATGACGACGACGGGCCGCGGGGGGACGTGTACGGCGACGATGAGGACGACGACGACGAGAGCGGGGGGCCGATCACTATCAAGCGTGCGAGGGCGCGCGCGCCGCCACTGCCCCCGCCGCCACTTGTCGCCCCGCCGCTCAATGGGCACCGACAGGAGGCGGATGGGGGCGGCGGGCCGCCCGACAGTGAACCCGAACCCGACGAGGCACACGGGCCTGGACTATGAAGAATGAGAATGACTACTTGTACACCCCCACCTCCATGCTTGCTGCCATCTGTACCACCACCTATACCGCTGCCAACCCGATCGATGATACCTACCTACCCTGCGCCTACCCCCCGCTCGCTCGCCCATCATACCTCCCTTCGTCCGCGTCCCTTCCGTCCCGAGCGCTGGCATACATACCAACCAACATCCTCCGCGCCCGAGCTCAGTCACCATCCATTCATCTCATCCCCATCCTATCCCCCCTCGGTCGAGCGCATACACACATACCAGTAAAAATACATACCTTCCTTCGATATCATTCTTCCTAGAGTACGTACTAGTGCGCCATATATATGTAGTGTAGCGGAGGGTCTAGACGACACGACGGACAGACAGAGAGAGAGGTTTTTGTGTAGATGTAGGATATAAATCAAAAGGGAAAGACGACGAATTGCGAGAGAAGGAAATGTGGCGTTTACGCGAATCTGGATAAACCGTCGTTCGGGCTGCCTTGATAATCACCATTATCCGCTCGACTAGTCGGCGAGGTCTACACAGAGCCGAGTTCGCGTTGTCCCATATTCTTCGTCTTTCTGCTAGTGTGTCCAATGTAGTCCTACAGGCCTCATGGGTCGATACATTTTGCAGACGTATAAGCGAGAACGAAGCAAACTCGGCGAACGTATCGATTCAAATCAAAGCTGGAGTGTGTACAATCGGTGTCTGTAGAATAGCAGCGAATTTATCAAAGGTAACATGCCCTCCCAAAGTGTCGTCGTCGAAATCCTGAACGTCGGGCATCCTCATAAAGAGGCTCATTTCCCTGTCGTCCATATTGCACCTCCGCGCATGATATCCACGGAGGAACAATATCTTCATAGAGAAGATCCAAATACGGAAGCTTTCGAAATTGGCTTTAGACGGAGGAAAGCTATCATCTCCAAGCATGACCATGGTTTTTTCCAACTTCAACGCATGCCTATCGAGGAAGTCCCACTGGGCCAGCTTCGAGCCCTTAATTTTGCGGGTGAGGAATACGAGCACGTACAAAAACGACTCCAAATCGTGTCGGTAGAGATGGACGGGAGGGTTGGGAGCGAGTAGGTCGATGGCGATGAATAGTTTCGTGCCCGCACGCCGCCGCTTCGACAAGGATGGGAGCGCAGTCAACGGAAGGGTCGCATCAGACTCCCTCAATACTCCGTAAATTTTATCGCCGTCGGTGCGATACATGAGGTTATTGAGGCTGATGTCCCGGTGAAGGATTTTTGCCATTTCGTATAGAGAACGGTAGGCTACATCTCGAACATGAGACAGAACAGAGGTTTTGAGTGAAACGCGACATACATTCGAAAATGGCCCTCAGTGCTTCCGCTAAGTCCCCCGCGGTCGTCAGCAGGTTGAGAGGTTTAATTTCATTTTGAATTGTTATTGGGAGCATCCGTGAATGGAGGAGAGTCGTCTCGCGTTGCATTTCCATCCGCGTCAACACTCCAGTCCGTTTGTAGAAGAACGGCCGCTTGGACTCTCCTGATGAATAACCCCGCTGCCGAAAACGTGTGGAGTGAAGGCCGAGGAGGACGGCGAGAAAGCTCGCAGTCTCCTCCGTGAAGCGGATCGGCTCGCATTTCACCACGACCGCTCGGTCGTAGTACACGAATTCGAGGGAATCGTGAGATAGGACCACCCCGATGATGTGCCTGCGTCGGCTGTTCGAAAGGAAGTTTCCAGCAGCTTCGGTACATTCCAGTTTCAAGTTTCCGAGGGGAGCCAGAGATCGGGTAACAAACACATCAGAGAAATCCGAGTCGAAGTCATCCGCAACGCATTTAAAGAGGCGGATGCACTGGTTGGCTAGCCCGGAGAACGCCTTCGAGCATTCATTAGCTTCAACACATTCCCTTAGGCGTTGCGCGACGTTGAGGGCGGTAGATATTTCCTCGATCAGACACGCGTTTTCCGCCATCCAGCGAGGAGGAACGTGGAGAACCCTAAGCAGAAACTCGTCCAAGGGAATAGTGAGTTCGACAGCCATGGCTAGTCTTTGGTCAGAGCTCGCGCACTATGGTGATGGAGGTCGGAAGAGAAAGGTGAATGAACACGTGGACCCATCCACGATGAAGATCGATGGATAGGATAGGATTACCGACGCAAGGTCCCGAATCGGAAAGTGCAATTGATTCGAGACGCTTTTTGAACGATGTACTCGTCAGAAAACAGCATATTGGCGTGATTCAAGCATGTGAAACGTAGATTCAAGGCTGGGGTATAATTGGTGTCTGTAGAATAGCAGCAAATTTATCAAAAGTGACATGGCCCCCCAAAGTCTCGTCAATGAAAGACTCGCCAATGAAATCCTGAACCGGAATTATCCTTTTCTTGCGGCTCTCATTGAGCGTCCGCGCATGAAACCCATTCATGAACAATTCCGTTATAGCTAGGATCCAATCATTGAGGCCCTGGAAATTAGCGTGGGGCGGAGGAAACTCGCGCCAAGTAAACGTTGAGTGTTTCACGCTCTGCAATACCTTCATTTCGAGATAGTCCCACTGAGCCAGCTTCGAGCCCTTGATTTGGCATGTGAGGAATACGAGAACGTACAGGAACGACTCCAAATCGTGTCGATAGAGATGGACGGGAGGGTTGGGAGCAAGTAGGTCGATAGCTATGAACAGTTTCGTGCCCGCACGCCGCTTCGACAAGGATGGAAGCGCAGTCAACGGAAGGGTCGCATCAGACTCCCGCAAAACTCCGTAAATATTATCGCCATCGGTGCGGAACATGAGATTGTTGAGGCTGATGTCTCGGTGAATGATTTTTGCCGTTTCGTACAGACAACGGTACGCTACATCACGAACATGAGACAGAACAGAAGTTTCAAATGAAACGGGACATACATTCGAAAATGGCCTTCAGTGCTTCCGCTAAGTCACCCGCGGTGGTCAGCATGTTGAGAGGTTTAATTTCATTTTGGATTGTTATTGGAAGCATCCGTGAATGGAGGAGAGTCGTCTCGCTTTGCATTTCCATCCCCATCAACCCTCCAGTCCGTTTGGAGAAGAACGACAGCTTGGGCTCTCCTGATGAATAACTCCACTGCCGCAAACGTGTGGAGTGGAGGCCGAACGGGACGGCAAGAAAGTTCGCAGTCTCATCTGTGAAGCGGACCGGCTCGCATTTCACCACGACCGCTCGGTCGCAGTACATGAATTCGAGGGAATCGTGAGACAGGACCACCCTGATGATGTGCCTGCGTCGGCCGTTCGAAAGGAATTTTCCAGCAGCTTCGGCGCATTCCAGTTTCGAGGTTCCGAAGTTCTCCCCTGGACCCTGAGATCCGATAACAAACACATCAAAGAAATCCGAGTCGACGTCACATTTCAAGAGGCGGATGCAGTGGCTTGCTAGCCCGGGACACGCCTTCGAGCATTCGCCAGCTTCAATGGATTCCCTGAGGCGTTGCACGACCTTGAGGCTGGTAGATATCTCGTCGATCAAGGACACGTTCTCCACGGTCCAGCCTTGGGGAACGTGGAGGATCCGAAGCAGAAACTCATTCAGGGGAAGAGTGAATTCAAGAGCCATAGGCGAGTCCTCGGTCAGAGCTCGCGCACCTCAGTGATGGAGGTCGGAAGAGAAAGGTGAACTGAGCACGTGGACGATGCACAATGAAATCAGCTCGAGGTGCTCTTTCAATTGAACGATATGTACTCGCCACGAAACAGCATATTGGCGTCATTACACAGGAAACAGAACGTAGATTTAAGGCTAAGCTACAATCGGTGTCTGTAGAATAGCATCAAATGTATCAAAAGTAACATGGCCGCCCAAGGTTTCGTCTACAAAATCAGGAGTGGGCAGCATTAGGCCTTTCAGGGTTACATTGTCGCGACGCGCGTGAAACCCATCGCTGAATAATTTCCCCACCCTACCAACCCAGAAACGGAGGCTTTGAAATTCGGCTTTGAACGGAGGAAACCCGTGCAAAGTTACAGTCGAGTGTTTCGCGTTCTGCAAAACTTTCATGTCGAGATAGTCCCACTGCTCCAGCTCCGAGCCCTTGATTTGGCATGTGAGGAATACGAGAACGTACATGAACGATTCCAGATCGTGCCGATAGAGATGAATGGGAGGCTTCTCAACCAGGAGGTCGATCGCCATGAACGGTTTCGTGCCTGTCCGCTGTCTCGACGTGGAGAGGGTAGGGTCCTTCCAGAAAAGCGCCAGGTCGAAGTCGTTTAAAACCCCAACCTTCTTCCCCTCGTGAATGCGATACATGAGATTGAACCTGCTTATGTCGCGGTGAATTATTTTGGGTGCCTGGTACAACCAACGGTAACCTGTGGCGCAATCAAGACGACAGCGACGGTCCGACGGGATGTGACATACATTTAAAGATATCCTTGTACACTTCGGCCAACTCGTCGGCGACTGTCAAGCCATCGATACATCCTTCGAGTTTTTCCTGGACGATTATCCGGAGCACACGAGCTTCGTATGCATTCGCGTCGAGGAAGGAAATGAGGGCAGCGGGAACGGCGTCAATTTCCCTCTCTTCGGAATATAAGATGTTCGGCAAATGAGCGAGCATCGAGGGGTCATCCTGTTCAGCCCACTTGCGTGCCACGGCAACGATGTCTGCTTCTGCCGTCCTCGATTTCGGCGACCAGTTCCACTTCACCACCACATCTTTTACGTCGTTGGGTACGCCACCAGGCGGGCTAGACTTCACTTTCGCATGGACGACAGTGGTGCCGCGGCCGATAAGCCCGTGAGCCTGGAAAATGATCTCCCCCAATTCGAGTTCCCACCCGTGCCCCAACTTCAGGGTGCAACCCTGGTACGTCGAGAGTGTGACCCCTTTCTGGAATCTGGGCTTGGATGTGGATGCGGGAGGTTCGAGCAGTTTTGGATATCCCCACTGCGCATCATCCAAACGCCCAAAGGCCCTGAGAACGCCGAGAAAAGTGAAAGTATCTTCCGTGAAGCGGAGAGGCTCGGATTTCACAACGATTGAATGGTCGTAGTAAAGGAGTTCCAGTGAATTGAGTGAGACGAGCACGCCGACGACATGGCTGCGAAAGCCCCCGTGCGATAAAAGTTCGAGGGCGTAGCTGGCGCATTGCACGTACGGATCCTTGTAGGTTTCTTTCTTCGACCTCTTAGCCTCGGGCTGCGACCCAAGGGGACTTGGGTTGTGATCAGGGCTCCGAGCCCGCTTCGCCGCGCTGCTCCCGGGGCGAGGAGGATTTTTCCTCGTCCCAGTCCGCCCCTCCGACGAAGCTGGTGTAGAGCCCTTAGATTTGGCTGTACGAGGAGCCGAAGCACCAGGAGCAGGATCGGCCGGAAGGTCATCTGAGTCAACGCTCATAAGTGAGTTAGATAAAAGCATACGACCGATACGCACGGCTTTTGAATTCCCAAAATCCTAGAATTTCGCGCCAATGGAATGGCGATTCCTTCGGCCCCTCCTTGGAGAGCTCGTCGGGACTGACTCGATCCGGATTAGTATAAACCGAATTTCTAGCGACTTGCACCACATCGGGCTTTCGCTGGCCGCTAGAGCCTAAAATATAAACATCATCGTTGCGACATAATATGTTCTTTTCACAGCCCAGCTCCTCAAGGCAGTGATTTGCGAGCTCTACAAAAGGGTGGTACAGGTCCGTCTCGACCCAACCACGCTTCTCCGGAACCTGTGTGTACGCGGCTAGTAGTTTCTTGAACTTCGACGATTCCTTGATCCTGCTGAACTCGTCCCGCTTCGCGGCTTCCCAGTTGGGGTCGACTTGCAAGATCTTTGTGAGAAACTCGTTCAAAGGAAGAGTGGTTGAGTGAGCGAGGTCATCTTTCAAAAACGGAGCATAGTCCGACTGGTTATGGCTGGTCTTGTACTTCGCGTCGCTCCCAGATCCTCTGCTATGAGGAGTGCTATGAGGGGTGCTAGGATGAGCTCCGGGAGGAGGAGTTTCGCCGCGCTGCATATCGGTGGTGGTTTGGGTTTGGTGTGGATTGTGAATGGGAGAAGCCTGTATGGGAGATGATAGGTAGGGAAGAGTCGTTGGTCTGCTTTTATAGCTGTGGGCCGTGTGGCCAAGTGGGTAGGCACATCAAAGGACGCCCACACCGCGTTGCAGTCGTGTGGCCATGCTGTTGTTCTTCCTCTTGTTTTTGGAGAAGAAGCGAAACAACACAATAGGTAGCGAGCGTCTAACTTGTGACTAATTTGTCGATCTGTAGTGGCGCACGCATCCCACGTAGTCTCAGTCTGTGAAATTTGAGTCATTTTCAGAGTCATTAGAAGTACCTAGTGAGTGGCAGCGCTGCAGTGTCCACAGTAGCGACGTGATTACACATAAACAAAACCGGGTGAAGGAAGGGCAGGGTAGAGAAAAATACAGAGTCGTAAAAGCATGAACAAGAATCGGTCAATCATAAAGTGAGCAATAATAAGTATGTACTAGTGGGGTGAGTGGGGGTGATATGACAGTGAGGGGGGCATGGGTATAACCGGGAGTAGCGTCACGGACATAACTTATCATGAGCACAGACGCGTCGTCGCAGAGGAGTGGTGGTGGACTATGTGGGCCAGCCGCGCACCATTCTCGCCGCGCCACCGCCCACGCGCCCAATGAAGCTCCACACCGCCTCCGTGCCGTCGCTCGCAAAGCCCTCACCCGCATACTGCATCGTGTTAAAGCTGCTCCACACCGCGCGGTCGTAATGCGTCGGGCCGCCAGGAACAGTGTAGTAGGGAATCATCACCGTCGGACCCAGCATCAGGAAGAACAGCACCGTCCCACCGACCCACAGCGCGGGCTGCGGGATCGCGGGGAATGGGTTCGCGTTGCTGTGTGGCGCCTTCGCGCCGCCGTACACGTATGTGTTGTAGATGTTGTAGAATCGTCCACTGCGGCCGCGGCGGTGCGGCGTGGGGTCCACGTCTGAGGGTGCGCGGGGGAGGCCCGTGTGCGGCGAGTTGTCGAGGATCTTGTCGACAACGAGGCACGACACGCCGAGTTCCTCCTTGAGCGCGCGCCAGTCCTCCAGTGCGTCGAGGGAGACGCCACCGGGGACACCCTCCTCGACGCGCGCGCCGGGATGGTACTTCTTTAGCGTCGCGACCGTCACGCGCCAGTCGTGCTCTTCCTGCTCCTCCGGCGAGAGCACCTGCTTGTATGCGGGTGGCGCGTCCGTCGGCGTGCTCGCCGGGCCGACCGCCTTGGCGGCGGAGGTGGACGCCTCGGGCTGCGGCTGTTCGGGCTCCGTTTGGATCTCCATCTCGGCCGTGTTGGGTGCTGGCGGCGGCTCGACTACGGGCTCCGGGTCTGTCTGACTGGTGGCCGAGGCAGTCAGGATCTTGGGTGCCGGATCCGTCTGCACCCTACTGGAGACGAGGAAGAGGTGCGGCTCGTATTGGGTGGAGCTGTCCGAGTACTCTTTTAACTCTTCGAACGTCCGCGTCTCAATTTTGTTGGCGCGGCTGGCGACTTTCTGCTTGGCGAGTTAGCATCATGAGAACATATACGGGCACGCGACCTACCCTCTTCTTGCGAGTGATGATGGTCTGAATGACATCCTCGCCCTCCGTATCATCGTCGTCGACCCCGGGCGTGGTGCTGCTACTCGTCGAAGGCTCTTCCTCTTCCTCTTCCTCCTCGCTCTCGCTCTCCATGCCACCCCACCCGCCCTTCATCTTCCCCAGCAACTCTGCCCCGAGACTCTTGCTCATCGTATTCGCAGCGCTGCTCTGCCCGCTCGATCCTCCAGCAGCGGCGGCGGAGCTATTATTCCGCATCTCGTCAAGGTCAAAGCGCATGCGGTCGATCGTCTCCTTGAGCAGCATATTCTCCTGCTTCTGTTCGTCGAGTTGTGCATGCGCCTGCTGCGCAACGGCGAGCTCCTTCTCCATCTGCGCGATACGCTCCTCGTATGTCTCGTGCTCCTTCGCATACCGCGCGATCTCGATCTGGGTGAGCCCGGCCGCGTCGCGCAGCGAGCGCACCATCTCCTCACGTTCGCGCAGGTCGTTGCGGTACTTCTCGGCCGACGCGCACTGGTCCATGTACTGTCGCTGCAGGTTGTTATACGACGCCTTGGAGACTTCCAGCTGCTTCGACACTTTGACGACCTCAGCCTCGAGCGCGCCGATCTGAGTGCTGTTCTGGCGCTGCGGAGAAGGTAAGTACACAACTACAGGTACAGTGATACAGATACTGACCTCCTTGGACCGTAGCTCCTTCTCCTCGCGCTTGGCGGCGCTTAGCTCGTTGCGCGTCTCCTCAAGCTTGACCTGGAGGTCCTCGAACTCGGCCTCCTGCTCCGCGAGCTTGCGCTGCATCATGCGCTCCGTGTCGGCGAGCTTCCGCGCGAGGTCGTCGTTGACGCGCTGGAGCGCCTCAACGCGCTCGTGCGGCATCATGCTGACGGTGCTCGACGCGGCGGACCGGTCCATGACCATGTCCGCACCGCCCCCGTCGTCGCTGTCCGAGTCGCTGTCGCTCCCGCGCGGCATGGGGAGCGAGGAGAGGCCTTGGCGGAGCGTGTAGTCGTAGTGGTCCGCATCCGCCGCCTCTTCGGAGTTGTGGGAGCGCCCGTGTGACTGTGCGCGGGAGGACGGCCTCGAATGCGAACCGGGGGGTGGTGAGCCAAGCGAGAAATCGGCCATGCTACTGGAGGGGGAGGTCGGATTGGACGGCGCCCGCATACGACCAGCAGGCCGTCCGAACGCACTAGGACTCGCGGTGGGTTGCTGAAAGGGAATTTTAGTAAAACGATACGAACTAACGGGTATGAAGACAGTGGTGTTCCACACATCCTCAACTGCAAGGTCAAGTCGGAGGCATCAACTCAGTTCTGCCCATCCGACATACGACTTCGACCCGTACCGTTTGACGGGGTCTTCGGATGCGTGGACCATCAGATAGAAAAAAACGTACCTCTGAATCACTTCTGCTGCCCGCATCGCTCTTGCGACGGTGGTGAGGGGGACGTTTGGCCCAGCTTGATGGAGCACTGACACCCAAAGGCGTCGATCGCTGACGACGCGACGTATCGAACGGCGAAGCTGCCGACCTCGGAGTCTGCGGTGTGCCACGCGACGGTGGCCGGCTATGGTTGCGGTGGGTGCCAGTCGAATCATTGCTGGACGAACGTGAGTGAGAGTCGCCGTTTCCCCGCTCGTCGTCCCGACCGCGTGGCAATTCCTCCTCGTCCATTGGGGGGCTCTGCGGCGGAGTGTGTTTCGTCTTTTCTGCTATGAACGCAATTGCAACCTGGGGGGTAACCTCCATTCCGGGGTTGGACGCGATCAACGCCTTGAGCATGTCCATTTCCTCCGGCGTCAAGAGCTCCATCCCATCGTATAGGTCTGCAAAAGACCGGAATATATCCACAAGAGCGTCTCCAGGGATGACTGGGTTCCCGTCCTCGGCTATGGTGGCATCGGGGTGTTCTATAAAGAGGTTGTGTAGCTCGAGCTCAATGTCTGCGATGGACTCGCGGTTTCGACCATAGGTTTTGTTCGACTGCAGAAAAAAGTCAGCCATGACCCACAGAACGCTGGCTTCGTACCATGGTGGTGGATAAGTTGAAGGATAATGGAGCATACGGAGGTTTACGGACCCAAACAATGGTGGTGACGCGAGTAACGGGAGAATGCCAGAAGTGGAAGTCACAGTCACACTCCATGCAACACACGACCAAACAGTTTTGGTGCGAAGTTGCCTGAAGTTGCGACGTCGGAGTCCGGTCGGACTCTCCATTATTGCTTATGGCCTCAGGCGACAGCCACGGTATCTGAGCTCGCTAAGATCCTCTGCTTCGGATCCTTCAGACCCCCCCAGGTTGGGCCTCCCTTATTGACGAGGCTCGGATATCTACCACTGCTGGCAGCTCAGGCTCAATATCGAGCAAAGGCTCGATGACTTTCCAACAGCCAGGGACTGGCTCAAAGCACTCGTAAAACTCGAAAGGGAATGTATAATTAAACTCGCCCTCCGAGAGGACTTCGATTTCTCCCAAAACGACGCGGCGTTCGACGAATTTTGATCTTCTGGTGGAGAAGATCAGGACGGGTGTAAGTTTCGATCCACTATCAAGTGTATCCACCTCTTGGACTGCGCCGGGATAATTTCGATTTCTATGACACGTTGATTATCGTATCTCAAGCCAAGCACTTGAAGGTTGGAACCTCTTTTTGACCGGCCGGCGCGTGCAAGCATGCTATAGGGGTGGTCGTATCTCACGATTGCTTCGAATTTTCGATCGAGCCGCCTCACTTTTCGGAGTACACTGCCAGCCTTCTCGCGTCGTATAATACGGCCTCCACTCCCTGCGTTTTCGACGGTGTCATTATTTACCAGTGTCCAATCCGCCATTCTTCTGTAAGCGGATTGTGCCGCGGTCGGTAACGAAAAGGACGATCCTACTCCCAATAGGTAACAATCCAGCATGAATTCAAACCTCTCGACAGGTTGACGCCCGAGGATGACCTGGTGGAGGCAACGCGTTCATTGTTCGTATTCTGTGCTATGTAGTCAGGGCTCTAGGATTGTTTCCCGTGTTCCGTTCATGTAAACTGAGATAAGAACTTCTTGAATTCATACACCATCCTTTGATGTCTACATCGATGGCTGAGAGTGGTGTTAAGAATGTCCTGCCACAATATCGCGCGTGAATTTGCACAGGCAAATCGATTAATAGAGGGATACAGAAACGATTCAGTAGTTCTGGACCCATATCTGCGCCGAGCTTATTTGTAGCCGGACGTATTACACTACAGGCTGCCTCTGGACAATTTTTTATATCATCCCTCTTGTGGTGCTTTCCTGGACCCATTCAAAAATTAACAGGAGTGTATTAAAGTAAACAAATGACATACTCTATGTGAAAATACGGCGTCGAATGAACGCAGTGCTAGCTCGCAACAACCGGGAGTAAAACGGGCGTGGGACGCGAAACGGCGGCGGCGGCGGGGACACCACATTACTGAGATACCTCGAAGCCTCAACAATATACTCACCGCCGTGCTTGACGATCCACTCGATATTTTGGCGCTGCGGATGAGGGTTGATGAAGCTGCAATTCCATGGAGTATCTGTGTACGTCTTCGCCACGTTTGGTGGGCGACGCCATTTGATTTTGGGCTGCACAATCGGGACTTTGGCCTGGTTGCGGATAGCCCAGTTTGCGCGGTGTTTTTTATCCAAGTATACAGCAAGGGTTTCCCTCCTCAGTTTTTCCTGATTGGTCATGATGACCTGCAGGAGTGGAAGTGAGGGCTCAGTTTCACGTATAACTAGTCAAGGTAGTTGGCTCTACCCACCTCCACTTTTGCCCGTACCAATGCCCGCGCACGTTCTAGTTCTCCGTACGAGAGTTGTGTGCGTCTGATGTACCTCGTGGGCAGAAGGAGGGAGCGTACGACGGGTAGCGGGAACATCATGCGTGAAGCGAGCGGGGGATCCGTACGTAGTCCTCCTTTCTGATTGTTCCCGCATGGAATCGACAACATTGACAAGCGGGGGTCCGAATCGACTGAGGCGGAGTTCACCGATGTCAAGAAACAAACGACGTAGGAATCGGGCCCATGCCGGTCCAGAACGATACATGGTCGGACACGCTCCTTCTGTTCCGCCATCCACCACTCCATTTCGTCGAGAATCCTCTTCTCCGTCGCGTCGAGAATAAATCCTTGGGACAGAAGGAATTCATAAAACACGTATCGGAGCCGGGTTTTGTGGAAGCAGAACGCCAGGTCGCCGGGATGTACCTCGCGCTGGCCATATTGAGCCTGAGGAGACTTGGAGAAATCATCAACATTCAGGGCAGCATGAATGGCGTCCCAGTAAGGATCTTTCTTCGCTCCTACTAGTCCTGGCATATATCTGCCCGCATAACGCGCGGCTTGGTCCGAGATTGAGTAGGCAGTCCGAAGCAAAAAGAGCGAGGCATCACGTGCTGCTACGGCTTATTTTCAGACTATTACTAATACTGGTACAAGCTTGTGCGCTCAATCCATAACGCGCAAAACCATTTTGTTGTGAACCTATGGCGGGGGTACCGGGTCTAACTAAAAAGCAGCCTTGTTTTTTTTTTAAAAAAAAATTACGAAAAAAAAAAAACGAATGTCCTGCGGCCGCACGTGCCCGGCTCCCGGGCCGGGACCTTTCTTCGATTGAATCATGAATCCGACCTGTGCATCACCAAACTGCTCGAACGCTCAGGGCCAAGGACTCGGGCCCAGCCATGGCTCTCGAGGAGCTCGATCCTCCTTTGGAACAGTTTCTAATTCGAATCTTCCACGTTCCTCTTCAAGTTCGCTGGACTGTTCAAAACCCGTCCCTGACCAACGAGTTATATGGGCCTTGACGTTACACAACGCCTCAGGTAATGCGCTGAAGTTAGCGAATTTTCGGAAACGTTTTCCGGATTGGCCAACGAGCGCCCCTTGAACTGCGTTGGGGACGATTGTGCTCTCTAATTCGACGGTTATCCGATCTCAAGCTGAATACTCTCAAGCTGCTAAAAACCTCCTTTTGAACGGCCAATGCAAACATGTCATCGGGGTCATGGTATCTACTGATCGCCTCAAATTCATGTACTACGACTGGTCGGTCGTGACGGAGCCGCTCCACTTCCCGGTTTCTAGCTTTCTCGCCGTCCGTTCCAATGCATTTTCGCCAGTGCAATCATTTACCAGTATCCAAGCTGTCGTCCGTCTGTAAGCAGACTGCGCGGATGGAAAAACAAAGCGAGACTATTCTTCACTCACGGATGCTCCCAATCACAATCCAGGATGAAATCAAACCTCTCAACAGCGTGACGAGAGCTGATGACCTAGCGAGCGCACTCAAGGCAATTTTCGAATGTATGTCCCGTCTCACTCATAAACTCTGTCTCATCTTCGTGATGATTAGCCCACCGTTCTCTGTACGAAACGGCAAAGATCCTTCACCGAGACATCAGCCTCGACAACCTTATGGCCTCGACAACCTTATGTACCGCACCGAGGCGATACAATTTACGGGGAGTCTGACTTCATACTTCCGTTGCCCGTGCTTCCAACCACGCCGAAACGACGGGCAGGCACGAAACCATTTATGGCGATAAATCTCCTGATCCCCAAGCCCCCCATCCATCTGTACCGACATGATCTGGAATCTTCCATGTACGTTCTCGTATTCCTCGCATGCTAAATAGAGGGCTCGAAGCTAGCCCAGTGGGACGATCTCCCAATGGGCGCGTTGCAGGCCATAAACACTCAACCTTAACTTTGCATGGGTTTCCTCCACCCCACGCTAATTTCCGAGACCTCTATGTCTGGATTTTGGAATTGGCATCACCTTTCCAGGCCGGTTTTTCTGCGCGGGTTCAAAATCGTACCCTCAGGGCTAGAGGGATGCTAGTTCCCGACTTCGATGGCGAAACCTTGGGCGGCCATGTTATTTGGATAAATTTGCGGCGATTCTGCAGCGGATGGTACCCTAAGGTTTGCTCCTCCAGTGTTCGTGCACACATACCCCTGCTCAATGATGGGTCCCCCGGTCGACCAAACCCTTCCGTCTCGCGGATATGGAATTTGAACACTTTTCTTTTCAACCCGAGTTTACCGCATTCATACCTGTTTTTATGGACCCTCAGACCGTGCATGTTGCGCTCTGAAGCCTGGCGGATATTCAATTGGGTTCACCAACTTTTCGTTTTCGCGATAAGATTATTCCAGACAAACTGGGCGACTCCTCGTAAGGGTCGAATACCTGGAACATACATACAATCATACAGGACATTTACCAATTGCAGCCCATTGACGCATACCGTGGATGCGACTTGAAATCTAATACAACCTCAGCGAAAACGAATTCATATGTAAGAACTTGACCAATGAACTTCTTGGGAAATTTTATAACCCTGCCCACGATTCAGCCCAGTCATCGTCGGTGTCTATAAGAATATGATATGAAATCCACAGTTGTCACTGGGTTGAGTGCGCAAATAATACTGATTGCAATTACCATGATAGGCTTGCACAGCCATGTTTAATTGAAGCTCCATTTCCACCACCTCCAAACATCGCCTTCCTGTTGCCGTATTTTCTCGACGACGATCTTGCGACGATCTCTTAATTTTTCGACTTTTAAGTTCCCACCGCTGACAGATATGAAGCCATGGAGCCAAAAGAAGCCGTGACCTTCTGACCAGAGCCATTATGCTTGGTTGGGTCAAATTGATCATAAGTCCCAGAAAACTCTCATCCTTTGGCCCACCTGTGTCTTACAAGGATATGCCCTCAAGTGCGTTGCTGGACCTCCCTGATATTTTATACTGACCGCTGCAGCCTCAGGCCTGAAGGAGATCGCCATTTTCGCCTCTGGTAGCTCAGATAACTTTCCGCGTGTTTCGACATCTCATTCCACCACCCACCCTCAGGCTGCTTCTGGGGAACTCAGCACATCTTCCTCAAGCACTTCCCGCCTGAACCAGCACCCGGGAAGGGAATTATATCGAGTGCTGTGGGCTACACTGGCGGGAAGCCGCAGGCCGCCAATCCTGACTACAAGACCGTTTGCAGCGGAACGACGGACCATGCAGAGGCCGTGCGGATCGAGTTCGACCCTACAGTAGTGGGATACGCCGATCTCGTGGAATTTTTCTACCGCTCGCATGACCCAACGACCGTGAATCGGCAGGGAGGGGATGTCGGTACACGTGAGTCTTCCAAATCACTTTTCCCTCGCGTACGGTCAAGTGGGAGTTGTTCTTTCCTTGCCCGCTCGCCATCCATATATTGTCCCCGTCTGACGCATTCGTAGAATACCGGTCTGCAATCTTTACGACCACCCCCGAGCAGGCCACCATCGCGAAGCGCGTCACGGCCGAAGTCCAGGCGAAGCATTTTACTCCAAAGGTACGTATCCACAAAGTCCACCGCCGCGCGGCCCATACGAAGTCAACTCCGCGCTGTAATAGGGTACCCGAATCGCCACCGAGATCCACGCCGCCGGACCATGGTGGGACGCTGAGGACTACCATCAGCTATACCTTTTCAAGAATCCCGGTGGATACCAGTGCCCC
Source organism: Mycena galericulata (assembly GCA_029289565.1). Taxonomy (NCBI): domain Eukaryota; kingdom Fungi; phylum Basidiomycota; class Agaricomycetes; order Agaricales; family Mycenaceae; genus Mycena; species Mycena galericulata. The sequence goes on along the minus strand of JARKIA010000173.1, from coordinate 105,509 downwards.
ACTCACCGATTACACTGGTAGAGAGTGGGCTTGGTATGCACCACTGATGTCACGATTTATCGAGGAAGTTTTTTTTTTTTAAAAAAAACGAAAAAAATGTAGGTCCGCCAACACGCATAGGAACTAGCTTTGTATCATCAGCCTGTATTCTCTCCTGGACGCCCGCGTCGTCAACGATGGCTCAGTTCATCTTTCCAAACCAATCACGCAAAATATCATTCAGTTCCCTGGGTGTCGTGCTTATCTGAAGTTATCTCGAGTCGAATGCAAAGTCATCAACACTCACCGCCTGAATCTCAAAAAGGAAATTCTATTCTGATGAGAACCGACGCTTAGGGCCGCGCAGACTCGCCCCACCTATATCCAGCAAGTATCGCGGGTAGTGTGGACCAAGAGAGGGATTTAGTCGCGGATAGAACTGATGAAAATGACATGAAACGACAGGGGTGGGAGGTCTTGGACATGCATCTCTATACAGTCCCGACCAGCATAGTGGAGCATGGAGAACACTATTACAGAGGGTATTATTAGCCGTGGATGGATTAAAATTTGCACCTCGATACAGCATATATAGGAGAGGAAAATACGATGTGTTACATTATCTATTACCGCTTCTCCTTGACGAAAAAGTGTAGCGTCAAAAACGAAGCGGCGGTCAGCACAGTAAAGAAGACGCCCAGGAGTATGGTATTTGGCCACCAGAACGACTGTACCCGCGATGTCAGGTCTGAGGTGACGTCTAAGTAACGAGACAAGAATACGCACCTGCGCATGGAGGCCGAATGTCGACAGAATCACAGCGGCCGGGACATCTAGCTCAACGCCATACTGTCAAATGGAAAGATGCCCGTCAGAACATGTCGTCGGTAGGATGGAATGCAGACATACTTTGGTTTCCGTCAAGTGCAGATACCGGAGCTCGTTCACTGCCAGGGCCTCAAACGCGGCGTGGAAGAAGGAGACCGTGTGGAGCCACCGGAAGGCGACGGGTACACTCTCCCGGTTGATGAGTAGACCTGTGAACATGAGGCTGCGAAGCGCGTCAGGGAAGGAGCTGAAGGGTATCTCGTCAGAGGGGAAACTCACTTGAACAGCATAACCAGGGTGCCAGCGAGGCCAGCGACGCTCGTGCTCGCAATAGCTATCGACAGGAACAGGACGACCATCGCTGTCGTAAGATTGAATAGCACGAGGATCAGCATGAACTTCCAGAACGCTACGACGGTCGGAACCAGCCCCACGAAGCCGTAGACGATCCCACCAAACATGATGGGGGGAACGACCCTCAGAGGGAGGATGTCGAATAGCACCTGATTCCAGAGTTGTCAGATAGACGGCTGCAGGATAGAGGCGCAGCCATACCTTCGAAGAGAAGTACGTAAACGTCGAGTAGTATCCATTCGCCCTGTTTCCAAGTTAGAATGTACGCCATGGCACTGGAAGATGGGTACTGACCGCTCGCGGATGAACAATATGCGCTCATTGGCGAACAACCCTAAGCTTGACAGGCACGAGAATCCGAACAGCGCGAGGGTGAAGAAGAAGAGTCCTGCAGGGAGACATGGTAAATGCACAGCGCGATGTAGGTCGCAGACGACGTACCCAGCCTATTTTGGAAACCAGAGATGTCGTTTCTGCAGAAACCAGAGTCAGACACCAGGGCAACCAGAACGAGGAATTACTGACGTGACGTTGTGGAAGAACAGCCCGCAGATCACTGCAATGGTCAGTACCTGGTCAATTCGAAAATTCGAAGTGAAGGGAAGGCTCCTCACATGCCAGGGCGATAGAGGACAAGTAATGCGCCATCAGCAGCGCTGGGTCTCGGTAGAGGTTCTTGAACGCCCGGCCGCTCAAAATCCTGAACTGTGTGCCGTAGCTCGCCCGCTTCCTGCCCCTTAGTAAGGTCGTCTCCACCACCACATCTGGAAGCTCCCTTGCACCAGCACTCGCCCGTCGAAGCGCCTCGCTCTCCTCCTTGATCTGCCGCGCGACCGCGCTCTCCGCGTAAGCGTCTACCAGCGCCGCGAGCTTGGGCGTCACCGGCGCAGTCACCTTTTTCGAGGAGGATGACAGCGACACGGCCTCGAGGAACTGCGACGTCTTGCGTTTGATGTAGTTGCCCGACGACGAGGCGGCGGAGTTGGGGCGTGTGCGGAGCTCCGTCTCCTCATTCTCGGGGCTGGGAGAGGAGCTTGAGCGTAGAGAGAGCGGTAGAGCCTGCGGCTGGTGGCGGAGGAGCCCGCGTTCTTCGTCGCCGAGATTGGTCACGTCCTCCGTGGGCGATGATGCCTCGAGGATGGGGCTGTCTTCCATGCTGTTGCGCCCGTCCAGGCCCGCCTGCACGGTCAAGTCGACTGCACGCTCGGAGGTTAGTAGGAAAGGGGGGAGCAGAGATGGGGCATACTGAGGAAGTCAGCGATATTGAATCCCGGGGGACAGGGCTGCCCAATCTCCGCAAAGTACGCCTGGCACTTCGAGAACTCGCCCGAGTAGACGAGCTTGCCCGCCGCCAATAGGACGAGCTGGTCGAAGAGGGCGACGATGTTGCTGCGTGGCTGGTGGATGGTGAAAATGACAGTCCGATTGTAGTCTCGGGCCAGAGAAACCAGACTCTCCACGACATTGTGGGCGTTATACGCGTCGAGGCCTATGAACATCTGCTTAGTAGCCGCAATCTGTATCTCGATCCCCACTCACCACTCGTCGGTTCATCAAGGAACAGAATGGAGGGGCTGGTAACAAGCTCACACGCAATGGACACCCGACGCTTCTCGCCGCCGGATATCGACCGCTGGCCTACGAAGTGCATCAGTTTCGACAGCTACAGTGGTAATACGTGCCGGCGTACCGCTAGCACCAATGCGTGAATCCTTGATCCCCAATATCCCTAGTTCGTTCATGGTCTCCAGCGTCCGGAACTTCTTGGCCTCCAAGCTCATGTCCCGCGGCAGGCGCAGCAGCGCACTATACAGCACCGTCTCGTACACCGTCAGCGTGCTCATGAGTGTGTCCTCCTGGTCCACGAAGCCCGTGACGGCCTTGAACTCCTCGTCCCGTACCTCCCGGCCGTTGACATACGTCGTCCCGGACACGTGCCCACGCTTGGCCTTGCGCGCGAGGATATCGAGGAACGTCGACTTGCCCGCGCCCGACGCGCCCATGATGGCGCACACCTGCCCTGGCTTGATTGTCCCGGAAATGTTATCCAGCAGCACACGCGATCCGAGGGTGTAGGAAAGCGCGGAGAAGTGCAGCGTGGCAGGGACGTGGTCGTTCATGAGCCGTGCTTGCTCGTCGTCCGGGAGGCGAATTTGCCCAAACTCGCCGCCACTTGCGCGGCCCGCGTACCAAAGCACTGGCAGAGTCGGTGAGATTACGCAGAGCGGGGGAATAGGCACCCAAACGCACCTGCGGAAGTGACCAGGACGATCAATCCAGCTCCTGCGGCGCTCAGAGCAACCCATTTCGTGTTGTCCGGTTTCGGTGGTCGCTGGCAGGAATTAGCAGATAGTAAAGGGAAAGAAACGAATAACAAGAGACGTACCTGATATCCTGGGACTTGCGAATAGTGCAAACACTCTCCTCCGCCGCAATTCAGGGTAATGTAAGGGTCGCCAAAGATGTCGCTGATGAGGTCGTTCATCGCAGGCTCCTCGAACTTGCATCCGTTGCCGGATTTGCAGCTGAACGTGGCAGGGCCCTTAATCTCTTCTTTTAGGAAGTCGTCGATGTCTGAAGGGCCGTTATAACCAAGGTCAACAGCAGCGAAAGATCTGGCGACTCACTAACACTCCCATCTTCGCCACAGATGAATCGGTTTGGGATGCAGCTGCATTTGATTCGGTCGCAGGCGTAAGTTGTGACATTCGCATTGTATTCTGGTGTGGTCGAGGAGCTACATTGATCCAGGGCGCAATAGAATGACTCGACTTCGGCAACCCAAAACTGGAACGAACACGTCTCGCTGGGTCTATCGCAGCTGAACGTTACTTGAACAGCCCGGTCTGCGCCTACTTGGTCGATGATTTTTCGGTCTGCGCGCCGCTAAGAATGCATTGGAACACACGCGGAATGAGACGCACTGGTAACATTGCACATTTGATGGTTATTAAAGACCGTCTCGCCGCCGGTGTAACAGGTCATGTCCTCGGGATTAACCTCGTCGTCTTCACCAGAGGGCGCGTCTCCCGCAAGTGGAAAGCCTGCGCATGCCTGATTCGATTGGCATACTAGAATGATTTTGGTCAGGTACATTTGGTAGGCGTGCTGAGCCGAATACCATTGCAGTTAATACCGCCCCATCCGTCTTTGCATTCACATGACGCGCCGTCGTCGCGTAGCCGTCTCTGTTCGCCGTCCGCAAGAGAATCGCACTCTAAGGTCCAAGTTAGCAATATAACAGCCAGGGTAGTGACACATACGAGGAATCAGACAGTCAATACCGCCCCATCCCGCGGGACACTTGCACTGTCCGTCGTATTCGTTGCACAATCCGTACTGGCCACAGGCGAACGCCGGTAATTGACAATTGAAACACGGCGGACATTTCTCTGCGGATATATAAGCTCCAGAGTATGTCTGCGGTAGGTTTACACACCCGGCGCAGCACGACCTGAGAGTCCCTGGAAAGATAGGGAACAATGAGACACGCAACAGCCTCACTCAAGTTACTGAGCCACGCACAGAGAGGTGGTAGCTCGATATTGGTACCGGCCTGGTTAAGGACGAGTTTTTGGGTCTTCTATAGGCAATCGCTGGCGTGCAGAGAAGCAGAGCCAGCAGCGATGGTTGCAGAAACCGCGGCGCCATGAACGCAGGACGTACGTAGCGAAGTCCCAATATGGTAATACCTTTCCAGGATTCCCGCTGCGGCGGCCCGATCAATTCAGCTCGGTGTTTCTGCTCGGTGCTCAGAAAAAAAAATCAAAAAATTGAGCAGCATCTACTCGCACCCCGCACCGACATGAGGTAAGTTTTGTCTGCCCAAAACTCGCACATTATTAGGTTCACCTCGGGAGGCGAAAGAGTTGGGTAACATCAGCGAGGTCTGGGCCTGGTACTCAAAACTGACATACATCTTATTGCTATTTTACAGCTGAAGGATCACATGGTACAGGAAAGTTATGTCTGGGTCTCCAACCTCGCCTTGAGGGGAGCCAACCCAAATTCAAACCAAAAATCCCGAGAGTCGAGGATCCTTCCCAGAAATTCGGTATTCCGTGGAAGGACCCGGACATTTTCTTCCTGCATCAGCTCGCGCACCCACAGGGAGGGGCCCTCTCCAGACGAGCCCGAGCCCCACACAGAGGCGAGGTCCCACCAGTCGTAGACACGCCCGTCAGTGATGAGCCACCGCTGCCCCGCGGCCTTGGAGAAATCGGAGTGCACCGCCAGGATCACACGCGCTAGATCGAGCCCGTGGATCAGGTGCAGGCTGCCCTGAAGATAGCACGAATATTAATGAGAAACGCGATACCCTCGACTCGTATGATTGAATGGTGACCGCACCTTACTCTTTAGCGCCTCTTTCGTCGGAGCTAAGCGACCGAGCCAATTCCGGACGACACGTTGGCCGCCCCACAGCCCCGCGAGATTTAACACTGTCGTACGCGCCAGGGAAGGGGGGAGAGCCAACAGCTCGATCTCTGCGTTTGCGCGGCCGGTGACCGTAAATGCGGAGTGGCGGTCATAGAAGGTGCTCCCAACGGATGCAATTTTTTCTGGAGCCTTCTGTACAGTAGCTCAAATCAGCAGCAGGATGTCAGACATCGCGCGGCACCAACACGCACATCCCAGATGCTCGTCGTCCCCAATTGTATGAACGCGGGCGGCGCGCCGGCGCTTTCATCCCGTGTAGACGTGTAAAGCTTGACAAGACGCTCAGAGGCGCCGGAGACGGTGATCGGGAACGTTATGAGCACAGTTTTCGCGTCTGGGAGACGCTTGTACGGCTCAGGATCGTCTGAATTTGGCAGGAATTCAAACTGGATGGTAGACCCAGATCCGGAGCGGCTCGTCGACGCGCATGTCAAGTTGGATTCCTGGCAAAGCGGAATCAGGAAAGTGGATGTCCAACCGGCCCCAAGAATGAGCATGTCGACCATGGTGGTTACGGAGGAAGTGCGTTTTTCGGAGGAAGAGCGTTTTGATTAGTGTCTAAATCGGGAAACAGTATTTATGACACTTGAATTCGACTTGCAGAAGCGGTCAGGTACTAAGGAACATTATCTTGAGGCATCGGACGTACCCTGTCGAGGACAGCACTGAATTCTCTTGAATTTATACCCGATTTAGTATATATATTTCCTAATCTGGACAATGAAGTCAGAAAGCGTCCGACACTCCCAGAGTCTTGTATGTGAGATCGCGGAGAACTGCTGCAATCCGAATTCAACAACCAAAGGAAATAGAAATACTGAGGATCTAATCTCCGTAACGCGGATTGCTTAGTAAAACGCGCTTGAAATGGCGGGCCTACTCGGGCATGCCCGGCATTCGACACGTACGCATATAAGTAAAGCCAAGACCATCCTCAAAAGATAGCAACAAATGACAATCCGCATTATCTCGCTGCTAAACCGCTTGCCCCACATTTCGTTCGAGGAATTCGACCGGCACTGGTATCATCGCCCCACCTCGAACTCCGATTCGCGAGCTCATATATTGATAGGGGTCAGATCCACAGGGTGCTCATCGAGGCGCTTCCCGCCGTGAAGTCGGGATTGGTGCGATACAAGCAGGTTAGCCTGCAGCCCCTTCGACGCGCACACTACGCTCACGCAGGTCGCAGTTCCACGTATCGCCTGAAACAAATGCAGCACTCGCGGCGCTGGGTCTACCCGTTCTGGCACACGACGGGGTCGTCGAATGGGAGGCCGAGCGGCTCGAGGATATCCTCGCGCTCTGGGTATGCGAGGAGATGGACAAGGTATGTCCTTCCGCGTGGCCTAGGCCTCAGGTGAGTTGACAAGGATTGAGACGATCCTGCCGGACGAGAAGAATTTCTTCGAGCGGAGCAGCGTGCAAGTCATCGCGGGAGATTGGAAGTGATGTGGGGGACACCGATGGAAGAAGAACTTGTAGCCTATTTCGTTGCACGCGCGCCGAATATACCTGTACCGACCCTGACGATGTCACTTCCCGCCTTCAGCGCAGCCTCAAAGTCGCTCGACATGCCCATGCTCAGCAGCAGCCGGCCCGTGCCCTCGTCCCCCCATCTCTCCCGCTCACTCCCGAATTCCGCGGTTAGGGTTTGGACGAGCATGTCCCGGGTACGCTTCAGGCGCTCGAAATCCGCGTTCTCCTCTCCGGCGGTTAATGACTGCTCCAGGGCACCGATCGTCATGAGGCCCTGCAGGCGCAGCCGCGGACAGGTCGTGATGATGTGCCGTGCAAGCTGGGTAACCTCCGCGTCCGGGTCCGACGTGTCGAGGGGGCTGAGGCCCGACTTTGAGTCTTCTCCCGAAGTGTTAATCTGAATGAGAATATTGAGGGGGGTCGTCCTTTCCGTGGGCAGCGACTTATTTAATGCGGTGGCCGCCTTTGTCGACGTGAGCGTCTGGATAGAATACAAGTTTGGAATCGCTTTAGGGACGTTAGCGGCGCAGTTTTATCCATATACTGACTGACCTGCTAGGACTTTCGCCTTGTTAGATTGCAGTGTCCCGATAAAGTGCCACCGGATCTCTTTAGGGAGCTAATAAATATCAGTTTACACCATACACAGAAGCTGCTGTGAAAGACATACCACTTTCGCCTTGTCCTCAAGCTCCTGGACATAGTTCTCCCCGAAATCAAGCTGGCCAGCGCCGAAACATGCCTGAATGTCAGAAGCTGGTTTGTATTTTGAAACGGCCACAAGGGTCGAGCTCCCAGAGGTCGCCAGCTGCACACGGGATCGTATCTCGCCCAGAGACTCCAAGATTTCTGCATTCCGAGCTTCCGTAGACATCGCGCGATAGCCAAAAGTCAAGCGTGCAGTAGGTTTTTCAATCTGTGGAATTCTAAGCTTGGATGTGAAGAGACGATCTTCGCATCCAACAATGCGCACGACGAGAGAGCAGGAGAATGCAAAAACCAGGACAATGTGGTTGGAAGCAAAAGCAAGCCAAATTTCCGAAAACGATATGATTTACTGATCCGGCGTATTTTCCCCGTTTTGAATCTTCTCTTCTCCCTTCATCCCGTTTGCATTTTTGCTCCAATATACCTTCACAGCGCCTCATGGACGACCCGGACGACCTTTTTGCGGCCGGCCCACAGCCTACACACAATGCTCGTAGACTTTCCGAGCCCGGACGCCCTTCAGAACGTCTGGAACCCGATAATAAACTCACTAGGCGGGGAAGCGATCCTGGGCGAGGATATTCTATCTTTGGCCTGCGACAAACTTTGCGCCCAGTTACCCAACAGTCGATGAATTCCAGGAGCGACGGCCACCGATTATCATACGCCGAAACTTCGTCTGCCACCCAATCTTTCGTGTCCATGGACAGCGAGCCGATGAATACGCCTACTGGATCTGCTGTAGCACTGACTATCCCCAGCGAGGAGGAAGTAGAGGCTCCTTCCACTCGCGAACCCATCCGGCATGAATCTCCGACTCGGAATAACACAGTGCGCGCCCCGCAGGCGGGTACTCAGCGTACGGACCCGCGACAAACGGCCAATGACCAACGCACACATTCTTTTGCATCCTCGATCTCCGAAAATAGCAACGCCGAGACGCCTTTGGATCCGGCAGACGATATCCCCCAGCGCCGAGATAAGGCCGGAGGCCCTCCACGTTCCAACTCTTCTGAGGAGGAAACACCAGCGCCAATGGAACCGTCTCGACGCAGTACCAAGGTCTCTGCTACGCCGACTGTTGTCCCAGCGGCCTCCAAAGCTGACGAGGTCCACGGGACTTCTGCCCGCGAACATCGACCATCGCATCGCTCTACTGGGTCAAACGCCAGAGCCGATGAGATTCCCGAGACTTCTGCTCGGGAACCTCGACCACCGCGTCGTTCTACCGGGTCCAGCCGAGCCCCGACGTTGCCTCCCAAACCTTCACTCGAATCCCGTCGAGAGGAGGCACAGCCTTTGGATCCACACCGATCGCACACCACCGCTCGCCCGAGGGCCTCGAGTCGGGGCCAGGCTGAAAGACCGACAGAGGTGCCAGGATCTTCCGTTACTGCTCATGCGACGGCCGCCTCGACCGGTGGCCCCCCGCGGGTCGAAAGGCCGACACATGCGCACCGATCATCAACTACCGCTCACCCGACGGAGGCCTCGACTGGTGGCCGACCCCAGGACGAGAAGGCGCCACGGACATCTACTACCGCTCGCCCGACGGGAGCCTCGACTAGCGGCTCACCGAGGGATGAAAAGCCACTGCCGGCAGATGCGCCACGATCATCCACTACCGCTCGCCCAACGGAGCCCTCGACTGGTGGCCGACCCCAGGACGAGAAGGCACCACGGACATCTACTACTGCTCGCCCAATGGGAGCCTCGACTAGCGGCTCACCGAGGGATGAAAAGCCGCTGCCGGCAGATGCGCCACGATCATCCACCACCGCTCGCCCGAACGCTCCCTCGACTAATGGTCGGCACCTGGACGAGAAGCCAGCTGAAGCCCCACGGACATCCAATCCCGCGCCTCAACGTCCAACGCACCCTCCGACCACCAGTGAGATGCGCCAGATGGACACTAAATATGTCAATATGTTGCTCGCTCTCGACGGTATTCCGGTGCGCCCGTCATCTTTCCGCAGATCCGCTATCATTGACCGCATCCTTCTCAGCCGTTGTACAATATCCTTGCCAATTTCTTCACGTGGATCCTGCTCGCAGGCTTTGTCCTCTTTCCGGGGACGTTCACCAACTTGCAGGAAAACAACGATCTGGGAGGCGTTGGCGCCGCCGCCGTCAATGTCATCAAACATGTATCCTTGTGCGTCGTCCAGGCCTCTTTTGATTCTGCGGTAGATTGAAAAGGCATCCAGATACGTTATCGCCTGGGTGTGCACGGGCATTGGAGCGGCTGGCATGGGCTGGTTATGGTACAGGTGGCAGGCGAATTACATCTGGCTCGTAAACCGTATCTTCATGTGCGTCTTCCTCGCCTCTCTTTCCTTTCCGCATACTCACCTCCCCTCCAGGCCCGGCTTCCTCAACTCCCTCGCGGGCGTGCTCTCTGCGCTCGCCAACATTCTGGGCTCGCAAAGCGCGACATTCTCCATCTCCAGCACGTCCACGATCATCGTCACGTCGAGTATCGCGGGCATATGCGGTGGATTAACGGCGTTTTATATGTTTGTCTTGATTCGGGGGCTCAAGAAGCAGCATGACGCTGAGGTCGGGAAGCAGCGTGCGGGAAAGCATGGCGAGGGGTATACGGACTTGACCAAGAAGCTCTTTTAATTTCACTGGGATTATCTTGTAGTGGGTTCATCTTGTAGCGGATCATCTGTACTAACTACTGCAGCCTGGACTATCTTTCTTGTATCAAGTGGTGTGGCTGACAATGTGATCTTTTGATTTTGGCCTGCGCCGCGAGAGGCTGACATTCACACTTCCCTTCATCTCCACCATGAGGACCGCTATTCTTGTCCTGACTATCCCCACACTCGTTTTTGCCAACACACCAGTCCCCGCCGGGCGATGTTCCTCGAACAACAATCATCTCGATCCAGCGTCGAAGAAATTCATCTCAGACTGCTCTGACCAGACCTTTTGCTCCGGAGAAAACATCACCAACTCGACTTGCATCCCACGACAATGCCGACGCGATGAGTACCCCTTCGGCTTCTCCACGGGCGAAGCCATTCCACCGCTGTGTCCCCGCGGGAGTTTTTGTCCAGACGAAGGCAGCGGGTGCCGCCCTCTTGTCCCCGCAGGTCACCCGTGCGAGCTGAACCGGGACGAACAGTGCAGCGCACCGCCGAACTGGGAAGACCTGGCCAGCATACAGAACTTTAACGGCTCGATATGTCTGCGCTCCATATGCATGTCCGTTCTTATTCATTTCAATGAGGGCAAATTTCATATTTTATATATACTCTTCCAGGTATGCGAACGTGACCCTAGGCGAGCGGTGTCTTACAGACAACACGACCTACGTCGACGTCGGGCCGAGCGGACAGCAGGTCGCCAACACCGTCACCCGAGATAATTGCCAGTCGCCGCAGTTCTACTGTAATTCAGTCGAGCAAGTCTGCGAGCGGACGCTACCGCTAAGCTCGCCCTGTCAGGCTGACCAGCAGTGCACTTCGGTATCTTGGTGTTCTACACCTTGTTCGATTACTGATTCCGCGCCGTCTAGCTCAACTGCGCCGCTGGAGCGTGTGCGAATCCACCCGAGACCCCTCTGCGCATCGCGCTATGGCAATGCGTGCTGACCGCCTTGGCCATAGTAGCAGGTCAGTGCGAATTCAATTATGTGCTCAACCATTCCGTTAATTGGTATCTGATTTCACAGCCATGCTCGCAACTTGCATGTTACTCATTCTGCTGGACAAGCGCCATCGTCTCGACCGGTCCAGGGAGCTGCGCGACTACTACTATCAGCAAATCAGGTCGGTTCTGATAGGCCTTTCGCAGCTGTAACTGACTTTCCGTTGCGGAATAGTCTGCGGCGGTCTATCATTGCTTTGCACGCAGCGGCGGCGGATCGTTACATGGACGAGAAGTCGGGTCTTTGAATTTATATTCGCTCCATGCAATTATACTTTTAGCGGAATGCTATGCACATTCAAATTGAGATGATGCTGTTGACCTGCAGCTGAGAGGGCCGCAATGTTGACTGAGGTTTTGATGCGATTCCATGGGTATTTGTTGGAGGAATCTTCCGCTGTCGGTGGCAATATCCGTGACATGTCAAGCGGACAGCGAGCCTCTTTTCTCCAGTCCTTCCAGTTTTCCCTCCAACCCGTGAACCTCTACGCGCATTTTGGCGAGCATCTGTCTTAACCCATCAACCCGTTTTGCCAAGCCATCGAAAATGAGTTCGAGACTGTCGACGCGTGTGTTTAAACTGTCAGGACTAGAGGGAAGGATAAGAGACAAATTGTTACGAGCTTCAGTTCAGACCGACTTTTTCTGCGTGTGGCTCATCGCTCTCTTCGACGCTGCTAATCCAGCTTCAACAGCGCTTAAATTGATAAATAGGAGAAGCGCACAGAGAAAGTCTTCCATTCGATTCCTGCAGTTGCGCGGCATCGACATTGTCAGAAACATGTCAGGGGATATCTATCGGTGGCGGAATAGCCACATTTGCGTGGATGGATCTACAGGAAACTCAGGAAAATGAGCGGAGGTGAGTTCTACTAGTACGAAACACATATGACTTACGCAATTCGGGAGTTTGACTCGGACGGCGGCTTTATCGTAACCACCATACCAGACATTCCCGTGGATTCACCGCTTCTCGCCATAAAGTATGATCAATGATGGAGGAAAAGATAGAGAGGAGGATGTGTGGAGCCATTTAGGAAAGAAAGCTAGAAGCCCCTGTCTTACCGATTCACATTTCCGGATTAGGAAGTACAAATTCCACATTGGGATGTCGAGAGTGTGATTCTTTCAGAAAGACGTGAGCAGTTCGAAATGTGTCTTGATCACCACAGGAAACATCTTAGCCAAAAATAGGACTCGATATTATAATACGCCTTAATACAGGCGAAACCGAAAACTCAAGATCATTTCACATCACTGACTTGAGTCGCCACTTTACCCTATATACCACTAGAATAAGCGGCGGTAAGGATGTCGGCCGCTTTCTCTGAGATCTGAAATAGGAGAATGAACACGGAAATTTCGGAGACAAAGCAAAGGGTCTCTTACCATGTAAGTCGGCGTAGTCACGAACCAGCCAGGAACGTTTGGCCACGAGCTTATGTCCACAACCCTGAGGTTTTGAACCCCCCGAACCTTGAAGTCACCGTCCAAGACAGCGTTCGGATCTAGAAGAATAAAACTGATTCGCATTTCAGACATTCAGTGAAAGAAAGCAGCAGACCATCCTCAGCGCCCATCGGATTCGTGCAGCAAGCATGATGGCCTGTGAATGAGCTCGTCATTATTGGACCAACACAAAGACTTGGAAACTGTACCAAACACATGTTCCAATATATGATCGTCAATTTCTTCATCGCTCTGGACTTCTGGCGCGGGAAACGCTTGCGCCTCAACATGCATAGAAATGTTCGGATGTTCAACAATGCTTCGGGCGATCTTAATTCCTTCCCGGAGGGCAGCGATATCCTGTGGACCGTCGGCGGCCTCAAAGTGATGTTTCTGAATATTGAGCGGGTCCTGCGGGTGGTTTCCAGTCAAACGAACCACGCCTCGCGATGAAGGGTGTGCTTTCAAAACCACAGCAGTAAGGCCGTTGTGAATTTCTGCGAGTTCGTCGGCGAAACCGCGCACAAAGCCGCGGAAGAAAGCGGGTGCCCAATATATCATAATATCCGGCGAGGGTTCGGCGGGCGAGCTTTGCGACATTATCGCAAACAAAGCAGCACCGAAGGAGTACAGGTTCTCGTGATCAGACTCCGTCCAGAACTTCAGACAAGGGTCGTCCTCGGGGGTGTACAGGACCGTGCAGCCGTCGAACAACGTGTGATTCTGCTTCAACGTCCAGATATTGGCAATCTCGTCATGGTCTATATTTGTGAGTTTTTAATAAAAGCGGGCACATAACGCGTTCCTCGAACCTTGTAGGTTGGTTCCGACACCAGGAAGATGAACAATGGGCTCGATGCCGTACTCGGAAAGTTCGTCTTGATCACCGATGCCTGAAAGCTGAGCGGATGAATGAGATGTCAAGTTTCGGACTTGATGAATGTCTAAATACCATGAGCTGAAAGGCCGTCAAGAACAGGAAAAGTCACAGAAATAGGTAAACCGCACCAACTGAGGAGATTGAAATACGCCCGCACTAACAATCACTTCGTACCGGACAGTGATAAGTTTTGTATTGAGCTGGCTCTTCCCCTTGAAATTGCTAGCTACAGCCAAGGCCGCACCCGACGCAATCTCCACACCATAGGCAATGGGTGAGCCAGATCCGGAATCACACAAAGCGATCTTGGTTGCAAGCGTATCCAGAGCGAAATTCAGTTTGCCTTGGCTTGACTGTTTCACGTCCACAAGACGATCGTGAATCGACGATCTGTTGTGGTTCTCGTCGATTGTATAGCTCACCATTCCGACGCCAGCGGCGCCATCGTTGGCGATACTGTTGATGTCGTCAATGGTTGGCCCTGATGTGGCCAAAGTGTCGATAATGTCGAGCAATTGAGCATCTGAAATGCCCGTGGCTCAAAAATTAAATGATGGTTAATGGCTGCGCGAACGTACCTGCAAATTGCGGATTCGCCAGGATGGAAGCGGGATTGAGGCTTGTTTTCAACCATCCGTTGAAACCGTGATCTGGGTCCGATGCGTTGAGATACAGATTATCCTCGATCCGATTGAAGTAGTTCCGCATGTTATCGTAAGACCAGGTGGTGTCGTTGAACATGGTGGCCAGACTGTCGAAGTCACCTTTCATATCGCCGACAATATTTATCATTGCGTTATGAACCTTGCCAAAGGAAAATTAACAACGACTTCGGATATCTCAGAGCGGAGACTTACCGTAGATCCGCCAAGGCCACGGGAACGAGGGTACCTATATTACCGTTGTAGTGATACTTTACGAGTCAAAATCTGAGTACTCACCAAGCATCGTTCCGCGGAAATTGGGCCCCCTGAGAGTATTCGTCGTAAGTATAATTAAGTTCCATCTGCGGGTCTATCCTTGGTCGTGAGTACGTTCACTGCCATCGAGAGAAACTAACCCCACCATCCACAGCCCGTCCAAAATAAAAGGGTATGGTTGTATTCACGTTGACGACATCATGGCCTGCATCGACGACGAGCACTGGAAGCAGAAGTTAACTTGTGCAGGACGTAAATTGTTGACGAAATCCTCCCCACCAGAAAACCCATTCTCTGCCAAGCGAGCTGCAAGCGGCCCTCCTCCGACACCTGAACCGACAACAATAAAGTCGAATTCTGATTGAGAGGTGTCGGGACAGGCCGGCAATGAAACCACTGGGATAGTTTGAATGGAAAGGGAGATGAATGCAAGGATATTGCGCAGCTTGTAGGGCGCCATCTGTGGAGGATCGGGAGCTCTGCAACGAGAGGACCGATCTTATATACGTTTGGAGGCAATCGTGCGGAGCGCTTCCGGTGACTGGTAGAATTGTACCATGGAGATGCATGGCCATGCATTCCATTCCCCAGCATTCCCTACATCGGACTGTAAAGAACACCGACTTGGCCGAATACATGGGGCAAATAGGCTTAGGCCCGAAGTCTGCCAAGATGGAACCTAGCATCTGTCAGTGGTAGATCCAACGGTCTTCGAAGCAGAGCAACGTTCTGAAAACTTCTAAAATCATATTAGAAAACGGGACTGGAATTCACTCTCCTACAGATACAAGCAGAAGTCAAGCAAGTTTCTGCGGAAGCGTGATAACTACTTACTGAGAAGTTGTGAGAACGTCGGTGCCGAATAACCGGGCGCTAAACTTGAACTAAAAAATGGAAATGCAGACCGTCCGAGTCGCAATTCCCAAGTGGCAGGAGAACTGCTGAAGTTGACACGGAATACAGCTCGGCTCCAGAACTGCGGCGGATGCTGTCAGGATATCAGCCTAGTCAGCAACCAGGTGTCATATCTGAAGTACCAGCTGCATCGTAGAGTTACTCCGCAATAATGAAGGAGGATTGAGCAGTGGTTGAGCCTTGAGCGGTGAAGGGCAAGACGCGATCATCAAGGCATGATGAGATTCGGTTGATCGGACTTTCGAACCAACACTGACCCGCTATAGGAAATCTCCTTTTTAGACCTTGAACGGCGTTAAACTTAAAGGACTCGAGTAGCTTGGCAGGCATTAGGAATACACCGTTGGACTAAATGACAACAAATGAGGCGCTTGCGGTTGAATTATCTACAATCATGGAAGTCACCCGAGCGACTTGCGAGGGTCTGAATGGAAACAGTGATGCAAAAACTGACGAATGGTGGTAATCAGCGCGCTGGACGAAGCAAGAATGCTATAACGGTATTCATTGAACATTGCTGACGACCGACTTGACGGGCGCTGAAATGGCCTCAATGAAGCATTTGATAGCGGAAGGAAGTTGTCAGAAGACACCATAAGTAATCGATACACAAGCGAGCCTGGTTTGCGACGAACACATATCGATTGAGGGATTGCATATTATCTACACTTCCGTTGCCGCGAAGATAGCATGATAACTCTCCGCTGGAAAAGTTGAGTGAAAGCGCTGCGAGCAGCACTGGTTTACTTTACCTTGCTGACGCATCTCGTGCACTCGTTTGGGACTTCCAGGAGAGCCATCCTCCTCGAAGGTCGTCAAGCCGGCATACTGAAACATCAATTCAGAGCCGAGAAATGAATGACAGGGGGGATTGAATGGCGTACATTGAATTTGCGGAGACGGGGCGGGAGACAATACTCCATTGCAACACCGTACTCTTCGCCGGTCCATGACTCGCCAGGCTCCGGCACGTTTATGACGATGGCGTTCATGCTATCCATAGCAGGGTCCCAGTCATTGAAATTGAACGGTGTCAGTAGTACCGAGGACGTCGCAATGTTTGTAAGGGTCATCGCTGCAAACACACAATTAATCACGATAGTCAGCTTTGAGGCAGTGCATCCACGAACGCGAGTCTTCGGCTCTGGGAATATGGTGCATGCCCAAGTTGATCCAGGCCGTGAGGTCTTCTTGTTCCAGGGATTCACTAAACGCAACAAGATCGGAACCAGCGCACTAGAAGGAGAAAGATCGCTACCCATCGAAGAATTTATAGAAGTCGACGGCTGGGTAATTTGTCAGAAAATATTCAACTCCGAGGAAAACATACGGGGAGCGCCGGGCAAGTTGATGTTCCACATGGACGACGAACTGGGTTCCGAGTCTTTTCTACGAGAAACGGCCATATGATGCTTTGCAAAGTTGACGTTATTGCGCGTCCGCTTGCTGTCCAGGTTCGTCTTTAAAAATGTCAGCCTCAGTGCATAGTGTCGCCTGTAAGAACGGACCAGATGGATGGGCGAGACTCCGGGGTGGATCGCATAGCCCCGAGCTTGAACCTGGTCAGATAGAAAATGATGTGACTGGGGCTGAACATACGGTAACCCCAGCGGTTCAACTCTTCCTCATTCACGATGGCGTACAGCCCTTCATAGTTCTTCGGGTACTCCAACAAGGCGTCGTTCTCGTTTCTTACCATTGTCCGCACGATCTTTTGCTGGTGAACATCCGTACTCCAGTCGTCATCGAACCACGGCTGTTCGACGACCTCGTTTTCCAGGGTAACAGCCATGAGTGAATTGCGTGTCCCGGCGATGTCAAAGTCAAATTTATAGTTGCTGGAAGCGTGCATGAGTTTCATCCAGGTGTGTTTCCTGACGGCGGCAACTTACATGACATGGTCATGGAGGCTTCCCACTGCCAGAAAATTAAGCGCCGATCGTCTATGGTAAACATATACTGACTGTACGTATCGCGGATCTTGGTTCCGTAGTCTGTCTCCGCGTCGTCCCACCAAGCCCCTTGAAGATATCCACTGGCGGAGACCCGCACCTCGAGCGTTCCGTCAAGCTGGAAAGTGTAATCGAAAAGATAATCATAGTTTCCAACCGTGCTGATTGTGCGGACGATCATCTCGTATCCTTTGATCGCCTAGAGCGAAAAAAAAAAGATATATATATCTCGGAAATTTCGTGCAATCGGTGAAAATGCTCACGCCCATTTCGCCTTTCATATAACCAGTATGGCGACTCAACGGCTTGCCAG
Source organism: Mycena galericulata (assembly GCA_029289565.1). Classification (NCBI taxonomy): domain Eukaryota; kingdom Fungi; phylum Basidiomycota; class Agaricomycetes; order Agaricales; family Mycenaceae; genus Mycena; species Mycena galericulata. The sequence goes on along the minus strand of JARKIA010000173.1, from coordinate 87,635 downwards.
AATCGCGTTCGAAAACGCAGATGGCGTCTTTTTGCAGTAACGTTCCAACACTAGAATGGGTGATACCAGGAAGGAGGAGCGCATCATACGGGCAATCGTATCCGACGATCAAGGCGCGGGTTGCAGTGCCCATACCAAAGCCCCCGTCCAAGAATACGGTGCTTCCCTGGTGCGGGTCGCTACCGGCTGCAAATGTCATCAGAGTGGAAAGAATCAAGATCGAGAGGGAAAGCGATACAATAGACGGCCAAGGCCTCTTGAGGAGAGATCTCGTAGAGAATGCGCTCCCCGCGGAAACGCACATCCCAGAGACTCATGCCCATGTCGCGGGCGAAGCTGAGATAAAACGACCACCTCATCCAGGTTACCCACTGGTTGCCTTTGTCGACTCGGTAACGAGGACCGTTGAAGGAGACCTGCCGCGGTCCTGCGCGCTCGTCCAAATCTCTTTTGGCGCCACGGCGCTCACGCCCGGACCAAGACTCCTCGTCGCCAACTGGTGCATCTGGGGTATTGGAGCGCTTCAAGGTTCCATTCCTGAGAAAGTTCAACCGAGATCAATACCGGATATAATTAAGCAATCAAGCAATGTAAACGCACGTATGCGCTTCCATGAACTCCTGAGTGGTAGAAAACACCTGGCGATTATAGACCATCCGGATGAGGTACCACTCGGCTGGGTCCATGGAGGTCAGGTCGGCGTAGAAATACATATCGAGGGCTTTAAGGAACGAGCCAGGCGTGTTCTTTTTAAGTTGAAACCACATGCGGCGGAATGAACCGTCGTAGGAGAAGGGGGTGCTCGCGCCGAAGATGAGATTGGCCTCCCCCGACTCTCCTCCGGTCTCACGCCCTGGCCACCCGCCGACCACGACGCCCCCGAGAAGGTCCTGAGTTGCGTTGTGCAGCGGACCCAACAAGTTGAGAATGAATTTCTCCAGATATGTGCTATTTAGAGCGTAGAGCCGAGCATTGTAGGGAACCTCCGGATTGGTGTATATGTGCCTGCAAATCGAAATCAGACCCGGTGGATTGCAAGCAACAAATACGTACTTCAGAGGCCGTAGTTCTAGGTCTGCCGCGCCTAGGGAAAGAGCGGAAATCGTGCCCGGAAGGGGCCCTAGCAGGTATTGGCTTATAGTTGGCGGGGATGCGGCACCCAGCAGTAAGATGACCTGGCCAAGAGGAGGTGAGTGATTGGCAAGAATCCAGTAACTATCTCACCTTAGCAAATCTCTCGGGAGCAGCAGCATCATTATCGAAATATCCCAGGACATCGGCCTTGGGCGGCGGAAAATTCTCTATGACGGAAATCGAGTTGTCGCTTGTACGGATTGCGTTCAGGAGATTCAACGGGACGCAGATTCATATGAACTCACAGGTCCGTGGCTGCAATCCCAGCAGTGAGATTGAAACCGTTCCCATCCGAGTCTCGATAAGCCCACAACCACTCCCGAATCGCGGCAGCTTCCTGGACGTCGAAGTTCTTCCACACATTGTGACGCGGCGCGGTCGCAGGGATCGGAGACGTGTCTGCACAAAAGCCCGGTATCGAGTCCTCCGAAGCAAAATCGTTGAGTATGTGGTTTAAAGATGGGCGCGATCTAGCCGAGAAGAGCATCAACGCCGCGACCGAGGTCAAAGCGCCGAATATCGCCAGACGACGCGTCTTCCAGTTGAATCTCGCATTTTGAGGCTTATCCGTGTGGAACCCCAGGCCGTCCTTCGTAGGCAGCATCGACATGGTCGTAAGAAAGAATGCCGCTGCGCTGCGTAGTATCACATAGGACGAAGTCTTCCCTTGTTATCTGCTGTCTCGGCCCGAAGGCCGAACGTCCATCAAGCGACCACAATAGACCACAATTCACTGGAAATTCACTCAAGAATCTACTGAGAGTTTTGAAGAATACATGTATATCAGCTTAGCGAGATGGGTGCGTAGGTGTATGATCATGGGGAAAAACTAATAACGATCTCCTTCAAAGGACTTAAGTACTTGGACCTTACCAATCATACTTGCTCCTCCGGGTTTCTTCTTCGGCTTCCCGGTGCACGAACAGATCGCAGTCATTGAAACAGGACGAAGCATGCCTTTGTGCAGTGTGCATGTGAAGCACTGGGCTGGCACACTCGTTAGAAATGGCCTAGTGTACAAGCTGTACATAGCCAGATCTTATACTTCTATAATCGCTGCTGCCGTCCGATCCCTGACCTGCTTCAGGAACTTGGCGAGGTCCGTCCCACCGGTGCCCTTCAAAGGTGTCTCGGCGGCTTCCGAAGTCTCCGCAGGAGCGCCCTCCGACTCCGTCTTCGCAATCGCCCTCATCGCAGCCGCACGCCGCGCAGGCTGGATGATATACGACGTCACGATCGTGATATGGTAGTCCCTAAACCGCTTTAGCGCGCTCACGGCCGCGTTGTACGCGCCCAGCAGCTTAGGGTCCGAGTCCCCGGCGCCAGCGCCCAGGACGATCTCGCGCAGCGGCCGCGGATTCGCCGCGAGGTGGTTGAGGAAGTTGCGGTGGTGCCGCGGCATGTACAGCTGCATACGCGCTAGGAACGCGGACTTCTTCGTCGGGGAGCCCGTCAGCGCGGCGGAGTGGGAGAATTCGTCCACGCCGAGGAACATGTCGAGCGCGTGGATGAGGGCGCTCTGCCCTGCGCTCGGGCCGGAGAGCTCGGATGGGTAGACCCAGGACGGGTCCGCGTCGAGACCCTCGAACTCCCACCTGCGCTTGTTGGGGTCCGAGTCCGCACCGCGGAACCACGGGCGGATCGACGTGTAAAAGGCGGTGGGGTCGCACCCCTCGCGGATGGTAGCGATCAGAATCTTGAGATCGTCGATGACGGTTGCCAGCTTGTCTAGATAGGTGGTGATACGGCGCATGGCCAGGTCGTCGCCGACGAAGGCCTCGTCCATGGTCGCACGCATGAGCTCCAGGGCTTCGACGCCACGCAGCTCCATGCGTGCGGAGACGAGGTAGAATTCCTGCTCGTCGTTGGTACCCGTAAACAGGGTCCGGCTCTGGAGATTGTAGGGCTCCGGCGTTGCCTTGTTGGACGGGGTTTTGAGGGTCCAATTGTACAAGACGGTGTCCGAATATGTGAGGACAGGCGGCAATTGGAGCTGTGCGCATACTTGGAAGAGGGGGATCGTAATCGGGGAGGGGATGACCACCGGCACGTCCGGAGGCAGGGAGTGGATGTAGAAATGCATCATCCATGTGAGGACGAGATGTGCTCGGCGCAGGTCGGTTTCCGACTTGATCAGCGTCGATATAGGGATAACGGGGAGCTAAACGGAGGTGAGATGATTGAACCCGGATATATATGGATGCAGGGACCTCTCGGACACGCTTCCTCCACGCCTCCGATTGGCTCATCTCTGCCTGAGAGAGTCCTGATTTATCGCCTAGCTGTAAGTGTTCCGCAATCGCGGCGTCGAGAGCGAGCTCCAATGCTTCCCACTCCGAGGGGAGCCGAGATGGTGGAGCCTGTGGGGGCATAAACCCCGTCCGATTGTCGACATCGAAATCGTGCGCGGCTAGTGTCGATGTGTCGTAGACGCTCTCGGAAGATCCGAGAAGCCCATCGAGACGAGAAAGGGCCAAAAAATGGTCTGGCGGTATGGAGTCCATGGAGGTAGAGACGAAGGGGGAGTTGGCAAGAGTCGTTGTCAGCTCCTATGGTGTGATTATGAGGATGTCGCAGAAAAACAGGAGGTTGGTAATCGTCGGATCTCAGGGCCGGCCACCCGTTCATTTCCGAGGTGGCTGTGAAGGGGCTGTACACTTTCCTGACTTCCGAAGTCCTCCGACCATCCGACTTATCCGACGTGGAGCGCTGTCGTCATAAAAAAATCAGGCCTCCAACTTGAATGGATTTCGGCTGGAAAACAGCGCACGACATTGGCAACAGCAGTCCGACGCGCGAACCGACGGAGAGCAACAAAGAGAGCTACAAAGAGGTTGAGCCAATTTCCGAGAATCAAACAATAACTTGGGTGCTGTCGTCAGAAAAAATCAGGCCTCCAGCTCGTGTTCAGGAACGCGGACTGAATGGTGTTCGGCCGGAAACACGACAGCACACGACTTTGGCAACAGCTGCATATATCATGAGTCCGACGCGCCCAGACGAAGAGCGACAAAGAGAGCCGAGCGAGGATGAAATTCATGAGGTAGGGACAGGATTGCCGACAGATAAGCCTTGAAGCAACAAAGAGAGCCGACCGAGATGAACGTTGCTCGATGAAATCCACGAGACAGGGCGGGATTGCCGCGGCCGACACCCACACTAGATAGGCGACCGTCTTGCGAAATCGTCAAGTGCTCATCAACACCAGATTAGAACGAGATCGAGGAGACAAAGAGACCGAACCGAAATGTGATCTGGATCTGAGACACATATCCAATTCCAGATGGCCTCGTGAATCTATCAACGCAAGTCTGTGCAACGGTCAGTGGGTCCACTGATATCCTCAACAGCAGTGTCCTCGAATAGTCTTGACGAAGAAAAGGCTGTAGTACTGCATCAACATAGTAAAGCCGTGCAGGCTATGAAAGGACTCAATGGAAGACTGGACGAGCATCAAGCGCTGAATTAATTTGAGGATCGTGGAGCGCCCAGGTTAACAATTAGACTGAAGCGGGGTGCGGGGACAGGTGGGCCGATATTTCTTTCAGGATTCTGGATTCGGTACGCGTGGAAAGCGATCTAAAAGGAAGCATCGACGCTAATTGTCCATCGCATCCCGATTAGGACGCTTACATAACTCGCCTCTTTTGTTTCACGCATACGCGTATTGTCTTTTCTCCAGCGGGGATATGGATCTTGCCACGCCGAAAGGAAGTCTTATGTCTCAGACAACACAAAGGACGCACCTGCTGCCAGCTTTCGGCCTCGAAACAAAAGGCGTGGAAGGGGCCTCGGCTGACATGAACTGGTTTTTTGTTCTCCACTTCGATCAAGACCGGTAATGGATCGCCCAAGAAAGACAGCACCGTATCGCTATTTGCTATATAATCTATCCAACAAAAGCCCTCAGATATTGTCCCTCGTCGATCCTCTCACATCAATATACGAGTCACTTCCCCTTCCAGGACAACAATGGCCTACTACGCTCAGCCTGCTGCCGCCAACTATCACACTCCTCCCGCCCACTCTGTCCGCCAAAGGGGCTACCGAATGTGTGATCAATGCGGCGCTGCCGAGTCACCCTCTGTGTCGAAGTTCAGATTATGCGGTGGCTGCGTGCGTGTTTACCTCCTTGTAACATTGCTTGCATCCTAACATGACTCGCTCTCCCTCTAGATGACCACTCAATATTGCGTGAGTACTTTCCTTGACCCGAAATTTGCCAACGGTGCTCATCGTGCTCGATAGTCGCCCGACTGCCAAAGAATTCACTGGCCAGCACACAAAGTCATCTGCCAACACACTGCGAACCAAGTGTCGGCCGTGAAGCAGCCTTCGGGTTATGACAACCTCGCAAAGAGCCTTCGGAAATTCACGTCCGCACACGCCGCACTACTCGGATGGGCCGGCTTCCAGGCACTCCAGCTGAAGCGCATTCCCGCCAATGTTCGCCAAAATGCCCTGCTCGTCGAGCTGAACCCAACCGACAACATGGAGTCCCATCGTCGGTAAGTTTAAATCTCATTTTGTTCTTGGGATCTTCAGCTCACGGATCAATCTCCATTAGATTTTCGATCGCGGCCACTCATGTTGTTCCGCGAACGTATATCTGCGATCCCCTCGTCATTGCCGACATTCAGCGCCGCGAACAGCGGTGTGTCGACAGAACGGCGGCATCGGAACTGCTGTGATCATCATCCAATGCGGAGGGATCAGCCAAGTAATGCCTGTCGAGGTAGACCCGCCATCCAAAATCTCCTGGGACTCGCGCGATGACTGGGCGCACGTTCTGCACCACTTCGTCGAGTCCGGGCGGACGGACTTCCAGCCGATATCGACCACTTCGCGAGGGTGAGTTTCCCATTCCCATTTGCGTTTTTACCCAATATTGACGCGCGCCTTTCTCCAGCATCTATTACGGATGATCGCCAGATCTCATCGCGATTCGCCTACGTCGGCTAGATTTTCGCCGCTACGTCTCAAAGCTCATTTCGAAAACCGCACTCGCATCCTGGGGATCCTGTATTACTACTATGTATAAACCGCATTCATTCGCACTCATCGGGCCATTATATTTATCCCTCACTTCGACTTGCCCATCTCATACCCCATTCACTGTCGCACTGCCTCCTGCTTTGATAAATTTCGCTTTGCAATGTTCCCTAGTACATCTTTCGATAATTGCATCCTCTGTCTCATATCATCCTTGCTGCTGTTCGTCTGAATCTTGATGCAGTCGAGATGCTGTTCGGCGTTTTTGCGTTCATTCCTTGATTGACGCTTTCCAGCGCTTTCCCTGGGTTCGAAATCGGGGAACAGATTGAAAGCAACCAATTAGATTGAGTCCCACGACTTCCTTCAAATTTGCTATCTTTCAAGGTTTTCCGTGCCTTAGGTGCCTACATTATATATAGCAGTACCTACTTGTTGTTGACTACTGTTGTTTGCATTCCCCGATCGCGCTGGCTCACGTGCGAGCACAGCCTCTGCTTTGCTAAGCTCCACTAGCGCCGAGCACACTGCACACTCAGACTGAGACTTGACCCTGTAGCAAGAGAATGGCATATCTCGCAACACAACGTAGGCCTGGTACCTCAGCGCCAGGAGATGGATCGAGGACCGTCACGATAACCGAAGCTGCACCGCGCGAGGATGACGAAACGCCGACTAATAATCCCGACGAGCCAGCTACTATCGGAGCCTTACATCTTCGCGGTGGACCTCGCCCGACACGGCAGCGTGTGGCATGGGACGAGGATGTTGTCGACAACGAAGGTTGTGGAAGGAAATCGTCCAAAAGTGCGTTACGACTCGATTTGGTCTCCACCACTGTTTTCTCATTTCGCCCCTCACCGACAGTATGCTGCATCTACCACAAACCCAAGAACTTTGACGAGTCTTCGGATGAGGACTCATCCGACTCTGACTCTGACTCGGATTCGTCGTACGATGAGCGGATTCGTGCGCGGCGCAGTCACCACCACCACCACCATCCGCATCCTGACCCTACGGCCGATGGTGCTGGAGCCGCGCAGAGGGACCCTCAGATATCTGGCGTCACTCAGCTCGAAGAACCTTCGAAACCCAATGCGTATGAGATGGTGCCGTCCGGAAAGAAAGGCAAGGGAAAGCGGAAATCCGGTGCGTACTGCGTGTCTTTTTGAAAGATACTCTATTCTGAAACGTTATTCAGGATGATGATGGTCTTCTTTGACTTGTACCTCTTACCACCCGTCTATCCCCTCCTGTATTCTCGCACTTCATAATATACTTTATTCGGGCCCATTCAAGATAACACCTCCGCCTTGGGGGAAATGTGGTTTTGTAAACATTTTCGGCGGCACGGGTGCATTTCATAAGGTACGCCACCTTTCTTGAGAATCCTTCAACAACCGGAATATGGGAGCCAGAATGTCAGATTTCGATTCGCATCTGGAACAACCTATGTTTGTCGCAGCACGGGGTGAGAACGTTAACGTTGTCCCGCTATAAAGAGTGAATATTTTACTCGTACGTTTCGTAAGATGTGCCAACCAAGTGCCAACTGCTGTATAAAAATGTTCACACACACAGCAGAGGAGGCTGTGAGTACATGAGGATCAGTTGCATCAGACCATCTCTCACTTTCTCCTCCTGAACCATTACTCTCCATGGAAGACCCTGTTCCGGCCTGGACTAATGAGTCTATCTTACCTTCTCAGAGGTACGTCGTCTTTCACCCTATGGCCCGACCTTTACAGGCAGCCTCTATAGTCCCCCGCAGACATTCCCAAATGCCCGCCACTTTGGCATCGACAGATCCACTTTCGTTAATGTCGCGAATATGAATCTACATCCGCCATCTGCAGGTGCGTGAAAGTTCGCAGTAAGAACACATTCCAGTTTCCTCATCGGCCATCATTCTAGCCCAAGAGCAGCGGAATGGACCTGGAGCACTGGTTCGTTCAATCATCGATTGCTCGTTTCGCAGCTGATGCTTTCTACAGAACCCTTCAGACGCAGGCAGCCATGCCATACATCCTCTGGACATCCCAGACGATGTATATTCCGAAAGCGAAAGTTACTGCAGCCAATTGTTACGTCGCGGGCGTGGATTTCCTCTATATGTTCCGGAGCCTCCAAGGAATCTTCCTCAGCTCCAGCGGAGAGGCCTTGCCATCGGTGACGTCGGCAGGGTCACTCCGGAAGGAATTTTCGACTTCTTCTTCAACATCTATCTTCCTGCAGATCACCCCGTCAATGCAAACGATGTTCCTGAAAATTTCTACCCGTTGACATCCTATGTCTCAAAGGACGTGACTTCTCTAGACTACACGTCCGGAGACTATGTTTCGACTCCCTCTGTCCAGAAAGTCGATCTTGAATCTCCTGCAAGGTATATCTTCAGTGTAATTAACCGTGCACCGGTCCTCACTCACCTATTTATTATTAAACAGTGAATTTCCCATGGGAGACTTCGTTTTCAATTGTGCTGCGCCACAAGGGGCTGTTTTAGCCTTGCCCACGGGATCGCGTCTCGAAAAACTCGAGAATTTGGAAAACATGCGACGATACGCGGCGAAAAATGCGGAGAGCTGGTATAAACATGTCAATGGCGCTAGAGGACGTGGACTCGCCAATGGCTCGCTTTATCTTGTCTCTGGCTGTGAAAAATCGCGATCATGGGGCATGGCTGCTTTCCAGGACCTTACGACTCCAACGGCGTTTCAGCTTTCGTTCAAACCCATTACTATTAATAGTACGATTATGGGTACAAACCGGTCGAGATATCGTTGGGTGACTACAGGGCCTGCTCGAACGAAAAACTCTGGATTTATCCCGACGAACGACGGGCCGCCTCATCAAACTCTCTTCATACATGGACTGTCTATTTCGCTCGGAACAGGCATATGGGCCAAGCTTTTCAACGATGTCGATATTGCGCACATCGTGGACTCACGCCTAGGACGGTGCAATAATGAATTTGTGCCTTATGGATCGAAAGCCTCATCTTCATGGTTTCTGGATTTCCTAGGAGGAGGGACGTCGTCAAACGGAGGGCGGCGGTGTCCAGGACAAGACGGTGAACCATTGCCAGTGGATGGTGTTATGCTTGCTGAGTTTTCTTCGACGAAGAAGGTACGCTATTGCACTGAAATGGCCAACGGCAGATTCAAGTCCCGTAGCTGTTCCATCCTTCCCAACTAATCAACGAATACCTCCTCGACAAGGTGTTTATCCCAACTCCTCTGATTTTCTGTGTTGTAAATTGATTCCTCTAGTTTCCGGATGCAACAGTTGTCATGAGCCACGACGACGATTGGCGTGATATTCTCCGATGTGTACGTCGGCGTCTGCGTCTCTGACCTGGTGCTCACTTTCAGTAGGATAACGAGACTGTAGCGTCAGAACAACAGGCGTTGGAATCGTTACAGAGCGCGTGCGATGAGCTTAGAATCATACATGAAGATGGTTTCGCTGCCACCAGCCAGATCGCACAAGATAATCAAGATAACCAGGAAAGAACGGTCCAACTATTTGAGAGTTCTCAAAGACCCTCGGCCACGGCCGCCGTTCAAGATCTAGACGACAGGTCAGTGTCTTTGGGATCGTTTGGCAGTATCTTAACCATGAACCTGACTGGTCTATCCTCCAGCGAAGAAGCGGGGGACAACATTCACCGGCCTAAACCCACTCAGACGTCAGCTTCACACCCATTCCGAGTCTTTCCTCAGTCTGCTAGCATTTCTCCGTCAATCCAAACAATGGGCACAAACTACGATGCCCCCCCTGCCGCCAATTTTGATGTTCCTCTACACAACTCCTTTCAAAGGGGCCACCGAATGTGTGACCAGTGCGGCGCTGTAGAGTCCCCGTCTCTGGCAAGATTCAGATTATGCGGCGGCTGCGTGCGTGTTTCAACTCAGCATAGCTCACTGATGACTTCTTCGTCGTCTAGCAAACGACACAATATTGCGTCAGTGTTTGACTCGTAGAACGCGAGCTGTGCTGAACGCTGAACGCACTTCATAGTCATCCGATTGCCAAAAGATTCACTGGTCATCGCACAAGGCCATCTGCCAACACACCACGAGCCAAGTGTCGGCCGTGAAGACGCAGTCCTCCGGGGGATATGAAATCAGGAAGGAAGACCTTACTAAATTTACTTCTGCGCACGCCGCATTACTCGCATGGGCCGGCTTCCAGGCACTCCAGCTGAAGCGCATTCCCGCCAACCTCCGTCAAAATGCCCTTCTTGTCGAGCTGACCCCTACCGACAATACGGAATCGCATCGACGGTAGGTTCCAGCGTTTCTTTATCCGCGCGAGTTATAGGTTAATCACCTTTAGATTCTCGATCGCGGCCACTCATGTTGTTCCGCGAACGTATATCTGCGATCCCCTCGTCATTGCCGACATTCAGCGCCGCGAACAGCGGTGCCGACAGAACGGCGGCATCGGAACTGCTGTTATCATCATCCAATGCGGAGGGATCAGCCAAGTGATGCCTGTCGAGGTCGACCCGCCATCCAAAATCTCGTGGGAGTCGCGCGATGACTGGGCTCACGTTCTGCACCACTTCGTCGAGTCCGGGCGGACGGACTTCCAGCCGATATCGACCACTCCGCGAGGGTGAGCCCCCCTTCCCAATCTTCAGTTTTCCAAATATTCATCTGTGTCTTTTCCTTAGCATCTACTCCGCATGAAATCTCCCCGGTTTCTCAATCCCAAACGGCAATACCGGACGAACACTGGCAGCAGCGAAGATGTTGTGAGGACGGAGGATGCAGCTATTGAAAGATGTATGTATATACTATGCCGTGCGCCACCCTTTTATTATAAGCGATACCTATCGAAAGAGAAGGGCTTGGGAACCCAATAGGATTTCAGGATCCGATTGAGACATCGACGATAATGGCGAAGATGCGCATTCTGATGGCATCCAACCTGCGTCTAGACGTGTAGTCGGAGATGAAATCCGGAACGTCCGCTTTCACAGCGTTGGTGAGCAGTTCGTGGGCTATTCGATTTTTTCAAATCATGGCTACACTTATTGTTGACGGCTGTTGCGCTCGATATTCTTATCGCGTTGAGTCACGTGTGGGCATATCCCGGCTCTTCCTTCACTTCCACCGAGTTCAAAACTTCAACGCCATCGCCTCCACTGGCAGAACAATGTCATATCTAGTGTACAACGTTGGAGGCCAACAGATGGTTCTGGGGCCGACGAGCATTGATAACCGTGACGGTGAGTACTACATGTACAGTAACAATCCCGACGAGCCATCATCTGGGTTCTGTTATCAGGGAGGAAAAGCAAAAGCACGCAGCGTCGAATGTCTTGTTCGGACAACACCTGGAATATTTTAGGGGAAAGGTGGCTCTATAAAAAATTCGGCTGTGCTCCTGGACTCGGAAACAGACCAAGCGGCTCAACTTTCTTCTCGAATTACCGTGGAGGCCGTCCTATGAAGGCATCTGGAAACCCGTATCGTCCCAGAAGAGAAATATCGGCCCTTGGGGAAATTTACGACCTTGAAGCTTGGCGTTGCGGACCAGTGCATTCCCAGAATAAGTTAACAGCCCCAGGATTTCTCATGTCGGAGAGGCGCCAGTGAGCATATAATTAGTATGCGCACCGGTTCCTCTCTCTAACCCTGTTGCCTTGCGAAACGCTGGTCTTGGACCGGTCGGAATCTGGACTCACTATGTGCCCAACCTCGGTTCGACCCTTAAGACGGCGTCTGTCCATGTATTCTATAACGTGGATAATGAATCCGCATTGGCTCCGCCTCCAAGTCCGCCTCAAGTTTCCTAGTTAAGATAACCGGCTGTGCATTTGTCTTCTCAGTGGCTGCTTGCGAGGTGGTGATTGCGAGAATACGATTCTCCCAGGTACGTTATGCAATTGGCATTAAACTTGCTGCGCCTCTTTACAGCCCCCAACTAGAACCTCCTAAGCAGAAGCACTGGACAGCAGAAGGGGCAGTGAGTACCTAATTTTAATCGGTCCCTCTCGGAAAGTACCTTTTAACCCAATCTCCACGTTCCTCCTCTGTTATCCTCTACATGAAGCGGCGCCAATTCTGAGCACATCGTTTTTCCTGAAATTTCAACAGCGATCATGGACGGTCCTTGTACCATGCCGACGGCAGATGAGCATTTGATGCTCCCACAGAGGTACAAATATATCTTTCAGAATATGGCATCTCGCTTATCTCTTGCAGTCCTGCACAGATGTTTCCGAATGCCACTCGCTTCGGAATCGACAGATCACAATTCACAAATATATTGGGAGACATGAATATACACCCGCCTCCCGCCTGCAAGTGCAGTTTCGCCTGGCAAGTTCAAATGAATTGATTGGTCGACATTATAGTCCAAGAACAGCAGGGCGGAGCGAGAGTCAGTGAATAATCAGTTGATAGATTCCCTATCTGACCTTTCTTAGAGCCCTGTCGGCATATCGCATGCACTGGACGTCTCGGGGGGTGTATACTCCGAGAGTGACACCTACTCTAGCCAGCTGTTATGGCGAGGTCGCGGCTTCCCTTTATACGTCCCTGGGCCTCAAGAAACTCTTCCACAAGAATACCGACAGAGGGGTGTTACTATCGGCGATGTCGGCAGCGTTACCCCGGAAGGAATATTCGATTTCCTCTTCAATATTTACCTTTCTGCAGACAACTGTATCAATGCAAATTATGTTCCAGAAGGTTTTTCTCCGCTAACACCAGACTACGATCCAAGAGATGTAGTTCACCACGGTTACGCGGCTGGAGAATACGTTGCGACCTCTTCTGTCAGGAAACTACCGGATCACCAACCTATGGCAAGGTACGGGTATTCAAAGTGGCATGCAAAAAGTTTACGCTTACCGGATCGATTTTTGAGCCAACCGCCCTCGGAAGATTCCGTTTTTCACTGTAAACCCCCAAAGGGAGCCGTCTTGGCCACAGTCGATACTGGTGATTTTTTATAAAAGCTAGGGGAGATTAGAATTGGACGTTTTTTGTAAATGGGACTGTAGCTTAGAGGTGCTCGTTTTATAAAAGATTAGAGGTACACACCTTTCAGTCACGGGCTGCTGGCTCCTGCCTAATCCGGCAGCCCTCCATGCGGCGGCGTCGTTTGCCCGACAAAAGTGCGCCCATCAGGCGGGTGGCTATACACCCGCCGCCGCATCCCGCCCACCAAAAATCCTGTTTGCTCCTGGCTCGGCCCGCTGTTGGTCTGATGTGGTGAGTATCTCAGCTATCAGATAACATTGTTTAAAGTACACCTGTGTGACTGTAGGGCCTGGCATGCCTTCGCTGGGGTGTAGTGAGCCTCGCGCTCGTCGTTTGAATGGGGGCGGGATGAATTTGATGGATTGATCATTGTTTGTTACTGTTATCAATACACGCTCTTCCCTCCCACCGCTGCTTCAGCGCAGCTGCTCCTCCAGCTCACCGTTCCTCGTTTCTCGTTCCTCGCTGTCCCACCCTCCTGCCTACCGCTCCTGGCCTACTACTCCTCGCCGTGCCCCCTCCCGCCCACCGTTGCGCGCCGTACCGCCACCGTCCCGCCTACCGCCGCCGCCGTCCCGCCCACCGCTTCACGCCATCCCGCCCACCGTTGCGCGCCGTACCGCCACCGTCCCGCCTACGCGCCGCCGTCCCGCCCACGCTTCACGCCATCCCGCCCACCGTTGCGCGCCGTACGCCACCGTCCCGCCTACCGCTTCACACTGTCCCGCCCACCGCTGCGCGCTGTACCGCTGCCACCGTTCCGCCCACCGCTTCACACGTCCCGCCCATCGCTGCGCGCCGTACCGCCGCCCCCGTCCGCCCATCGCGGCGGCGGTACGGCGCGCCCCTGTCCCGCCCATCGCGGCGCGCCGTACCGCCGCCGCCGTCCCGCCTACCGCTTCACACTGTCCCGCCCACCGCGCGCTGTACCGCCACCACCGTTCCGCCTACCGCTTCACACCGTCCCGCCCATCGCTGCGCGCCGTACCGCCGCCCCCGTCCCGCCTACCGCGTCACACCGTCCCGCCCATCGCTGCGCGCCGTACCGCCGCCCCCGTCCCGCCTACTGCTTCACACCGTCCCGCCCACTGCTGTGCGCTGTAGCACCGCCGTTCTGCCTACAGCATCACGCGGTCCCGCACAACGCTGCGCGCCATACCGACGTCCCGCTTACTGCTCGTTCACCCCGCACTCCCCGCTTACCCCTGCTCGCGCGCCTCTTCTGCATGAATATTGTTGGCGTCATGTAGTATGTATCCTCGGCCTAATACAATTTTTTTTCCCCGCGATTTTCTTCCTTTTTGTTTGAAGTTAGCATTAAGACCCGATAGAGCCAAGAATTCGGGGCTGGTACTACAAAACCAAGTGCTAGCAGTCGATGTACCGGGCGCCAGATAAATCCTCCTGGTCGTCATCCTCCACTGCCCACCAACTGCGATCACGACGTCTTTCCTCCAACTTCCAATCCAGCAGCATACGGCTGCGTTCGGGCTCAGGCGTGTTCCTCACGATGTAGTCGAACGGGTCCTCCCAACCTTTCGGCATCGTCTCCACCAAAGCGTAAGTATTCTCCGGGGCACCTGTAATGTCTGCCTCCGTGGCGGCTGCCTCCTCCGCGGCGACTACATCCTCCGTGGCGACTGCATTGTCGGTGATTTCGTCAGGCGAGCTCAGCGAGTCCAAGTACGATCTACGGATACGCTCAGCACCACAACGGAAGGAGGTATAGGATGGACGCACTTGTAAGCCATATCTATATCCGCCTGCCATTTGGCTTCCACGGCGGGATCCTTAATAGCGTCATCCATAGGCCACTTCTCGAAAAGCAGCTGCGAACGGCGGCGCTTTTTAGGCGGTGGGACTGGCGACGAACTCTGCGGAGGGAGGCTCCTAACCGAGCTGGGACGTGACGCTCGTCTTTTGCGTCCTCTTGTCATGAATTTGGAGCGTCAGTAGAGGAAGAAAGGAAGAAGGCGGTGTGCAATTGATGCAGTCTGATCATCACCGATGGTAGGGATATGATGCGTCGTGTGCTTCCACTTCCAGGTAAATGGAAGCATACATATACATCAGGCACATCGGGCTTACACATTGGGTAGGACATGCGCTCTTCAACGTCCTCCATGTCCTGTCTCCCACCGGAGATTTACTGTAAAATCATCGCCTTTTCCACCCTCCATTCAGCCACCACCTTCGCGCGCACCTCAAAAACAAGCGCCGACTACGTCCGGACGACCATCTACTGTGATATATATATTACTCCCTCGCGCGGCCCTCTACTTTTTCGGACAATTCAAGACAACCCAGACTTGGGCGCTCGGGTGAGTCCCGCTTTGTTGCGGGAATCGTGTCGCATACCGCTGGGCTAATTTTTTTCCCTTAGATTCGACGCTTGCTTCTAGCAAGGGGAGCTCCGGACGCATGCCATGAAGGCATGGCCTTTCAAGCGGCCTTGTCGAGCATGACTGCGCTCTTTCGCCTGCACATCTCTTGCCGCGTGGACACATCGGCCCTCCTGCAGTACTTTCGCGGGCAATTGCGTGGATTCGCGTACGACTTCCATGTCTGCGACAATATCTACGCCTTTCTTCGGTCTCAGCCCTCCCTCCGCGCGATCGCGCTCCACGGATATTTCGGTGCTCATCGCTACCCGAACGGCCCCGACTTTCTTCCCAACCTCTATGCCCTTGCGGCTCGACCCGTCGACGTCCCCACGCTCCTTGATGAACGACCTGTCGTTGTCGTCAGGTTTGAGTACCGGCGCGTTGACCGAATTCTGCAGCCGCGCCTTGATCTTCAAATCTTAGCGCTGTCCACCCGTTCCATCCGGCACCTAGAGCTCATGGCATGTCAACTTGTTGACGAAGAAAGCCCCGCAGATCTCGCTCCCAAACTCAAATATCTCCGCATTTCGCAGGATGCCTCGTGGGGTGAGGCCGGTGCGGCGTCGGTAAGTTCTACTCCGGTTCGTTTATTTTGTATTGATTTCTTGTAGGGTGAATATCCACAGCTCGTTGCCGACCTCTGCAAAAAATTGGTCCCCATGTCCAGGCTCGACCACCTCGTGATCAGCACTCGCCTCGGTGACGAGGAGGCGCACATCTTTCGGTCTGCTCTCGTGTCACGCTGCCAGCGTCCTTTTCAATTCGTCTTTCACACTCAAGATCGCTGTTTCATGTGGAAGGACTATCTGGACACTGAAGCTACTGTTCTCAATGTCGGTGACTGCGACCATTCGTGATCGCGGCTCGGGGCTGCGATTCCGACATTTTCTGACACAATCTGTCATCTTTACATCTTTACATAGATTCTTGGCAATCTGATTGCTCCATCTGACAGTTCGTGTCACAGATCACGTTATGCTTCCATCAATCAGTTCTCGTAAGTTTCTCAGCTGCGCGCTTCGCGCGCCTCGCCGCCTCTTTGTCCAGGCCCACCTGGCGCCACTTCAACGCCTGCTCCACGCGTTCCCGCCTCTGCTCGGGGGTAACAAGATCCGGCGTTGCGCCTAGCTTCTCCAGTAGCGCGTCCGCAACCGCCTTGTTTCGATGGAGCCAATCGCGGGCTGCCTTACTGATCGGTCCTGTCGGACCCAGGTCAATGACCTCTGACGACGCGTCGCATCAATCATTGCGCGAAGCACATATTCGACGCACGTACCTTGTTTCAGCTTGAGCTCGTCCTCATCCCGTTGCTTTCTTTCAGCCGCGCTCATATCGCGCTCTGGGGAGCTTTCCCTTGAGGCATCCATAGTGCATGTTGAGGTAAGTTTGACTATTTATTTCCTTAGACCGATCTACATCGGATCCACATGCAAAAAAAACCGCATAATATGTATTTCCTCCGCGATGATCAGAGCCGGCATACGGACAGAAGTCAGTAAGATCAAAAGGAGATCCGTTCCTGATTCCGGTGAGAAGCACTCCTAATCAAAAAACTAGCAAATAGCAGGATGTTCGGATGCACTTATGTGCGAGAGAGCAGACGAAAGGTTTGGGCCCTCCCTTTTTGCGCTCTGTCTTTTATGTCCTGGCTTTGCAAGCATAGTTGCGGGCCATTCAAGGATTAGGGTTCGTGATCATCATGAAGGCAACCGCCGTTTGATCCCCAATGTAAGTATGCGTTCCTCAACTGTTCCTCAACAACGCGCTTCTGCTGCCATCATCATGTGTTCCTCAACACATTTCGTAAGTTCCTCAACATTTTCTCGACATGTGTTCCTCAACATATTCCGTAAGTTGCGTGTCCTTCCCCATCCGTTTACTCCCCTTTCTCCTTCCGCCACATGCGCGACCCATCGTCAATTGTCTCCTGCCGCTTCCCCGGTCCCATCTCACGCATCCGTGGCCACTCCCGCGAGTTCGCCCACTCAACTTCAGCCCTATATGCGTCGCGGTGTACTCGATCCCATCCAAACTCAACTCCTTCCCCATCAGTCTGACCCACGCTCCCCTGCCTCTCCGTCCCATCCGGCCGCCTGCGGAGGCGGCAAGTCGCTATGGCGAAAAATAATGCGCAGACACTGTGACTCTGCATGAACACTTTTTCAGCGGTAAAGTAACGTAGCTTACAATTGTGCGACGCCCATCGTGGTGTTCTGTGTAGGTGTGCTCATGGTGGTCGGAACCAAGGGGTATTTGATGCGACTAAATACAATCAATGTTTGGGGTTAAATATCACGGTATCTGCCTCAGCTACGTAGACCATCAAATCCGCGTCGTCCTCGCGCCTCAAATAAATTTGATCTCTACAAGTCTCAAAAATATTAGCGCTGGAGTGGGCGTATGCGGAGGAACAGGACATACGCGACTTGCACGTAAAAGAAGCCAGGAGGAGCGGCGGTAACCTCCACCCTCTCCTTGCTGCTCCGTAGCGCAGCTGCTATCTGCGCCGCCAATCGCTCCATGCGGACCTTCACGCGCCGCGCTCTCTCCTCCCGTCGTGCAGCATCCGCTTCCGCCTCGAGTCGTGCTATTGTAGCATTAATCATGGACAGCGCGTTCATGCGCCGCGGGCTGATCTTGAGTCGAGGGACATAGGGGAGGATCGAGTCCGGATCGTACTCATCCTCTGACAGAACCTCACCGGGTATGGGCGAAGTGTCTTCGAGGTGATCGCGGCAGCCGGCTTCGTACTGCGCGAGCATGTGCTCTGCCAGCGCTATAGTCTCCGCGTCATCCTCGCGGTCCGCTACAATACCTTTTTTGAGCCTCTGCAATAAGGTGAAGTCCATGTCCTGCAGCCTATCCCACATTTGATGATCAGGTACGTCGTCGATTAATTATGCGACATACCGCTCCCCTTTCTGGAAATCCACGTCGGCGGGAGGGTTGGGCGCCTCCGAGGCCACGTCTCTGCGATTGCAGTTAGTGCGATGGGGAGGCAGGGGTGAAGCTGATCCCGTTACCGCTCCATGTTCTTGAGATCGGGCATTTGGGAGCTAAGGGTTGCCGCGATATTATCGCGCTTCTTGAGAGTGGTGCTCGGAGCCACAGCACCATCACGCATCTGGCGCGCGGCCTGGAGGCGCTCCAGCTCCTCTACCGTTACTTGTGTGAGATGGGAGCCAATCCATGAGGCGTAAATTTACCTAGTCGAGCTTTACCCATTGCTCTCCTCCTCGCATCGGGGGAAAGTCGCTTTGTGGTGCGGCTGCTGGCCGCAGTCAACGATGGAGGCATTGAAGGGCTGTGGATATTTTGTGTTTTGGATGGGGGACAAAGAAGAGGTAAAAATGAATCAAATTGTGTCGAAACCACATGAGTCGATCAATTGCTAAATGATAATGCGTGGTCGGCCTCCAACTCATCTGCTTTGGAAAACAAACCGAGACCCCAACGCGCTCGCTCTCCCGGGGCGCCATCCAACTGAGCCTTTAGCATCCGCCCACCACGCTGCGCAAGCAGTGCCCTCGCGGTCTTGAAGCCATACCGGACCCATCGAAAAAGACCTCCGGCGGCATATTGGGTGATCGAGTACCGCGTATCACCCGCCGCGAGCGCGGTGTTTCCGTGGTCGCAGATCGCCGATGGGAAGAGGGCGGTCGCAGCGGAGGGGAACTCGACCACGATCTTAAGCTGCTTGATGTGCAGATGCGCACCCTTCTTGTGGTTGAACTTCCCTCCGCTGGTGACAGCGCACCAGCCCATTGGGTTGTTGTGGAAATCGAGGTGCTCGACGGTTACCGACTCGGGGCCAAGATTGAACGTCACAGCTGGAAAAATCGAATTGGTGAAATTGTGTTGCAAAGCGCCGTCGTGCTCAAAGAGGGCCTGCAGACTTGTGGCATATTCTTTGAACATCTTGGGTCCAAACGCTCGAAACGCACCTGGTTTATGGCTGTCAGCGGTGTGGGAGCGGAGGTCAAGCTCGCTTACTTGATTGGAAGCCGCATATACGCCGGATGTACTTGTTCCTCAACAGTTTGATGAACAACCGACGTTGACGATTTGGCATTCGTAAGTTCCCTGGGCGCTGAGCAGCCATTGAAAGTTAATCCATGCTAATTGAGCCCGATAGCCCTAGCTACGACAGCACCTTTTGCCCGCCCCCGAAAGAAACCCCCCCAGTGAGAGTAAAATATTTCCCCCGTCGATGAAGAGCGTCCCCGCGAACAAAAGCCTCCGTACGCAAGCCCTCCTCTCTCGCCTTCTTCATTGCAGCGGTAGCCTTCGCGACGACCTCGGGCCAGTCCTTGTCGTCGGGAGTGCCGGCGAACGCTGCTATCACTCGACCATGGGAATCCAGGATGAGTAGTGGATGCCTAGGGTAGTTAGGACTTTGCATCGTGAAGAAAGAAAAGGCGACTCACTTTCCATCCCAAGGAATGTAAGTATACCCCATTTCGTGCACAAGCTCGTGCACAGTCTTCAACTGCGCCGACCCCTCCCTCCCTTTCCCTCCCCGCGAGGTTCGTGGGCCGAGCCAATGTCCACCCCCGGACCTCTTGAGGTCAGCGGCGTCAAATTTCGATGCCTGTGTGGGCAGCATTCGGTGGTTGGGCAGGTTCTTCGGGTGGGCGACGCGCGTAAATGGTGACTTTGCCTTCGCCTGTCGCTTCTTCTGGCGGCGCGTCTTCTGATACAGCTTTTCCCGCGCCGCGCGGCGTTGAGCCACCGATGGCAAAAGCGCAGGCATATCGGCGTCCGGAAGATCGTCCGTCGCAGCAAGCGAGGAGGCAGGGGTTGAGGGTCGAGAAGAATCGAAGTCATCCTCAGTAAAAACGGGAGAGGGTGGGCGGGACTCGACCTCCTCCCACTCGCTGCCATCATCGCTCAACTCATCTGCGAGCTCCCCGCCCCCACCGTCAGGCGCAGGCGTGTTCAAGCGTCGAGCCTCGGCCTCAGCTTGAGCTGCCGCAACGAGATCGTCCAACGACACATCGAGCTGGTGGGTTTGATATGGTAAATTTCCGACGCCGGATGGATCCCCCCAATGCGCGAATAAAGTTCCCTGCCGAGTACGGCGTTGCATTGAACGAGGTAGCCTAAAAAGGTTGTGTTAGTTAGCTTAAAAAACGCCGTGGCAATGCAGGCACGAGTGGCACCAATGGCGAGTGGCGCCAACGGCGCGCACGATGACTGGCACCGAGCCCAAGCAAACACGTAGATCCCATGGTCGGGCTCAATGTGTCTTTAGAGCTCAGATGTACCGCACTTCGAGTGGCACCAATGGCGCGCGCGATGAGTGGCACCGAGCCCAAGCAAACACGTAGCTCCCATGGTCGGGCTCAATGTGTCTTTAGAGCTCAGATGCACCGCACATCGACGCACAAGTGGAACTGGGGGTGTGGAAGGGAAAAAAAAACTCACTTTTGAGAGTGTACGTGGCGCTGGTGGTGGTATGTGGTCAAGAGTAATAGAAGTGATGGCCGTGACTGTGTGACCAACGCGTGTTTCGGAACATCAGAAAGCGCGTCGTAATGGCCAACCGACGCGTTTTTCTCCAATCGTATGACACCAAATGTCTTCAATATTGTGTCCCAAGCCTCCAGTACAAATTCAGGTAGAAGACTAGAGGTCTTGCGATCTGAAGCACGTCACGGTGTGACAAAATCTTGTTTCGGAACATCAAAAACCGCGTCGCGGAGACCAGGCGGCGCGCCCTGCTCAAATCTTAGGAGGCCAAAAGTGATTTATTTTGTCTCCAAACCTTCATGCCTAAACAGAACAAACTTTGACTTGCGGTGTGGGGCGGTGCGGCTACAGGGTGTGTTTTTGGGAACACAGTGTACGCTGCCTTATGCGCGTTTGGATGGTACGTTCGGCATGTTTGATATCTGAGAGACGTCTCTGCATACCTCCGTACCGCATGCATCAGTCAAATCTCTCAAATACAGGTGATCTTCATTTACCTTATGTTGTACGTCGATGTATGCTAAACGCTACATACAGCCCAACCCAAACTCCCTAGCAGTCCGTGCATCCTTGTTACCTGCGATGTTTTTTGGAGACCAAGGGGTCCCATTTCATATTCAATGAATCAAAGGACATCTTGAATAGCCTTCAAAAGTTCATCGTGGATGGACCACTTGTGGTTCCAAACTTATATTGCATGTATCGGCCCCCTACGACAAACTAGCCAACAAAAGTTTTTGGTCGAGTTGGGCCAAAACCGTTACAGAAAACAAACGAGAATCCAATTCCAACCTTAGGATGGACAACTCCCATCGTGGTCGTGCACCAACTCTTAAGTCCAGGAGGATCCAACCCAGGTTTGGCAACAGCGTCTTTCGGCGATAGTAAGTCTCACCGGGAGGGAATTCACGCAGGGATGGTCCGAAAACTCATTCCCAAGCATCATACATATTTGTCCACTATCTCATTCCCAAGCATCATACATATTTCTCAACTATTTCATTCCCAAGCATCATACATAGCGAACAAAGAAGGGTTATTACCCACAAATTTGTTGAGGAACATGGCCTTTCCCCAATAACAATGCCCGGAGGCCTCAAATTCTAGCACAAATGGATAAGGGAGACTATTCCAGGGATGCGCTACTGTGTATTTAGCCTCGCCAACAAGAAAAAAATTCAACTGGTGTTCGTACATGTTGAGGAACACCACATTTCCAATAATATCGATGGCCCGGGCCGTCAAATTATGGCTGTAAAGGACAAAGTTGTAAGGGAGGGTATTACCAAGGATACTGTACTATTTCTTGCCTCAGTAACGAAAAAACAAAAAGCTAAACGAACCTAAAATATGCTGTGCCTACGGGAATCGAACCCGAAACCTCTCATACAGTAAGTGTTTCATAAAGTATACACTTGTTGCGGGAGGCCACCAGTGACTTCCCTCTACTTACCTACCCCAGAATAAGTAACCAATTTTGTAGCCTTGTTACTTATGTAGTGGTTCAACTTTACGCACCCCGAAGTTGTGCCGAGCTTGGCTCGGCGTGAGTCAATATATATAAACACACTCTCGATCCCCAGTTACCATGCCTCGGAAATCCAACAAACTCGTCGCAAACTCCGCCCCCGAAGCTCCACGGTAAGTCTTGACTCTAGTACTACTAGGACAAACTAAACCTCTATTCCAGCCTCCCAAAACCCCCAAATCCAGTGAGGAAGCAAAAACAGCGCGAGGCTTCAGCGGCACACTATCGAAAGCAGTGGGTGCACCCCCTTTTATATCCACCCAACTTACAAAACATGTGCAGCGCTGAAGAAATTCGGCAAAAGCGCCGCATTCAGATGGCAGAGAAGAGGTGAGTTGCCCTGTAAATGCGTCCAATCGCTCACCCAGGTGTGACAGGGCTGCGATCAAGGCGAAACGCCGAAGGCGGGACCCTGTGCGCCCTCGGACGCTTGCACCTGCAGAGGTCACTGCGGCGCAGGCGCTGGGTATGATGCTGGAGCGCAAGGCGGCATCACAGGCCGTCTCCTCCCAGGCGCACACAGAGGGCTACGTTGATGGATCCGAGGCCGTTGGGCGGGGCCACCCTCAAGATAGGTATTCTCCTATCTATCAGCTCGCTGTTGATCTCACTCAAACTTGGACTTAGTGGCGGGCGCCGGGGCTTGGCCGACCAGCAATGCGAGTAAGGTATTTTATCATTTGCTGCTTTCATTTGACCTAGAGGATATCGCAGGGACTCACATTCTAGACCCGGCGACGAGGAGGATAAGGCGCTGGCGAGCGCGTTGTGGAGCCCGTAAGTGTGCGCCCATCGTGACATCCTCGCCTACATCAAGTTTCAGAAAAATCTCCGCGATTGATCGGGACGACGTGTCGGATACCGACGACGACGACGACGCATCAGACCGCCCGTGAGTCTCCCGCTTCCTGGGCCCTGACCCCAGCTGATACCAACTCGCGGCAGAAAAATCCCCGCGATTGATTGGGACGACGTGCCGGATACCGACGACGACGACGACGACGCATCAGACCGCCCGTGAGTCTCCCGCGTTCTGGGCCCTGATCCCAGCTGACTGATACCAACTCGCAGCGCTACTATAGAGAATCACGAGGAACTATGTCGGTGAGCACGTCGCCGGCAACATATCCCGTGCACCACTGATTCTATTCCCAGGAATGTTTCCACTCCTTCGGCCGATCAATACCGCCCACCTTTGCTCGTTGGACGGGTGAGACGTGGGCGATTGCGACTACCGACCCCGATGTCGAACAGCCCGAGCCCAGAGCGATATCAGAAGATGCCCAGCCTCTACGACAAGCTGTGGGCGTTCATCGAGAGACGTACTTGAGTAGCAAATTATATATTCACTTCTACCTACTGGCGGCGCATTGGGGCAATGACAACATGTGAGATAGTAACCGACTCAATCAATCAATTGGGATTCGCGCAGCATATGGATCAGTCAGGCGCGAAGCTGAGGAACTTACGAAATGTGTTGAGGAACACATGATGGCGTTGGGTCTACGAAGCTCCTTTAAGCCAAGGTTGAAGAACTTACGGAGATGTGTTGAGGAACACATGATGATGGCGTCGAGCAGTGAGGAACGAGTTGAGGAACGCCTCAAGCCCCATTGGGAAAACTTACGGAACGTTGAGGAACGCGTTGAGGAACGCAGAGCGGATTGAGGATCAAAGGGCGGGGGGGACCATTCATTGATGGCGTACAACAACGCAGTGACTACGGGTAGACTACTAGGCGGAGGACGCCGCCACCGCAATCCACTTTTGAACACCCTGGCTCGCACTATTGACGGGCGCGTTGTACTGCTCGGTGTAGAAAGCGAGCGCCTCACGCCGACTGGTCTTCTTCTGGCGGAACTGGTTCGGCACGCCGTCGGTCTGCTGGTTGGCCTCGTCCCTGTGCAGTATGTCAGCGACGCAACAGACGACATGGCGAGGAATACTTACGCGGTGCGGTACATACCAGGCTCACGCCCGCGGATAACCACGTACCAGGTCTCGCCGCTGCCTTCCGGGAAGGTCGCAGCGAGGACGGCGGGACTCTGGGGAATGCCGGGGACCCAGGCAGTTGAGGCAATCGGGGCGGCGGTTGCCCCGAATGCGAGGGTGAGTTTTGCTGTGGGATCGATAAGCATAGGGATCGATAGCGCGGCAGCAAAAAAAAGACGAACCCTGGGCTTCCGTTGCCAAGCGAGAGGCCTCACCGGAGACGAGGGCGAGACGACTGATAAGAGCGACCAGCGCCTCCAGCTCCGGGTTAGAGCGGGAGGAGCTGGTTGCAGAGGCTGAGGTGTCTGTCATGGGGGTGCAAAGGAAGGAAGAAGTGGGAGACTCACGCAAGGTGCGCCACTTTATATGTGGCGGTCATGGGAAGGGCACGAGGTGAGATTGAAACCGTTGCTTATCCGGAATCTTCTGATGGCGTTGAGCCAAATCGAGGGTTTGCAGAATCGCAATCTTCTCCATGTGATGCCAGATGGCTGAGATGTGTCCCCGAAAATCGAATACGGCCTGATTTCAGTCACAAATACGAACAGAGCTTTTGGGGTAAAAGAATGGATACCGATATTTGACGCCAAGCGCCTTGAGGATTTTGGAGCCAAATTGGAAACTTGCCCTTTGCTTTACTGTTTCCCTCCTCACGCTCGGCACGCCTCACCTTTTTTTGCGAGGAGCCATGCCGTCCCTCCCTGCTCGAACAAAGCCGGGTCGCGGCCGCAAACCCAAATTCAGCAGCGCCCAGCTCAAGTTCCTGGATGGGTGTTTCGAGAACTTCAAGAAGGCCCAACGAAACCGAAAATTAAGCAAGTTCTGGAACCGAACAAACCAAAGCTTTTTCCGCGCCTGGCCGGAGGAGGACGTGCTGGGACTGGCGCCCATTCCTGAAGATGACGGGAACGCCGAGGAAGCGCCAGGCTGGTCCACGGAGGACCTTAAGCGTTTGGGTGATGCTGTGGCGGCGCGTAAAAAGGCATCTTCGAGATATTTTTGCTGTCCTGTCCATTGCTGACGTGCTTAACCCACAGCAAATCGCGGCGTGGTTCAGCAACAAAGACCAGAAGATCAAACGCTCACAGGGTGGTGTCGACAAAGCTGGGGATCTCGCAGCCCGGCTATTCACCAACGTTAAGAAGAGGACGCGCAAGCTACAGTTGATCGAGGTGTACCAGAAGCACAACAGGGAGAAAATCAACATCGTTCTGAAGAGGGCCGCCCGGAAGCTGATCGCCAAGAAGAACGAGGATGCTAACAACGACAGCGAGTCCGCCAGCGACAGCAACAGCAGCGACAGCGACGACAGCAGCAGCAGCAGCAGCAGCGACAGCGACAGCAGCGACAGCAGCGACGGCAGCAGCAGCAGCGACAGCAGCGCCAGCGAAGGCGGTGAAGGCGGCGACGAGGAACCACGCCGCAAGAAGGCCAAGCGTAGCAAGAGGGCCAACGGTAAGGGTGCGGCTAAGCTGACACGCACTGAACTCTTGCGATTGCGGCGGAGCGTGGCGCAAAAAATGTGGGAGACTGAGGATGCGGCGGAGAAGGCGGTGGTTACCAAGATGTACACAGAACAATCCCCAGCCGCCCCTCTGGAGGATGATTCCGACAAGGATGCAATGGAGCGCACGCCGGAGGAAATCCAAGCGTAAGTCGTCTTAATCTTGAATGATCTTACGCGCTGAACGTGATACAGTGCTATTGACGAGCTTCCAGCAATCATCGGGGAGTTCCACGCGTGTATTGAGCGGCTGACGGGGTGGACGGGGGTTACTCTGTTAGGAGGGCCAATGCCGGAGGACGGTGGGCGCATTACGACTAAGGAGTGAGTTCTTTTGATTGATCAGGTGACATGAGGCTGACCGCGCTTGCTCTTCTTCCCAATCCATGCTTCTTGCTTTTTCTTGTCAATCTATGCTCCTCCTCGCTCGGTCTTTTCGACGGCTACAGGTACTCCTCTGGCGTGACTCCGGAAGGGGGTCTTAGCCTTCCAAAATCCTTGCCGATCTGGGACGATGTTATTGCTGGAACCGGACAATGGCTGAAAAGATGTAACTGTACGTGTCCGATTGCCTCCTACCCATGCAAGGACGTTGAGGAGAAGGAAACAGCTCGCGAGTTGCGCAAGTCGAGGGCACTCCCTGTTCCTACACCCCCTGCACCATCTTTGGATGACGAAACCCCCGAAGACCCTTCCGCGACGCAGGCGACTACTCCACCAGCAACGCAGGCGAAACAGAAGAAGCTTACGCTGAAACAGGCCGCGGCCGCGAAAGCCAGGGCGGCGAAGGCACGCGCGATCCCGCCCAGCAATGAACGCACGCGGATACGACCTCCTACGCCCGACGCCGGTGTTGCGGCCTCAGATGGCGAGAACAATCCATTCGACGAAACCACTCCTCCGGACTGGGACGACAACAACCTCTACAACCTTTTTGACGACAACATGGGCGGTCCCGACCCCGACTTTGGGCTGCCGAGCAGCCCTGGCGTTGCAGCAGTACAAACTCGCACCAAGGAGGATGACAATGTCCCCATCGATCCCATCTTGACCGCAGCGGAGACCCCTGGTACGTGAATTTGAGGTCGCCTGGGGTATATTAAGCATTGAAGCTGTTAAATCAGAGACTCGCCCCGCGCCGCGTCCAGCGTATGTGGGCGCCGTTTCCAGCCCACGCGCCGAGGTGGGCGCCAACATTAGCCCCCTGGTCCAAGCGTTCGGTGCCGTGTCTGCTGACGCAGCCGTGCCATTGACGTATGGACCATCCACGGAGGATGCATCGTTTGTGTATCGACCACCTCCTACGCCAGCAACTACCACCGCTACCTACAGCATATTCCGCCATTCCCCCGCCTCGCCCTCACTCCCTGGCTACAATCCGCGGCCTTCTGTGACGTCGCCCTCCATCGCGTCTCCGTCCACCCCAGTCACACCGCACGCTGTCGTGTCACCGCGTTCGGGCGCATTCACCTCTATCTTCAGCGCGGGGCATGCCTCTGTTGCAAGGTCGACGCCCGGAGCGCCTGCCTCCCCGGCGCTGCAGCCAGCGACTTGGTCTTCCCCGGCGCGGACGACTGGGGGTGCCATGGTTACCCCCATCAAAGATCATCGACCTGCGACAAGCTCTCCCCTGGCGCGTTCTCCACCGGTGCTGGGCTTACTGGCCACGGCGCCGCTCTTGTCCCCGGCATCCGCCGCTGCAGCTGCGACAGCGATACCTGCCGCTGCGTATCCCACCTCCAGCACATCGGCGGGGTCCTCTGCGCCCCCCGCGACGAAGGCTTCGACTTCGACTGCAGTGTCGTTCCCAGCTACAGCGACGCAGGCAGCCAAGCGCTACCCCGAGTCTCGTCCAATGGTGAACGACCCGCTGCCTCCGCCTGCAGCGGGGAGGGGGAGGGGAAACGGAAGGGGCGGAGGGAAGCGTGGCAGCGAGCGCGGTGGGCGTGGCGGGCGCGGCGGGCGTGGCGGGCGCGGCGGGAAGGCGGGAGCGCCCGTCGTCTTCATGCAAACCTACGCCGACGATGGCTCCGTAATCCCCCTCCCTCTCGACACCCCGATGCCCGGCTCATCCTCGCGGGCAACGGCTCAGTTGCGGGCAATGGAGCGGGAGCGGGATGCTCGTGCGAATGCCCATCTAGCGCCAACTCCGAGGCACCTCAGGAACCCCGATGGACCGAGCGATCTTTTCATCACGGGCGCCCGCCCCCCGGATCCACGACCGGAGGACGTTCTACCTGCCAAGCGCACGAGAAGGCCGGCGGCGAGCCGCGAGATGCCTGTCCCACTGACGGCGGACGCACGCCAGGCGATCGAGGATGCACGGCTGCTCAAGAGACTGAATGAAAGCACTGCGAAGCAACCCGCAGGCAGCAAGAAGCGATCGCGCATCGAGAGCGGTGGGGACAACGACGAGAACGCGCCTCCGACAAAGCGGTATGTGGATTTGCATTGTATCATTCTGGGAAACTCCGCTCATGGTTTGCAGGGGCCGAACAAAAAGCTGAGCAGACTGAGCGGCACGGCCCTGCCTTCAACAGGCCGTGTGTAGTATATCAAATCAGAGCAGATAGTATAGTTTTTTTCGCGACACATTCTGTCCGTAGACAGCCTTTGGGAATCACGATTGAAGCTTGCGATTGATTCATTGTGCAAAGGAGGACGAGGGGCCTACGGAGCGATGAGGGATTTCTTTTCTTAATATATGTAATGATGTCCATAGTATTATCTTTGTCGAGTAAACCCACAAATCAAAAGGTGTCGAAGGGTGGAAATCCAAATTGGGAATACCAACATCACGTGTCCGAATCTTTCTCCAGGAAATTCCGTGGACACT
Source organism: Mycena galericulata (assembly GCA_029289565.1). Classification (NCBI taxonomy): domain Eukaryota; kingdom Fungi; phylum Basidiomycota; class Agaricomycetes; order Agaricales; family Mycenaceae; genus Mycena; species Mycena galericulata. The sequence continues at coordinate 58,795 of JARKIA010000173.1, read as the reverse complement.
CTTCGTACTGCTTGCCGCGCTCCCTTCAAGCGGACTGGATCTGCGCCCACCATGAAACGGGCGCGGGCGCCCGTCGTCACAACAACTTTTTCGGACAGCGAAAGCGAAAATGAAGAGGACTCGCTCCCTGTGCCAAGGACGGAGAAAATGCGCCACGACAGCTCGCTGCTAGTCGACGGTCAGCTCAAGCATTCCACCAAGCTCGTTGGCGTCCAGGCCTCACCTGATAAGCGACCTCCCCGACCCCGTGAGCGCGATCTGCTCTACCCGGACATCCCCAGCCACGACGACTATTCAGCCAATGGCGGCGAAGTGTACGGAGGACCCGAGAGTTTCGCCCCAAGTGTGGATGGATTTACTTTCGACGAAGGTCACCCGGTTGACAAGGGACCGAGGGACTTGCGGGATTCGGTATGTGTCTTCTTTGTGTCCTCCAAAAGGCACGTACTCATCTATTGCTTTTGAAAGGACCGGCCGATGAAGGTATGGGCAGAGGATGATCTCGAGAATTTCCTCGACGAATCGCTACGTGGCGAGGGCCGTGGCGACTACTGTGGTCAACGGCGGTGTGCGGAGTGCCGTGTCCCAGATGTGCAGACCCATCGCTGTGAAGATTGCTTCACCGAGGCGCTCTTTTGCACGCCGTGTGTAGTCCGCCTACATGCCGACAATCCCTTCCATTTGATCAAGGTAGGCCCGCTGCTGTAGAGTGCGATAGACCGCTCATACCTTCTACAGAGTTGGGATGGCGCGGCTTTTACAGAAACCTCGCTAGCCAAGCTGGGCCTCCGAATCCAGCTGGGGCACCGGCGGGGAGAACCGTGTCCGGGGACTGTGGCCAGGCAGAGCTCGGATGCCGCGGGTGGCGGTAAGACGGGGAGGGAAACCTTCTGCGTCGTTGCGCATAACGCCATTCATGAGGTTAATCTCGACTTCTGCACCTGCGGCTCGGCACCCCTGCCCAGTGTACAGCTCCTGCGTGCCCGACTCTACCCTGCGACCACGACACAGCCTCGATCTGCCGCGAGCTTTCAAGTGCTGGACGACTTCCACAAGCTCTCATTCGAGACAAAATGCTCGGCTTACGAATTCTACAACTCTCTGGCCCGGAAAACTAATAATACTGGGAACTTTCAGCCTCGGGTGCGCGCATTCTTTTATTTTATTTTTCAAATGAGTAGGGTGTTGATGAGACGTGCAGGATCGCTACAGCGCATTTCTACGAATGACGAGGGAGTGGAGGCATCTAAAGATGCTCAAACGTTCGGGGCGGGGGCATCTCCCCGGGGGAGCTCGGAACATCGAGGCAGGCGCGTGCGCGTTGCTTTGCCCCGCGTGCCCCCAACCTGGCAAAAACTTGCCGAGTGGTGGTGATTGGACTCGGGCGTCGAAGGAGAAGCGCTTCCTATATGCGCTTTTCCTGGCGCTCGACGCTAACTTCCGGATGAGACGAAAGCGGGTATCGTCGGAGGAGGCGGATCCTGGCCTGAACAACGGCGCAGCCTTCTACAGCGAGGTTAAGGCTTACATGGAGCATGTGGGGTTCCACTGGGAACTCGAGCAGGAGGTGAGTCGAGGAGCGCGAGTGCGGCGCTATTGTTGATGCCCTTTTAGAAGAGTAGATGCGTATCGCACGACGCCGTCAATCAGCCTGACCGAGAGTCGAGAGGCACTGCATCCTCGGGTATCGGTACCGTCGACTGCGCTCGCCATAACATGAAGCGCCCAAATGCGGTCGGGGATCTTCAGAAGGGAGAACGGTATGTCCCTGTCAACGGCTGCTCTCTGGGTCACTGACAAACGTCGTGCATAGGTACATTAATATGGACTACATGCTGTGGAAGAGCCTCAAGGACTACGACGAACTAGTAATGCTGATCGTGTCGTACGATATTGTCTGCCAATGGTCTATCAACATTTGGCGTCGGTTGGAGAAGTACGGACCCGAGCTGCGTGAGCGCGCGGGGGATCCAGACCAGCGATACTACCAGTGGCTAATCCCCAAATTCCATCTACCCGCCCATATCGAGGCATGCAACATTCTTTATTCCTTCAACCTCACCCCCTACGTCGGCCAGACCGATGGTGAAGCGCCGGAGCGCGGTTGGTCCAACATAAACCCTCTGGCCACCAGCACACAGGAGATGGGGCCGGGTGCGCGGCGAGACGTCATCGACGACCATTTCAACGATTGGAACCACAAGAAGATCGTGGCGATGGGGCAGACGTTCCTTGAGCGGAGCCAGAAGGCGGTGGGGGAAATGGTCGAGAAGCAGGAGGCTCTGGTGGAGACGGAGGCGTCGTTGCCGTCGGAGAATGTGGAGACTTGGACGAAGGCGGTCGAGTTGTGGGAGCTGGACCCGAGCCAACCCAATCCATTCAATGTTGGGGACAAGCACGAGAGCCTGCAGGCCATTCGTGGGCGAATCGCAGAGGAGGTGAAGGATGCGGTCGAGGGCGACGCCGCTGACGATGTTAGGGGGGACCTCCACGCGTCGGAGATGCTTGCGATGGGGATGCAGCTGGAGGAGCAGCAACGTTCACTGGGTCTCGACGTCAGCGCTTTGGGGATCCACGCGACGGATGGGCAGAAGACGACGGTGCTGGAGCGTGGCAACAAACTACGACGCAAGATTGCGACCTGGATCAAGGCCCAGACGGACTTTCAGCCCGAGCTCGCAGCCCACCGTGCAGCGGACGAGCAAGCGCGCGCAGCGGCAGCGAGGATGCAGCCGAGCTCCGGGGTAGCCGTACAAGATATCGACCTTTGGCTTCCATCCAAGCAGGCGAGGTCGGCTGGGGTGAGGGTGAAGGAGAGTCACGCACGCTACGAATTCGACATGCGGGAGGGCCATGCGCACGAGGCCCTGGAGGAGATACGAAGGCTCCTCCTCGTCCGCACCCACCAGTACAAGGCGCAAGCGGACATCCACGGAGTCGCCGGGAAGACCAGGTCGAGAACGTCCATCGCTGTCGTCGACGAGCAGATTCGCCGCCAAGCTGGGGAGTATCGTGCAGCGCGGCGTGCAATGGCGAGCCTCAGCCAACGGCTGAAGGAGACGCGGTGGATGCTGGTCCTGAAGGAGCTGAAGGGTGAAGACATTCGAGGAATGCCGTCAAGCCTGTTCGGGGACAAGGAGAAGCGGAGGAAGGGGAAAAAGCGAAGGAAGGAGGCAGAGGCAGAGGAGCCGCCCAAGGAGATGTCGTGGATTTGGAGGACAGGCCTTGCGTCCGTGACAGCGGCGGCGGCGACAAGTGAGGAGGCGGCGACGCTGGCAATAAGGGAGAGTCTGCGGGTGGAGTGGGCGAAGGCGCGCGCGCGAGCGCACCGCTGGACTGAGGAGGTCGACCTGCTCGAGGAGGAGATGCGTCGAACCCTCGTCTTCCTGGATTGGAGGGCTGGCTGGTGGCGGGGGCTCAAGGATCTTCGCCCCGAGGTCGTGACGGATGAGGCCGCCAAGGAGGGCTTCAATGCGTATGCTGAACGCCAAGCCAAGATCCAGGACGACATGAAGCTCCGTTTCGAGGCGAACTGGGCGGATGTACCGACATGGATTCAGTTGGGCCGGGATGGGGTAGCTGCTACCGCAGCGGCGGCGATCCCGGACGCGGATAGCGGAGAGGATGAGGATGAGGTAGAAGACGAGTCGGACCAACCTGTGCCACTTGTGGCCCGCAACGCTGTTGCGGCGGCGTCAATGGTAGAGGGCTCTCTGTTACCTACGGCGTAGAACCTTCATGAACCTTGATTTTTTTCTGTATTTTGTATTATCTGTAATTCCCGCTATGTATCACTATCCATACTGTATGTGAAGAATCTGTAAATAAATTACGAAAATATACCTAGGAATACACAAGATCACGCTTTGTTTGGTTCGGCGTGTATCGTGCCACGTACTTCCTTGCACTGCAACGCCGACTCCTTGGCTACGCACCTCGGTCAGCTCGCTCTAGCGGGCTGGACGGGGGGAGCGTCTGACTGTCGCCTCGTCGGCTTGCTCTTGCGAGCCTGATGAGGTCGATCGAGGCCTTCATGCGCTGGTGTACGCCCCTCACCGACACACGACAAATAGGCAGCTCCTCTCAGAGGACACTCCCGGCAGCTCAGGCGATGGGCTGCTAACGTGCCTGTTGTCCTGGGAGACGGGGTCTCTGCCCAGCTTGGACTTTCGCCGCCAAAGGCATAGTTTGACGAGGTCACTCATTATCTCGCCTATTTAACCCAATTTCTCTCATCTAACATACCTTACCTCCAGCTGCCTCACCTCTCGACGTCCGTGGCACGGTTGAAGACTTCGGAAGCCATCACCGTCGAAATTTAGCTCTTTCTCCGATAGCCCTACTTGACTAGGTCAGTCAAAATCTTGATCATTTCTTACCGAAATCGTCTCATCCAACATACCTACAACAGCCCCTGCACAACCTCTCGACGTCCGTGTTGCGATTCAAGAATTTAGAGGCCATCGCCGTCGAACCGACTTGGCTGTTTCCAGGAGATGGCGATAACCCGACTTGACGAGGTCAGTCATTATCTCGCTCATATTTAACCCAAATTCTCGCATCTAACATACCTCCAGCTGCCTCACCTCTCGACGTCCGTGACACGATTGAAGACTTCGGAAGCATCACCGTCAAAATTTAGCTCTTTCTCCGATAACCCTACTTGACTAGGTCAGTCAAAATCTCGATCATTTCTTACCGAAATCGTCTCATTCAACATACCTACAACAGCCCCTGCACAACCTCTCGACGTCCGTGTTGCGATTCAAGAACTTAGACTGTTTCCACGAGATGACGATAACCCGACTTGACGAGGCCAGTTAAGATCTCGCTCAGTTTTCATCCGAAGCCTCTCATCTAAGATACCTACAGCAAGCAGCCCATGCATCGCCTGTTGACGTCCGTGAAGCGATTCATGGCTTCGGGTCCCATCGCCGTCGAAGCCACCGTGTTACTTCTCAAAATTGGCCTTACATGCATCCTCCACCTGTTCTGCTCCTTGTCTGTATCACTCTCCCTGTTCTCTCCCTGTTCTCTCATCCCCATCCATGTCCCCCCCCCTTCCCTGGGAGAAGACCGACTCATCTCGCACCGACGCGCAAGTCCTTTCCCCCGGCGGTCACGTGGCTTCCGCCCCCTTCCGCCGCCGTCGGCGACGGCGGCTTCGTCATCGGCCGACGCGCGCGCCAATTTTTGCGCATTTCTTTTTCCCGACGCCGTCACGTGACTCCCGCCCTCCCGCCGTCGGCGGCGGCGGCGGCTTCGTCATCGGCCGACGCGCCCGCCAAATTTTTGCGCATTTCTTTTCCCGACGCCGGCACGTGACTCCCGCCCTCCCGCCCTCCCGCCCTCCCGCCCTCCGCGGCCGTCGGCGGCGGCGGCGTCGGCCGACGCGCCCGCCAATTTTTTTGCGCATTTCTTTTTCCCGACGCCATTACGTGACTCCCGCCCTCCGCGGCCGTCGGCGGCGGCGGCGGCTTCGTCATCGGCCGACGCGCGCGCCAATTTTGCGCATTTCTTTTTCCCGACGCGGTCACGTGACTCCCGCCCACCGGGAGCGGCCGCCCTGTCTGTCGTCGGCGACGCCGGCTTCCTCATCGCCGTACTCGCGCAATCGCGCAATCAACGAGCGCCCGAATACGCGCATTTTTTTTCCTCCGCAACGTGGCGGTCACGTGACTTCCCGCGGCGCCCTGTCCGTCGTCGACGACGGCGGCCGTCGTCGACTACCTAATCGCCCTACTCGGGCGATCTACGCTCGCGCGGCGCTTCTCTTACCGCTGCTCTACCCTCACCCGGGTCGTGTCCTGGTGCCCGGGCAGACCTAGCCCTTTTTCCTCCACCACATCACCTCCTACTGGTCTCTCTCGCCCCGACAAACTGGATTTTCTCGCAGTTGACACCTATTACTCTCCACATCCCTTCCTTCTGGTTTTTTCTCGCCCTGACAAACTGGATCTTCTCGCCCTGTCACTTTTTTTTCCTGTCCACTGCCACCACCTTCCTGCCCTCACTCCTGCTCTATACGAGCTTTTGGACCGCTGTCCGGCCCGATCCACCTCACCAATACCCCCACCGCACCCCTAACGACCCTTAAATGAACTCTCTCGCCGCGTACGCCCGCAGTACGGACCGCTACGTCCGGCCTAACATTTTCCAGCCTCATTGCTAAAAGAGCCGGTTTTCTCGTCAAACGCGCTGCCCGACCGTTCGCGAAGGAAGGGCCGGGTTCGTGCTACAACGTGGCGTGCGCCAAGGAGACCGACATCGCGCTCTTGCGCAGTGGGGGCCTAACGGAGGCCGATTTTCTGGGGCGCCTCGTTTGGAAGGTGGGACACACCAACGACATCCCCCGGCGGCGGCGGGAGTATAGGGCGTGCGATGTGGGGCAGAGGCATATCTGGATATGCCATTGGGAGGTGAACCGGCGGCTATACTGCGGTACGTCGCCTTTTTTTCTACTTCCTTCGCATACTTAAGGTTTTTCCAGAGCGGCTATCCCAACTCAACCAGCTGGTCAATGGCGGCAAGCTCATCATCGACGTCTGCCCGGGATGCGCGACTCGCCACCGCGAATACTTCTCCTTTCGTTCCATCGGCGGCTTCGCTGCGTTCACCACTCTCATGACGAACGTCGTGAATTTCATGGGCGAGGTGCCCACTTGCGTTTATTTCGATCCCTCCCAGGACACCGTCGATATCTACAACCTGATCCGCCGGTCTTGAATGCTCATTTGGACCCGTACTTTACGCCGTTACCTTCGTATATAGTCTATACTCCCGACCTATCTACTTTACGTTTGCTGTATCTACTACTACAGTCTTGAACGCCCAATTGGGCCCTGGTGCTTACTCTACTCGCCGATTACTCCAGTACATATACTCACCGTATTTCTTGGAATTTACATTGAATTTTCGTTGAATTTACATTGAATTTACTTGACGAACTATCGGAAACAGCCGTTAGCACATTGGGGATGGTGCCAAATAGGCCCAAACCTCTGATCATCGTCAACGTCTTCGAGGAGGCTTTGATCGCTGTGGGCATAGTGAGCACACTGTATCGGAATTGGAAAGCAACCTCTAACCTTTTATAAAAAACGGCTCTCTAGTGTACCGACATTTTTTAAAAAATCACCCGACTCTAATTACCCCGTTTTTTATAGAAGAGCCCCAGGCTGTGGTGTTGGCCATGCCATTTGGTTCGCACCTAGAAAAACTCCGGAATCTAGAAAGCATGCGGCGATACGCAGCCGCAAATGCGGATAGCTGGTACAAGTATGCCAATGGTCCCAGAGGCCGTGGACTCACTAACGGATCCCTGTATCTTGTTACGGGCTGTGAAAAGTCGCGATCTTGGGGCATGGCCGCTTTCCAGGAAACCCAGGATACATTCCAACTTTTGTTCAAACTGGTCACCAGTCCTACAAGTATGGGCAACCGGTACCAATGGTTCAACAATGGTACAGCCCGCACCAAGGAATCTGGACTTATCCCCACTGATGGCGTGCCGTTTAATCAAACCCTCTTCGTACACGGTTTGTCGATTTCGCTCGGAACAAGCATATGGGCAAAACTTTTCAAGGGTGCTGAAATTTCCCAAATCGAGGATCCAGGATTGGGACGCTACAACAATGATTTTGTGCCGTACGGGTCCCATGGATCTTCATTTTCTTGGTCCTTGAGTTTCTTCGGAGGTGCGATAAGTGGAGGGAAACAATGCGCAGGCGCACGTGGCAATTCAGGCGACGGTGTTACGATGTCCGAGTTTTCTCCGACAAGCAAGGCACGTCCTTGCATTGGAATGGGTAACGAGACATTCAACTTCCTCAGCCATTCCACCCATCCCAGGTGATTAACGGGTACCTCCTCAGCAAGGTATTTTCCCTCAATTCAACTGTCTTCCAGCGTTGACTTGACCTATCCAGTTTCCGGATGCCAAAGTTATTATGAGCCACGATGACGATTGGCGCGATATTCTCCGATGTGTACGGTCGACGTTCGATTTTCTGACTTGGTGCTCACCCTCATCAGGATAACGAGACTGTAGCTTCAGACCAACAACAAATGCTGGAACGCTTACAGCGCGGTTGTGAACAGTTCATAGTAATAGAAAAAGATGGTTGCGTTACCGTCAAACATGCGAAGGTCAAAGACGACGACGCAGTGTTAGAAGGTGGCGAGGATGTCACATCGTCAGTGTCGTTCTCAGATACCCATTCTTCCGACCTTTCAACCCACACTTGTGCGGACCGCGCCGCCGGGACGGCTCCACCCTCGGACATCGCACAGAGTCCCGCCGAAACAGAGTTCGCCGAAACAGAATTTACTTTCAGCGTAAATGACGGCCATTGGGGCATTATCCAAAGTTTGTCCTCTGATCCACAACATCGTCACTGGCCCGTCGGCGAGGATTTGGCGTGCCAACAACCGGCGCTGTCTGACAATCCATCGTCGCATCCCCCTTTTCTCTCGTCTACCTGGACGCCTGGTGCAAGGCTCGACCCTTCCCTGGAGTCCCCGCTCCCCGGCCACGATGACCCCCGCCTTCCTTCCCTGGCCGACCAGACGGACACTCAGCGGCTTCACCACTCAACCCCAACCCCCGTCCCCCCCTCCCCTCTCAGTCCCTCTTTGCTTTCACCTTCAAGGAGGTCCGCATCGGACTCAGACACACCTTCCATCAAATCGTTTTTGCCGCCTTTGAGTCTCCCTCCACTTCCACCCATCAGAACGTTGTTGCCGTCCCTGAGTCTCCTTCAACTTCCAACCCCCTGGATCACATCCCCAAGAATATATGACAGCTCTTTCGATGAAGATGTCTCGCACAGCTCGCGCTCTTATACTCCCGCATTCTACTCTCCCACTGTTCCTGGCAGCGACAGTGAAGCTCCGCTACGACGCCGGCGTTGTAGCGAAGCTCAAAGTCCATATCCACCGAGCCCGTTGGTTAGTGGGATCGTTGGTCAGTTGGCGAACTGGGATATGCAGGACAATGTCTCTGCTCAGGGTCGTGACGACCCAGTGCATCCACATCAGTCTCAGGATCTCCCTCGTTATGGCTCCGACGTACCGGTGGACGACGGGACTAAAAGTAGGTCACTTTTATGGGAAGGTCAACCTGAGGCCGAGGGCCCGAGCCAGTCCGACCCAGGCAAAAACCATCCTACCCCTCCTGATCAACCAGACCGCTCTGATGTTTATGACTTCGACAAGATCACAACTCATGACTTTAACAGAGGGATGGACTGGGACACATCCCTGTATCCCTTTCGAAGTAAGCAGTTTTCGTGGCACGAGAAATCCATGCAAGAAGGCCCAAGTCAACCCCATCCAGTTTCTCCGAAAACTGAACTCGATGTGACGCATCATGCTGCAGCAGCCCCCCTTCGCAAAGAATTCGTCTGTGACTTGTGTAGCCAAATTTTCATCACAAAACATGACTATCTGAGTATGTTGTTTTTCAACTAGACCTCTTCGAGTCGGTGAATTGACTTTTCTTGTCCTCAGATCACGTGAAATCGCACAATTTTGACAAGCCATATGCATGTTCGAATTGCAGTCAGAAATTCGGGACTGCGCATGTTCTGAAGCAACATCAGTCCAGTTGTGGGGTCTCCAGCAAGATGAAAGGTCTCTCTTCATTTTCGGGCGTGGTACCCGATGGCGGCTCTTTCGACGCTGTTCCCTCACGAAGTAATGCCCCTACTCCTGTGACGCCTTCACTGCAGTACACTGGATACGTCCCGCAACCGCTCCCGGGAAACACCTTCTATGTTCCCAAGACCTCGCCGCAGGATGGGGCAGGTAACGGCAGCGAGGGAGGCGGTGTGATCCAGGTGGTGAACACGGAAGACGCGGCAACCCAAGTCAACGATTGTGTGCGCCGCCGGTGCTTCAACTGCTGCACGACCGACACGACCACCTGGCGGAGGTCAAACTTCTCACCGGGAAAAGTGGTATGTACCTTCGCTCCTTTTGTTCTCGATGGATTTCATGTTGATGTGTAATTGGTAGCTGTGTAACAAATGCGAATTGTATGAGCGCACGCACTCGCAGCCTCGTCCAGACAGTTACCGGCCCCTCACAAGCGTGAAATAAGAGACAAGAAGCAGGAAGATACACACAGGAATGACCGGTGTGAGGAGGGGAGGGGAGGGGAGAGCGAAAGGAGTGAGGAGCAGGCGCTGGCTCTCCATTTTTCGGATGGTCGCCTCGCCTCGCCTCAATTTGTTGCCGGGGGACCACCAGTAAACTACAAAATTTTCTTACTGTTGTATGGAACGACGAACAAAGACAACTTAAAATCTTCACGCATTGGTTACAAAATTTGCTCTGGTATGACTTCTAGTTGAGCTTCGAGTTCCTGCACTGTTCCGCTGAGAGATATGGTTTCCGCCCTCATCTGCTCGATCGCGGTGCGGTTTTGCGCCGCTTCAATGTCATGTTCGTGGATTTTTTGTCCGAGCCTGTTGCTCGTGCTCGACGATGCGGTCATCTGTGGGCTATCGCCCGTCGGTATCGGCATGGCAGCCGACTTTGCTGAGACGCTGGCACTGCTGTTTCTGCGGTCTACAGGGGGTTTTGCGGGCGGCCCAGAGCGTACCGGACTTGCCGACGGTACGGGGCTCCCCCGCGACGAGAGATCATCGAGGGCAGCCTTGAGCTTGATGTCTGGCGGAATTTGGACATGTGTCTTTCGGGCCGCGGCTGCATCATCCCGGAAACGCACTGCTTTGTCAGCCAAGCCTACGATTTCCCGGCCATCCTGTGAGGATGCATCACAGTTGACGCCGTGGCCTTCAAAAGGATCGCCAAGGGTCTCCCCGGTGTCTTCATCCCAGAGATGCACTGTTTTGGGAGGAAGTTGAAGGAGACTGGGAGATCCCGACAATGATACGCTGTCGACCGACGTTATCTAAATGGAGTCAGAGTGCAAGAGAAGATGCGAGGATACAGACGAAACAGGATCCGGATGTTTAGGATGTGCACTGGTAAATTCCGCGTCGGCGGGGCTCTGGGTGTTACCGTCGGTAGGTTCCGCAATGGTGTGGGTTGAAAGGTCGGGAGACTGGGCATCTGCCAAGAATGACACTGGCGATGCGATGTCCGGATCCTTTCCATCTTCTGCCACTGGTTCACGCGGCTCGGGGGGAAGCGGCGGCGGCGCGTCCACCTCTCTTCCAAAGACATCGACAATGGAAGAAATGCAGAAACGGCGAGACTTGGAAAAACCCCCCGGATCGTCGAATTCGTCTCTAAGCCGAAAACATATCGACTTCAGAGACCCCATTACGCCACGGCATAATTCGGGAGGACGGCCGCCGCCATCGCCCTCTGTCTCCAAGGTTATTACGGATGCACTGAGATCGAGGACCGAGGCGCGGCTTCGTTCGCTGTCGTCGGCGGCGCAGTCGACGTCTTCGACATCAAACAAGGCTTCTTTCTCGATTTCTGCCAAGATGTCTTCGCCGGCCCACCCCAACGAGCCACCAAATCCACTGAAAAAGGCAGAAGTAGAAACTTCGAGCGCGTCTAGCACCAGCGACAGCGGAAGTGACAGTCTCGGCTCGATCACGGAAAGCACCGTCACGTCGGACGAAGGGTTCACCGACTATCTCTCGGACGAATCCGAGGCTGAGTTGCAGCGGCAGGCGGAGGCCAAGGCGGCGCAGTTTGCGCAGAATGAGGCGGAAGAGCTCGAGTTCAGACAAGCTCGTCAGGCCATGGCGAATATCGGGTTACGCCCACCCAAGTCGTGGACTGGGAAGGAAACGGAGAGGACTCGAAAACCGTGGTCGACGAGGATCTGAAGGGCACACTAGTACCTTGTAATATATATTCAGATTCCATCGACGGATCCTCTACATGCAACACGAGACCAACTGTCTGGACTGTAAAATAAACATGAGTCAGAAGCCCCGAGTGGAAGCTTACCCTCTGGCAATGATCCTGATCTGCGAGGCAATAACTTGCAGTCCGACCCGTGCACCAGGATTGTTGGATGGGACGACGAGCAAAGACGCGGTGAAAATCCTTTGATTCATGCACATTGGTCGAAATTTTCCTCGACTTTGACTTCTAGTTTAGCTTCGAGTTCCTGCACTTTCCCGCGGAGGGCTATGATTTCTACCCTCATCTCCTCGATCGTAGAGCGGTTTTGGGCCGCCTTGAGGTCCTGTTGTTGGATTTTTTGTCGGAGGGCGGTGATTTCGTCCCCCGTCGGCTTCTCATGCTCAACTTTTGTATGCATATCGGCTTTTGTAGATGAGTAAAAGTACACTGCTTACACGATGGGTGGAGAAAGATGGCGGATTGTACTGCGGGAACGATCCGTGAAGTGGAGACACAACCTTCCGCACAAAAATTAGTCCCCGAATCATACATATGCGAAACAACACGACTTACTGCTGGGCGGCAAGGACGCTTTCCGTCTCTTGTTCGCTGTCTTTTGATACGTGCGTACTTGTTGTTGATTTCGATTACTGTAGACCTGCATGAACATGTTGATGTCGGGGAAAAAATCAACACAGGTGCTGTCGAAGAGGAATTTCGTCTTTCGATCGCAAGATATCTTTGCTTCGCGACACGCCCGACAGCTCGCTTGGTCTTCCTCGATTATACAGTACTTCAGTGTTCGGCCATGTTGGCATTTACTACAGCTCTAATTTTTTTTTGAGTAAAAATCAGGAAGCAGAGACAGTCGCATACATCCGTGTTGTTAGAATTCCATACTTTGACTTCTTGGCTGCCAATCCAGCGCCCTTCAGCGGTCCGGGTACGAGTGGTGAGATATGCTATTTTGCGCCAAAAAGAAGCGATGGTGTCTTCCGAAATAGCGACGGGAGTGCTGAGGACGGGTGCAGTGCTCTCCGCCGAAGAGACAGTGGCCATGGCGGAGAAGAGGAAAGACTAGCCCGAATGACATATCCGAGCTTGTCTCTGATCCGAAAAGATCTCCGAAACGCATTCGTGACAGGTCACACGGAGCTGTGATGCGTGATATCGTTGTCTTTACGTTTTCTTTCTCCATGATGGTCGCACCTATGGCCGAAGCACCGAGAACTGAGGCGACGCCCATGAAGAGGTCAAACAATGAGAATTCCAAGTTCACCTGTGGCTCCGAGGATATCAATCGAAACGACAAATCTTTGACGAGCAACTGGACAACGGATTCGCTGCAGAAAAGAGGGCACTGGACAGGAGAATGGTGGAACCCGTCCATTAGCTTCTGAGATGAACCCGAGCTGCCGCCGATTCCCGTTAAACGTGACCGGTATGAGGTATGTTTTTGCCTTCTACATAAGAAAAGATTCAAGTTCAAGGATAACGAAATCTCATCTGCAGGGCTTGGTGTACATGTGCAGATTATCCTATACCGGTGGCCACTGAGCCTGCGCTCCGTGCCCTGAATCTCAGCGAACGAAGTGTATTCCGACACAATTTTCAAATGAGAAACTCTTTTGCTAGCTATCGACTCCACGTCCGGAAAATGCAGCACATGGACAGCGACGATCTGCTACTAGTCCGACAGTGGACAGTGCTATCGACTCCGACTGGGTCAAAGCTCGGTCTTGCACACAGAATAATCCCACTCCGCTCGGGGATCCGTGTCCTGCAGGTGGGCGCAAGCCGAACCCGCTGCCGTTACAGGAACTTCTCGAGCGCTCAGCGCCGTCCTATGTAGTGGCGGCCGGCGGCTAGTCTGTATGTCGTGTTTTGATCTTCAGAAGGCGCAGCGGACTAACCCTTATTCACGCCGTCGTCAAGAGTGCTCCGTGGCCGTCAAGGGCGCTTAAACGATTTGAGTGCCTCGTGAGCTGAAACCGGTGCTGGGAAAGCAGTCCTCTCGTAGACTGGGGCCAATGGCCAGCGGATGGCGCCCACCGCTGTCCACAGTACGTTGCGGAAGTGATCTGGTGTCACGACCTCACCGAGGAGGGGGCATCTGCGAATCGGGGGTTAACGGGAAGCGTGGATGCACTTACGGGACACTTACACGGAGGGGCGCTGATGGTCCTTCTCGGTACGCGATGCACGCCCATCTCCTTTCCCTTCTGATCTGCTTAGTATTTAGCTTCGGCTTATATACGTCCTAGCCCGGCTCACCATCGTGTATCTCCTTCGGTTGGCCGGCGCCTACAGGAGCGAGCTCGCAGTGCTCGTCGTGGCCGGCACCATTGCCTCCCGAGGCAAAGCGATGAACGAGGAGGCTCCCTCGCTGGTCAACTGCACGCCGTGCCCGGAGGTGCTGTTCCGGGTACGACCATCAGACCATCCCGCTCACTGTGGGGATACCGGGTTCCGCAAACGCCGCGCCTGCTCTATTTTTTGCTCACAAGACGCGTCGGGATGACGCGGATTGGCTCCCGGCCGTCCAGGGTGAGGCGGCTGCACGAGGTCGTTGGGGCGTGTCTCGCGAGTGCGGAGCGGGGGAAATGCACGCTGGCGCCCTCAGGTTCGCCGCGGAGACGGCCAGCAATCTCGACATCTGCAGGCTCGTCCGTAGTGTCTCCCGGAGCGCCGACCTTTGCAGAGCAGGCGAGGGGTAGCGGTAGCGCGCCGGCAGCGCCGGACGGTGCTGCCCAGGGACACAGAGACGAACTAGCCCGCTATCTCCGTAGATATAGCACAGTATGCTCGCAAGCGCGGGATATAGGGGTGGGTGAGATTTGGAGGTGCGGTTTGTCCTCGAGTCTCTGGCTTCTCGACCTGACGAAGGATTGTAGGTAAACCACTAGCACACCAAGTCCTTGATGGCCCGCTCCAGGAGCGGCGGCGCCAAATGACTACTGTCGGGGCGCATGTCTTGCCCCTGTAGGGTGATACCTATGAATGACCGGACATAATGGGGTTCTGTGATGTTACCTTGCTTATTACCTTCCTTAGTTTCTGGTGCACACTCTCACTTTTCGTGAACACGGCGTGATCCGACCCGCCATCTCCCGATGGTGCGCATGCATTTTCAACACAAACAAATTAATTAAAAACACAAGGGCCGTATGTGGTGTTGGTACTCCGGCTTCGAGCGTTTCGAGGCCAAGCACTGCTCGAGCAGATCTTTGTTACTACCTGATGCCTAACCGCCATACTGTTGCTAGGTAGATTATGCACCCATTCACGACATTTCTCCTGGTTTACCGCCCGCTCCCCGGAAACCGGAATGCTTGATTACTCGTCGAAAACCATGTTGTGCCCGCGGTAATTCACCCAACGAAAACCAGGACATTTGAAATTTGGGAAATATCAATGCTCGAGCCGTTGCAGGAGCCTGCCAGTGGAGCAGCGACAGTGGCGCACTGCAGAATTTTCATATCTCGACACCAGGTTGAACGTCCCGCAACACACGGGCCGTAACGCACCAGCCTGGCAGGTTTTTATTATTATTCCAAGCTCGACACAACAATTTTTCCTTTCATTTCTTGTGTAACATTCCGAGTCCGACTGAACAGTTGGGGAGACTTCCACAAAACTCACTTCAAAATCTAAGTAAGATCTCCGCCGACGTCGACGCAGTTGGCGCTTCCTAGTTGGAGTAGAGGCTATTCAAAGCCACTCAAATTTAAAATTTCCAGGGCAAGGTTTAACGAAACTGCAAACTGCTATTTTTTATCATGACGTGCTGCTCCACACCGGAATTCACATCCACGGCAGACATCCATACTTCGAGATTTTTGCTTCATTCAAGCAGGAGGTTCTCAGCAATGCATGCAGGAACTACAGCAGCATTTTCTACCGAAGTTCTACGATTAAAAACCTCGGACTTGAGTTCCAAAGTGGAACACGGCTCCGCAGCTCCACTTGCTCTGAGTCACAGGCCCCAAACTTTGAGAAAAAGAACTCGAAAAGCGGCCGAACGATTCGTAAACGGCATCCATCCTGATATTTTGGTAACCAACCGAGGCGCAATCACTATTGATGCCATCATTTTAAAGCTTCTTCCCCCACAAGCCACATTGATACTAGTCTCTCTAGACAGACGCTGTAATGAAAACCGGCTCGTTCCTCGCCCATTACAGTCTGTTAGTTACCGCGTCCGATAAGCGGCGTCCCATCTTATCACAGAATGATGGGTGATGCACGACCAAACAACCTATTTATTTCACGCGTCTTCTGGCTTTGGACGCGAATTTCGACGTGAAGAGTGGATATCCAAAGCTCACAAAAGCTTAGAAGTGGATTTTGGACCCGAGGGGAACTTTCCCGGGTCGATTCCCATACCAGGGGCTATTTTCGCCGAATTTGGTCATCAAACCCGTGATTTTTTTCGTTCACCTTGTTTTCATCCGAGATTGGCCAAGGACACCCCTGGACAGTAAATCAGCCATCTAGATGCACTTAAACTGGTAGACTTTACGAATCCCGTACTCTTTGCGGCCCTTGACGCGTCAAGTCGCGTCATGATATTGTCCACGTGACACGTGCTTATCTAATAACCCTGGACGCCTACTGTGATGGCGCGGTAACCACAGGACTACATTGATACAAGCGGCGGAAAAATACGGACCTCTGGCACCGCACCGTGCAAGGCGCATCGGAATCACTGAGCCGACTTGCGAGCCTAAAGGATCTGGTAATATGCCCTAAAGTCTGGAGCCATTCCGATTCACCGAACGGGCATGCTTTCGAGTGATAATATCGGCCGCCAAGAGGGTATCCCGCCTAGAACCGTCTACGATGCTGTCGGATTCAATTTCAAACCCGGTTTCGCCCCTCGAGCACTCCACACGGCTGTCTAGTCCAGATCCGAGCTTCGCTAGTTTAAATGTCGACGAGCAATGATAGCAGGCCTAGGCATCCGGTAAAGCGACTTCACGGCCTTTTTCCTTTCATTCGAGCCGAACATCCCGCCGGCGATTTAACGGCCAGCATCCGTCCTTCGTATGCCCCGCATCAATTTCCACGAACCTGTAAAGCCGGGCGATTGTTTCATTAGAGCTTACTTATTTTCAGTTTTTTTTTGTACTGGATCTAAAGCCTTTAATTGGCTATAAATTGTGGAGCAGCCAATCGGATTCGGTACAAAATCGTTTTGTACCACTTGCAAAGAAGCTCTACTCTCCGTTTTTTATTGGTGGCTATCTTCAATCTATACGTGGTGTGCTCATTTATCAGACAACACTCCAAACACTCCAAACCTATTAAAGACCGCCTCTCCTGTCGCTCATCGTTCATTCCAGATGGCTCGCTTCAATCTACACGCCTTCCTTGTCTTTGTATCCCTTGCAAACCAAATCCTGCACGCAGCTTGCTTGAAACCCTGCCCAGACACCTCCCAATCGGTATTCGACTTCGTTGTCGTTGGTGCAGGTGCTGGTGGAGGTCCTCTAGCTACTCGTTTGGTAGAGAGAGGATTCTCTGGTATGATACCCCCCTGGGAGGATTAAGGATGACGCTTGCTAATTTTTTATTCGCCAGTGCTCGTCGTTGATGCAGGCCACGACGTTGTTAATGTCAATACGACGATACCTTTTTATTTTATACGCGCTGTAAACGGTTGGTATATTATGTGGGTGAAGTATGACGCCACTCACTGTCAGTTTCAGATCCACAATTGGAGTTGAATCACACCTACGACGAATATCCACCGGGGTCAAAGTTCCCGCGTAATGATGTTTGGTGAGACTTCATCCCTTTTCACTGAGGATGGCCATGAGAATTGGATTTCAAAGGTACCCCCGCGCGCGCGGAATTGGGGGATCTACAGTATGCTTTCATATATCTAGCGTCCTTTCTACTTCCTCACACTCTGAAGGTTCACAATGCTATGGCGAATTACGTCGCGAATACGCAGGGTGATTTCAATAATATGGCGACTATGTTCAATGATCCCACCTGGTCATACAAGAACATGCGAAACTACTTCAAACGGATCGAACACAATTTGTATCTCAACAAATCGAACCCAGATCATGGCTTCGGAGGATGGTTGAAGACCAGCCTCAATCCTACTTCAATTCTTGAGAACCCGCGATTTGCAGGTATGAGCCGGCACTGGTTTAACGCGGATCTGACCCGTGTTGGTTGTAGATCCACAATTACTTGATATAGTCAACACTTTAGCGACTGCTGGACCCAGGATCGACGATGTTAACAGTGTCGCCAATGACGCCACGATTGGTGTCGGACCGCCCAGCTATACGATCGACCAACACCACAACCGCTCGTCTGTTCACGATCGTCTGGTGCATGCGAGACGACACGGGAACGGAAGGCTGGATTTTTCTTTGGATACGCTTGCGACCAAGGTGATGCTGTGTGACTCGGGATCGGGACGCTCGCCCGTGGCATACGGCGTTGAAATTGCGCCGGGAGCCGCATTGGCTGTAGCTAGCAACTTCAAAGGCAAGAGTCAGCTGAATACAGAGCTCATTACTGTCCGGCACGAAGTCATTGTTAGTGCCGGTGTGTTCCAGTCTCCTCAGCTGGTGCGATTTATCGATTTCTGTGGCTTTTCCTGGAATTGACTGCCTTTCAGCTTATGGTATTTGTGTATTCCTCTCCACGAATCTCAAGATCTTATGCGTTTCCTCAGCTCTCAGGCATCGGTGATCGAAAAGAGCTCTCCAAGCACGGCATCGAGTCCATTGTTCATCTTCCTGGGGTCGGAACCAACCTTCAAGGTTCCAGGAACACATTACGTCCTTCGCATTTATTAACAATTCATAAATGTAGACCACGACGAGGTCGCCAATATTTGGACCTTGAAGAAGAACCACACGCTTTTCAACGGCTGCGAAGTTTCATACACCCCGGAGGATGATCCGTGTCTGGAATTCTGGGCAGAATCTGAACACGAAAACCTATACTCCTTCGGGGTAGCTTTATTCTCCATGATGTTGAAAAGTGTGCCGACCCTGACAGAGCCGGATATCATGATTTACTGGGCCCCCGGCTACTTCCCCGGCTTCGTGCGGGGCTTTGCAGATGAGCTGGCAGATATTCACAACGCGCTTACAGCTGTGGTTCTAAAAGCGCACCCGTCCTCCAGAGGCGTGGTTCGTTTGACCGGAAACCACCCGCAAGACGTACTACATATCCAGAAACATCACTTTGAAGCTCCCGATGGCCGCAAGGATATCGTCTCCATCCGAGAAGCAATCAAATTCGCCCGGAATATCGTCGAACATCCAAATATTACCATGCACGTTGAAGCACAAGTGTTTCCTGGCCTCGGGTTTCAGACCGATGAAGAAATCGATGATCACATATTGGAGCATGTGTTCGGTATGTTCTGCGGTGTCCATCGGGTGTTCCAAATAACTCGTTCGCAGGCCACCATGCTTGCTGCACGAATGCGATGGGTCCTGATGGCGGTATGTTTTCTCAAGTCAATCCATACGAGATGGTCGAGTTCACGTATCTTAGATCCCAACGCCGTCTTGGACGGTGATTTCAGGGTTCGGGGAGTCGAAAATCTCAGGGTTGTCGACTTGAGCTCTTGGCCGAAAGTTCCCGGCTGGTTCGTTACTACGCCAACTTACATGGTTCGACGTCCGGGTTTGATAAAGAACATCCACATACTAAACCCCTTTCACAGATCTCAGAGAAAGCTGCCGACGTTATTACCGCTGCAGCAGAACGACGGGGGAATGCCGTGGTGATCCAAGATGGTGAAGTACAATGGGTCGCAGATTCCTTCGCAGATTCCTTCTAATATGAGCATTGTCGCGAATTCGTGAACATGTTTATGCACTGTATCGAACATATTATATTCCACTCAAAGGCACTTGATACGGTGCTTAAACACGCCAGCCACAGAGACAGCCGATTCGGAAATATTGCCACTCTCAGCATGTCCATTCAGAGATCCGTGCTAAATCATTGACAAAAATTCATTCACTACCTCGAAGTACTTGCCAGGCTCTTCAAAGAATGGCATATGAGTACTCTCCCGCAACTGTACCCACTTGGCCTTCGGAATGTTATGGAAAAAGGGTGCAACAGCCAAATCCTGGGCCATGTCCCCGAGGCCGTTAATGACCAACGTTTGGCACATTATGTTGCTTAGTTCTTCGATGATTGTCCAATCTTTCAGTGTTCCGGTGATCATGAATTCCGATGGACCGTTCCTGGAATCCATGAATAGCGGTGAGTAGGAAGGAAATCGAACCAGAGAATAAACCCACATGATGAGGTAGAGTCTTGGATCGTCAAGCAGGTCTGTGAACGACCTCCGCAAATCCGTGGGCCACGGTTTGAGTGTGCAGAGGTGGGTCTCGTTGAAACTCTGCATGGCGTCCTGGTATTCCTGAGAATATATAGTTCCGAAGCGCTCGTGCTCTTCAATAATCGATCGCGTCTCCCGCGGGGACGCCGCAAGCAACGTGTTCGTTCCGCGGGCCCATAACTCCATAGACGCCGGACAATTTGTGAGAACGAGATGTTGCAGCCCTGGTGTCCGTCTTCGGGCAGCGTAAGTGGCGGCAAGCATACCACCCCACGCATGGCCCAGGAGCGAAAATTTGGCTGCCACGTTGAAGTGTGCCAAAACTCCGTCGAGCTGGTCCATGAAGACTTCGAGCGTCCAAAAAGCGGAGCGTTGATCGGGGCGGGTGGAGTGTCCGCAACCGAGCTGATCGTAGAAAATCACGGGTATGCCTCGACTCGCGCATAAGTCACTGTGAGGGAGCATATAAGAGTGCGAGAATCCGGGTCCACAGTGTAAAATGACGACTGGGCAAGCCTCTGATTGGATGTCTCCAACTATCTTGTACCAGGTTCGGACGCCTTCACCACCGATAACATGGTCAATGTATCCGGTTTCAACCTTCGGGGAAGTGAGTGTAAAATCAAGGTCAGGCTGATTCATGGCGAATCCCTGTATCCCACCAGCTGGATAAAGGAGGAGAACGGGAATATCCTGAGCGTGGATTTGAGTGGTACGATCTTGAGTGCAACTGCGTAATGGAATCCCAGTTAGCCTTCGAGGTACGTCACGAGCGCTCGAACCAAAAGCATGAAGTATATGGCAGAAATCTACATACAAGTACCTAGCGGGTGTCGTTCAAGCATACAGTAAAATTGAACCAAGGTCACGTGATACGTGGTTGAACTTTTTCGAGCTGAATGGTTTTCAGCCGTGAACGTGTAAATAAGGGCCGTATGTCGCAAATCCGCAGAGGAATAAATGGCGCTTCCTTCTGATCAGCTCGTTACGTGCATATGTTTGAAATTCATACGGACCTCCGTGTCGCTAAGTGAGGTTTGTTGTACCGCGGCCGAGACGGATGGATACCGACTACAACGGAACTTTTTCAAGGAAAGATTTTCGTACATATTATAAAAGAGTGTTTGTTACATAAAGGAGACGGTGGGCCTCACGCAGTACCAACCCAGAAATTTATTGCACAGTAAGTACCGTATGTCAAATTCTAAATTGTAGTTAGACGGAGGGCGGAATTCGAGCCAGCTTTAGAAATTTGCAGTGCAAGCACCTCCGACGGGGCAAGATATATCGTAGGCGGGCACTCAACATGAGATCGGAGGAAATTACCAAGCGAACAGGGGTGATGCTGTCCATCATCGGCGTCGTTGTCGGATTATTGAATGTTGAGGCAGGTGTCACCGGTGGGGTCGGCCGTATTCTTCCCTCAGTCTTTTTCTTACCCGAGATGCAGACGGCTACGAATTTGGTAAGCGAGCGGTTTATTGGACGCGCTACCGCACTGGCAGGCAGTCGGGTTGCCTGGACGCCGCAGAGTAGGCTACCATTGCGCCCTGTTACGCCACGGGCAAACACGTATGTTGCTCCCCGTGAAGAAATGTGACACGGGTCAGGTCCCATGTTTACCTTCCAGAAATTGACCTCGTATTTGCGGTATTTGAACATCCGAAATCCGACGGGATTTTTTGCAGAAGGCTGGTCTTGACTTGATTTAAATGTGGTTATCGTACCTAGCTACAAATAGCTAAAGCAACAGTATGTGTACAGTGTAACATGAGCTATGTGGGAATAGGGTGGGAGCTCTTCTGGGGAATGAGAGGTAAGTACTACAAAGGAGGAATCAATAAGGAGGACAATCCAAGTTCAAGCGGGATCAGGATTATAATATGTCGCGTTTAAATTGGGACTTGGCCATTTTGGTGCGTTGTTTGGTTTTGAACATGAAAGCCTTTGAATTTAACATCCATGAAAGTCACCGGGCTACCCCAGGGACCCGCGCCGGTGAGATTCAATGTTAAAGCTTGGACCAGGTATATCGGCCCGGGTCTTGTGCTTGATCCGCAATTTCGGCATTACAGATTAACGATGCCCGTGATGCCGGCTTGATGATAAGTTTATGCCACGGAGGTTCGGCAATGTTCGGAAACACACGCCGCACATCACCGGCTACCTTTGGATTGCGAACTTGGGACTTAATGTTTATTTTCGGAACCTATAGTTTACTACACGTAAACGGTAGCTACATGTACAGTACCACGTAAGCGGGCAACTCCTTACCGTTTGAAGTTGCACCGAGCCTGTTGATTCGATTTGATGGTACGACCCGAAGCCGTTTTAGGTTTGATAATCATTCCGGCAGAGGCTCGCCTTCACAGACACTATGTAGGTTCGACGCGGAGTTGAACTGTCTTTGTGCAAATTTAAAGTCTTGGTCTGAAAAATGACACTCGGAACCCAAAACGGGGGGGCATTTTGAGTAATTGAGTTGACAAGCCATACAAATTCGGCGCATCTGAACTATCCACAACGCAGGAGGAGCAGCGCTCTGGAGAGCAAAAATACACACGATACCAGCAGTGAAAGTGTCAGCCGGAATCTCGCTCGTGAGAAAAAAAAATTAGAAAGCGAGGTTCCACTGTGACCCATCCTAGTGTAGAATCCGAAGAATCCGAAGTTAAAGGGAGTATCAAGAGGTAAGCTGACATCAGTTCAAGTTTCAACCTTTGCACAAGATAAATTTCGAGCCGCCGCTGTGAGGAGCGACAGAAGGTCGGCGACGAGAGGCGGCTCCATGGTTTGAGTGTGCTCAGGCTCTGGATCTCTGATACAGGTCATTTGTGCTCAACGAAAGCCTTAATCAGTTTCTCCGTAGCTGGAAGTGAAAACGGAGTAAGATGGTGAGCGTGCGAGAGCAGGCAGCTAGTCTCGTTATCGTAACGTTTGAAACGAAAAACGAAGCAAGCCGACAAACTACGAATCTGATCCGAACGATGACTGTTCATCGGGCCGTTGAGGCCATCCAGTTGCCCCGTCCGGATCGCACCTCCCATGGATATAGACATCTAACTCCGCTTGTGGCGGTAGGCGTATTGGGTCCGAAATTCCTTGCGGGGTGCCGAAGTCTTAAGAAGATTCTGGCAACATATTTAAGCCTTCTAGCCCTCTACCGTGGCCAAGGGCCGTCCTCTTTCAACTCCCGTCATCATGGCCATCCTCGTCACTCTAACTCTGTTACTCCTCTGTGCTGCCTTAGTTCTCAGAAGAGTGGGTGCTCGCGAAAAGGGACTTCCGCCGGGGCCACCCACTCTCCCCATTCTCGGAAACCTTCATATATTTCCAAAGGAATTTGCTCACTACAAGTGCGTACATACCGCCCTCTATGTCTGTTCCATGCTCAAGATTCACGCAGATTCACAGAATGGGCACGGAAATACGGCGGAATTTATTCAGCAAGTGTATCTGCACTCATCCCACATTCCATGACCCTGATTCCATCGCCTTCCTAGCTGAAACTAGGTCCGGGTACAGCAATCGTCCTCACCGACGCTGCTGCAGTCAAAGAAATAATGGATAAACGGAGTGCGACGACCTCGGACAGGCCATCCATCCACATGGCGGATCTTGTAACCGGAGGATTACACCTCGCGTTTATGCATTATGGTATGCATGCGTGTTCAACGTCTGGAGGTCAGTGACTAAAATAGTGTATCTATTCAGGTGATACTTGGAGGACGCTTAGGCGGGCAGCACACACCATTCTCACCCCTCAAGCCACTGCACGGCAACTTCCCATACAACGGGCCGAAGCGACGCAACTGCTTCATGATATTCTTTGTACACCCCAGGTTTGTTCATAATATCCTGGATACAATCCTGCGACTCTCAATATCCGTTTCTAAGTCTTTCTACAACCATATAAGACGTTACTCGAGTTCGGTCATTCTCTCCGTTCTATGTGGTAAACGCGCGCCGCGGTACGAGACACCCGAAACCACCGCATTCTTTCATGTCGAGCATGAATGGGAACTCCTTCTCGAATTTGGTGCCACGCCCCCTGTCGACATGATCCCTCTCTTGAAGCTCGTTCCCGAGCGATGGGCAAAATGGAAGCGTGATTGCAAGAAGGTTCGGGCGTTACAGAGGGCTCTGTATTTTGGCTATGTGGATGAGGCGGCGGAGAGAGTGCGTAGTGGGGGTGAAAATGGGAGCTATATCGAGGAGGTGCTAGCGAGGCAAGATGAATTCGGGATGGATAGGGAGATGACTGGGTTGCGTTCTCCCAGCGAATGCCGATATGAAACTAACGATACTCCCAGGTATCTCGCTGGCGTACTCATCGAAGGCGGATCAGAAACAACCTCATCTTATCTGAGCACTCTAATCCTGGCCTTGGTAGCTCATCCCGATGCGCAGAAGAAAGCGCACGAAGAAATCGATCGTGTGGTTGGTGAACATCGCATGCCGACCTTGGATGATCTTGAACAAATGCCTTATATTCGTGCCATAATTCTGGAGGTGAGTTTACTTTGTCTATAACTGGTTTACATAGGAGGTTACTGGCACATGTTTCTCTAGGCGCATCGGTTTCGCCCAGTCCTCCCCCTTTCAATCCCCCATGCAACGATAGCTCCGGAAGAGGTACTTATGACATTGACTTCCCTAACACAGTCAATGGTGACCGCATAAATACAGTACCAAGGCTTTATTATTCCCAAGGGTGCCACGATATTCATCAACACTTGTGAGTGCATGAAACCGAAAAATAGTAATACATTCTTCTCTCATCCTGTTGCAGGGGGGATATACCATGACCCAGGCAAGTCGCCTTCCTGTTCAACGTCTGGTCTAACTACTTTTTAGCGCTCTACGATGACCCGGATGATTTCATTCCGGAACGATATCTGTTGACCGAACACGGAACGAAGCCTGGCGTCGATGGGAGCTGCCTACGGGAAACTTTGGCATTCGGAGCTGGTCGCGTTAGTGCTCCCGATTTTCCATGAGCTTAAAATCCTAATGCCCTTCGCCCGGACAGAGATTTTGCCCCGGTGTTCATTTGGCTCAAAACTCCATCGTATGCCTTCCAGTTCCCTGCCAATTGCATCCCTAAACGCAGCGATCAGAATATCAACGCCATGAACCTCATCTGGGCATTCAACTTCGAGTTAGACATCGATGCGGAGGGTAACCCCGTCAAGGCGGATACCTCTGCTTACCTGAAGGTCGTACTCTTTCGTTATAAATTGATGCAATTGACCCTTGGACAGGGCCTTACGACCGGACCTACTCCGTTCAAGTGTAGAATCACACCTCGCACGGGGGAGAAGGCTGAAATCATCCGGCGCGAGTTCCTCGAAGCAGCAGACACGTTTTCGAAGTTCGAATACGGGATCAGCCCGGAGGATAAGGAGTTTGTGGCTAAGTCGCGGGTCTATTAGACTGCGAAACGGATTTACCGTAAAACCAAGTGGACTTTCTTTTTCATCAGTCTCTAACTAGCGCTATATCATTTAGGACTGTCAACCTTGCCCGTGACGGGCACGGCCGTAACGGGTAAACGGCTGTGTTGAAAATTTCTATCCTTCGGTCCTCATCTGAATTCGATCCATCTGTTCATTTGGAATGTCTCGGAGCTGTCGGTTAGCTGTAATCTTTTCTCAGAGGTCGATGTCGGAAGTCTGTGACCAATCAATAAAGTAATTCCATGCAACAGGATTTCTAGAAGGACTAGTAACCTAACCTTCTCTTTTTTCAAATGCTACATGATGGTACCAATTGCCTGCGATGCAACGAATTATCAAAAAGGACATGTATGAAATTCCTCCATCAGTCTCGGGTATTGCCATAAGGCCCATAATCGATACCACTTGACTGAAATCTTGAGATTTCGGGAAAGAAAATACAGCGAGGAGGTTTCCAGTACGTCCAACGGGACGCCTTAAGTATTAAATATCCGGAAGTACCCCATTCTAATGGCAGAAATTAGTCAACCGTTGTACAGCCGTTACGGCCGGGTGGGCCGTGGCCGTGCCGTTGACCTCCAGAGAAAACACCCTAAGGAACGGGCACGGCACCCTTGGCCATGGTCACGGTAAACAGCCCTAGTAGTATTAGTACGTCATGCACCTCATAGACCAAATACATGTATGTTGCCAAAAAGCTTGGTTAGAGTATGTTTGGAAGCCTTGTAGGGATTTATTTGACCCAGCCAATGTACGCCGGAGCTAGGTGAAAATAGTGCGGCCCAATGCGAGCTGATCGTTGCGGCCGCGTCGAGCGAGCGGGGGTTGCGCAGCCTTCAATTCCGCCTTCTGTAATAATAGTTTTGGCATACTAGTACCCGAAATTGAATAGTAGGGGGTCGGTTCAACCCAATGTTTCGTCAAAATGATCTCCTGACACATATATCTACCTGAAGTTTGAAAACTCACTGTTGTTCATAAAATCTGAAAAGTGCCGCAAAAAAAAAAAATTGAACATAGTCACGTGATGTGTGGTTCGAATTCGAATCGAGTAATTTAATTATAGTGTCACTGTACTTTCCGTTAGACTTTGCTCACCTGGGCATGAAATTAATTTCAGGTCTTCTTACTTTTGGAAAACCAGGATATAGGATGGCTCACACGGCCTCAGTTTCAGAGCGAACTAACTAAGAGCACGCCGAGAGTAAGTACATGTAGAGTTATGTAGGATAGAACTTCCATGCACTTGAACAGGTACCGGTACTCCGGTTTTCGCAAAGTCCAGTCTCAACTTTTATACCTGCTTCGCTCCTCCGTGTGATCCCATCAGTCGACTCGGCCCGCACCCGCATCTTGCCCGCATCTCCCTTTTCCGGTTCCACCACCATCTCACAGACTCGGCAGCCCGGTAGGTTTACGGCGATTCGGTGATCCTCGAAACTCCTCAAATCAATTCAGTACTGGGTGAATAGCTAGCGGCTCGGTGTATCACGATTTTTTCTAAGCATCTCAAAATGATTCACTAGTTCGATTTTCGGTGTTTTCCACGGTCCGACAGCAGAACATGTCCCATAGTACTAGGTATAGTGCTCCGATTGGCCTAGATCTTCAATATCATGTACTTGGAGGTATTCCAAAGCTACGGATCCACTGGCCGGTTCTACAGGAACATCGGAGTCGCATCATAAATCGTGATAATCTCGAACGCTATTTTTCATGGGATCGAGATTGGGGTCATCTCCCTTCTTGCGCGGACACAACGGAATATTGATCTCCGCGACAAGTTCGGCAGATAACTTTGTTAGGAAAACTTCCCGAGCTTGCATCAGATCATGGTGGTCGCAAATGAAGGGTCCTCAACTAAGGCTTTGCAGAATCTGCATAGTCTCGGCTCTCGGGGTACAATATTCCCCCCTCTCTACCGCGACAAGGTTCAACGTTCAACCGCGAGGCCTCTGCTGCCATTGCTGATCCCGGGCCGGTAATTCAAGTTGTCCCGTTCTGCTCGCTCCTCTTATGGGGGACCGGCAGATAAGGTAGTGTCCAGGGTATCATCTACCTCCGCTTGCAGGACAAAACACCGCGTATTGGGTCCGAATTGCGTTCATTTGTGGGGTGTACGGTCCGAAGTCTGAAGAAGATTCTGGCAGCATATTTAAGCCTTCCAGCCCTCTACCGTGGCCAAGGGCCATCCTCTTTCGACTCCCGTCATCATGGCCATCCTCGTCACTTTAACCCTGGTACTTCTCTGTGCTGCTTTATTTTTCAGAAGAGTGGGGGCTCGAGAAAAGGGACTTCCGCCGGGGCCACCCACTCTCCCCATTCTCGGAAACCTCCACATATTTCCAAAGGAATTTGCCCACTACCAGTGCGTACATACCGCTCTCTATCGCTGCTAGATGCTCAAGATTCATGCAGATTCACAGAATGGGCACGGAAATACGGCGGAATTTATTCAGCAAGTGTATTTGCACACATCCCACATTCCATGACCCTGATTCCATCGCCTTGCAAGTTGAAAATAGGTCCGGGTACAGCAGTTGTCCTCACCGACGCTGCTGCAGTCAAAGAAATAATGGATAAACGGAGTGCGACGACCTCGGACAGGCCATCCAACCACGTGGGGGATCTTGTAACCGGAGGATTACACCTGGGGTTTGCTCATTATGGTATGCATGCGTATTCCACCTCCGGAGGCCAGTGACTAAAATAGTGTATCTGTTCAGGTGATACTTGGAGGACTCTTAGGCGGGCAGCGCACACCATTCTAACGCCTCAAGCCACAGCCCGTCAACTTCCCATACAACGGGCCGAAGCGACGCAACTGCTTCACGATATTCTTTGTACACCCCAGGTTTGTCCGTATCTTGGATCCAATCCTGCGACTCTCAGTATCCTTTTCCAAGTCTTTCTATAACCATATAAGACGTTACTCGAGTTCGGTCATTCTCTCCGTTCTATGTGGTAAACGCGCGCCGCGGTACGAGACACCCGAAACCACCGCATTCTTTCATGTCGAGCATGAATGGGAACTCCTTCTCGAATTTGGTGCCACGCCCCCTGTCGACATGATCCCTCTCTTGAAGCTCGTTCCCGAGCGATGGGCCAAATGGAAGCGTGATTGCAAGAAGGTTCGGGCGTTACAGAGGCCTCTGTATTTTGGCTTTGTTGATGAGGCGGCGGAGAGAGTGCGTAGTGGGGGTGAAAATGGGAGCTACATAGAGGAGGTGCTAGTGAGACAAGATGAATTCGGGATGGATAGGGAGATGATTGGGTTGAGTTTCCCCAGCGAATGCTGACATGACACTAACGCTACTACCAGGTATCTCGCTGGCGTACTCATCGAAGGCGGATCAGAAACAACCTCATCTTATCTGAGCACTCTGATCCTGGCCTTGGTAGCTCATCCCGATGCGCAGAAGAAAGCGCACGAAGAAATCGATCGTGTGGTTGGCGAACATCGTCTGCCGACTTTGGATGATCTTGAACATATGCCTTACATTCGTGCCATAATTTTGGAGGTGAGTTTACTTTGTCTATGACTGGTTTGAATAGTAGGTCACTGGAACATGTTTCTCTAGGCGCATCGGTTTCGCCCAGTCCTCCCCCTTTCAATTCCCCATGCAACGATAGCTCCGGAGGAGGTACTTAAGGCATTGACTTCTTTAACACAGTCAATGGTGACCACATAAATTCAGTACCGGGGTTATATTATTCCCAAGGGTGCCACGATATTCATCAACACTTGTGAGTGCATGAAACCAAAAAATAGTAGTACATTCTTCTCTCATTCCGTTGCAGGGGGGATATACCATGACCCAGGCAAGTCGTCTTCCTGTTCAACGTCTGGTCTAACCAGTTTCTAGCGCTCTACGATGACCCGGATGATTTCATTCCGGACCGATATCTGTTGACCGAACACGGAACGAAGCCTGGCGTCGATGGGAGCTGCCTACGGGAAACTTTGGCATTCGGAGCTGGTCGCGTTAGTGCTCCCGATTTTCCATGATCCTAAAATCCTAATGCCCTTCGCCCGGACAGAGATTTTGCCCCGGTGTTCATTTGGCTCAAAACTCCATTGTATGCCTTGCAGTTCCCTGACAATTGCATCACTCAACGCAGCGATCAGAACATCAACGCCATGAACCTCATCTGGGCATTCAACTTCGAGTCAGACATCGATGCGGAGGGTAACCCCATCAAGGCGGATACCTCTGCTTACCTGAAGGTCATAATCTTTCGTTATAAATTGATGCAATTGACCCTCGGATAGGGTATTACGACCGCACCTATTCCGTTCAAGTGTAGAATCACCCCTCGCACGGGGGAGAAGGCTGAAATCATCCGGCACGAGTTCCTCGAAGCAGCGGATACATTTTCGAAGTTCGAGTACGGGCTCAGCCCGGAGGATAAGGAGTTTGTGACCAAGTCGCGGTTCTACTAGACCGCGAAACGGATTTACCGTAAAACCAAGTCGACTTGCTTTTTCATTATAGCGCTATAGCATTCCATAGTACGCCATACAGCTCATAGACCAGATACATGTATGTTACCAAAAAGCTTGGTTAGAGTATGTTTGGAAGCCCAACCAAGTGTAAGAATTTCTTTGACCCAGCCAATGTAAGCCGGAGCTGGGTGAAACTACCGCGGCTCAATGCGAGCTGATCGACGCGGCCGCGTCGAGCGAGCGAGCGAGCGTTGCGCTGCCTTCAATTCCACCTTCTGTAATAATAGATTTTGGCATACTAGTACTACGTCTGCATTGAACCCGAAATTGAATAGTAGCGGGCCGTGCCGCTTGCCCGCCTTGCCCGCTTTCTCACATGTTGCACAGCCATCACTACGCTTGTCCTTAGCCATCATCATCTTCTGGTCTACGAGACAGTCGTCTATTTCTAGAAACCAGTTCTGCTGCCTTCTCCGCCGGATCTCACAGCACATCGAGCTTTATTCTTCCTGGCGCCAAGTTACGCCTCGGGCGTCATGGTCGCATTTGAACGGTAGGCGCAGTTACTTGACCATCTCTTCTGTTGGCCAAATGTCATCGGAATTCCGAAAGATACAATCGAAACTGCACCCGTCAGTAAGCCATATGTATGCAATTAGCACATGTGGAGGAGAGAGACTCGGAAGTGAGCAAATTCTCAATAACTCATAACAAATTCAACCTCAAATTGACATGGGATAGCAATTTTCAGCTACAGGCCTACTTTTGCGGTCACCCTGGTTGCTTTTGTATCTCCTACGGAACGGAGAGTTAAGTATCGATCTTGGACTTGGATTTACGAAGCATGTCCCGATTACCCGGCCGGCGCCCATACCTTGACACCGAGGCAAGAAACTCTTGTCCCGATTATCCGACAGCCATCATACTTTGGGACTCTGTGAGTAAGATTCTATGTACATGCCGTAGCGCGGCCAATTGAATCATGGTATGTCCCAACCACGCTTTATTCTCCGGGTCTCTCAATTTGAGTCATCGCCCGGAGATGCACGGGGAATTTGAACCCGAACATGTTTCGAACCTTCTCGCTTTAAAAGGCGCGGGTTTCCATGCAAAGCTCACTCAGTACAATGGCACCCGCACCTCGTCCTTTGAAAGTTTCCATCGTTGGCGGAGGTCTTGGTGGGCTGACTGCCGCTGTGGCACTCAGACGGAATGGCCACCATATCCGCGTATGCTCTCCATTTAAGTCAACCCACGCGCCTTTGACGATCGAGCTTCGTTCATTCCCAGATATTCGAATCTTCTCAAGTCAAGGCAGAAATCGGGGCAGGCATTGCGCTCCAAATCAATGCTTTGCGTGTCTTGCGCACCCTAGGTTTTTCCAGAGAGAACTTGCAAGGCATTGACTTCGATGGCGTACGCTGAACTTACTTGTGCTTCTATACGCAGCTGTCTAACCCCCCTCCGCAGGGAATAGTGTTCGACGCGCAAACTGGAGTAGGCACGCCGCGTCCGTGGCAAGTTCCCAGGAATGGAGACCCCGAGCTGCATGTATGTGTGTTTACACAGAAACTCTTGAAGAAATTCGGTTGAACACAAACAGGATGTGATGTGCCTCAGAAGCGATGCACACGACGAGCTCAAACGCCTCGCAACTGGTGAGGGGGACGGTCCGCCTGTGCAACTCCATCTCGCTAGCAAAGTCGTAGCCTGCGATCCAGATGGCTGGGACGGTCACGTTGGATACCGGAGAGATCATCCTGTCGGACCTTGTCATTGGCGCCGATGGAATTCATGTACGTGGATCTTTCTTCCCAATATCATTAATTTGACATCGTGAAGTCCGTGGTGCGGACGAGCATTCTTGGCCACCCTGAAAAAGCCCCTCCCTCCGGATGGACCTGCTTCCGCTGCCTTTTCGATGCGCTAGACTTGAGTAAACTCTCCGGCTTTGAGTGGGTCACAGAAGGACTGAACGGGGCGCGCGCGGTGGTATGGAAAGGAGACGAGTCGTTGCGAGTGTTTTTCCTTTACCCAGTCCGCGATGGCACGATCATAAACTTCGTCGGCTTTTTCGACGACCCGGACCAAGGCAAGCCAGGCGAGTGGGATCCATAACTATCATTCGTGCAGTACATACTCACACAACTTTAGGTTGGGTCCCGACGGCAACGCGAGAGGATATTCTCGAGAAGTTCCAAGACTTCGACCCCAAGTTTCTGCGTCTCTTCGATCTCCCAGTGGCTAGCCCGATTCTGAAGTGGCAGTTGAAAGCGCTGCCCCATTTACCTACTTGGATCCGTGGGCATGCAGCGCTTCTGGGAGACGCCGCCCACGCCACGCTCCCGATGCTCGGCCAGGGCGCAGCGATGGCAATCGAGGAGGCCGGGGCGCTCGGAGTCTTGCTTCCCCTCGGGACTACGAAGGCGGAGGTACCAGAGCGGCTTGCAGCGTACCAGGCGCTCAGAAAGGAGCGCGGAGAGTTTGTCAACACGGAGGCTGTGTCCGAAGCGGGAGACCCGGCTAAGCGCGGACTGTATCTCAGATGTACGTGATATCGGTGGCCGCTGACGTTCGCTCGCTGATAGAGAGTGTAAGCCCGGGAGATACAGGACTTGATGTTTGAGCACGACGCGATTCAACTCGCCCAAGAATACTTCACCACACATTTCAGTGGTTGAAACGAAGTTTACTCAAGCCGGGCCGTTGGCTCAACCCAATGATTCGCCAAAGTGGTCTCCTGAGAAGTATGCTGAATGTACTCCTGAGATAAATATAACTACACTAATGCTGTTGTTCGTAAAATCCGAAAGTGCCTCAAGAAGAAACTGAACATAGTCACGTGATCTATGGTTCGAATTCGATTCGAGTAATTTTTATTATAGGTTCACTGTACTTTCCGTGAGACTTTGCGCACCTGGGCATGAAATTAGTCTTAGGTCTTCTCGCTTTTGGAAAACCAAGACCCACCTCAATAGCGACCTAGAGGCATAGGATGGCTCACAGAGTGCACCAACTAGGAGCTGCTCCCGCGCCGAGCAGAAGAATTCTAGTATAGGATGGAATTTCAATTTTCCATGCACTTGGACAGGTATACCGGTTTTTTTGGCATATCCCAATCTCAACTTTGTACTTACCTGCTTCGCTGTCGGCGGCCTCCGGGTGATCCCATCAGTCACCTCGGCCCGCACCCGCCTTGCTCTTTTCCAGTTCCACCACCATCTTATCGACAGCCCGACAGGCCCACGACGGTTCGGTGTCTGCAATTGCATCCTCGAAACTCCTCGAATCGATTCAATCCTATAGCTAGCGGCAATCTCCGCTACTAGTGACGCGTTTGGACTCCTCGACGATCGCCACGTAGTTCTGGCAGCTCTTCTAATTCGGTTCTTCTCGCGTCCTGGCCCGTACGATCCCTGGAAGCCCACTAGATGAGTTGAGTGACTCCAGTTGCTCGAGTACAGGCGAACACTCGAAATTGCATCTTTGAAAAAGACAAAGAAAAACTAGAACGACACAAAAACATTGCTCATCGTCCAGAACCCATTCTGCCACCGGATAGAAATATGCTTTTAAGCTAATACTCGATGTGTTCGGGCCGGTTGTAACGGCTTCGCGTTTCTCTTACTCACTCTGAAGTCCAAATGCTTGCTAGCTGCTTCTTTTTTTCACCTCTTCACGCCTTCACAAACCTTCACGAATCCCCATATATGTCCTCCCCATTGGCGTCGCATGCGGGGCCTATGCGGCGGTTGGGATTCGATATTGATGGGCTGTCTCCTGGAGTTCGACACCAGTCAAGCAAAAATCTCTATTGCCATTGCGCTTCCTTCCATACGCACTCTTCGCTTCCAGCAAGAATATATATATTGGCGACCCCAAGCCGGACGTTCCTTCGTCATCTCTTTCCTCCGAACCGACTTGAATGGATATCGATATCGAGCGCGAATTTGTGCGTACCGTTTCCGTCTCGTTTCCTTCCGCTAATAATGTATTCCAGTGTTCCGATTTCAAGTGCTGCGACGTGAAGCTATCAGACCTCCACGAGCTCTTTAACCATCTCGAAACATGCCACCAAGGCGGTGATATCTTTTCTGCACCGTGCTCGGGCCCATCCTCTACCTACGGCGCTTTCTCAGAGTTTTTTCAACTGCCAGGGTGTCCTTCGACTTCGCCGCTGCCAACGCTGAAGCAATCCAAAAGCCTATTCACGCGCGTACCCCTTCAGCTCGTCCCACCTCCTTCTCCTACCGTTTCCGATTCCTCGTCCGCGTCTTCTTCAAGCTCAACATCAGAGTCTTCTTCCGCTTCCGCTTCCTCTTCCTCCGAATCCGCTGCATCCTCTTCGTGCTCTCAGAAACAGATCAACTACCCTTCTATACAAACGCGCGACAAAATTTACACTCCCGTCGCCATTCCTCCGACGCTGCGGCTGGACCAGCCCCAACCCCAAGCGGGCGCGGTATCCTGGGCCATACCAGCGCCGTCCTCCTTCTGGGCTGCCTACCCCAATGCGATGGGATACGGCTACGGCTACTACATACCAGCCGTGAATATGCCTCACCTTCCGCCACCACCACAACCACACGCTCCTGTTCCCCTTCGACCAATCACACGAGCGCCTCCCCCGCCCAATGTCGAAGTTATCGACGTAGACGTCGTCGCGTCGCCTCCCAGTGCCTCCCCTCCCATCTCATCCGGTGAATCTGCGCCAGCACAACCTCCGTCCGAGATTTCTGAAGCGCCACCACCACCGCCTGCGTTGGACGCTGAGGCCGCACACGTACGTCCAAATTCTCCCCGGCCGCGGGAAAAGACACCGTCCACGGCAGATCGGCGCGCCGCGGGGACTGCACTCGTCACATCGCTCAGGCGGCGCTTTTCCAGTCGCCCCATCGTGCTCCCCCGGACCGGAGGCGCGTCCAGCGCGTCGAGTGCGGCGGATATCGGCGGTGCGGGCGGCGACGGCATGCAGGTTGACTCGGAGGTTGGCGGCGATGTACCGCAAGCTGTGGGTGGTGGTGGAGACGAAACTTTGGAGATCCAGAACACACGCACAGAAAACGAGGCTCAAGTCCGCCAAGTCCCGAAGGAGCACGACAACGAGCCGGAGGAGCGCGAGGGTTGGACCGAGGACGCTAACCTCGATTTAGCAGCGCCGCCCGCGGAAGAAACCCCCGATTCCGACCCCCCTCTCCTTGCCAAACCGCCTCTTTATCTGCATGGGAAAGAAAAGACTTTCGTTTGTCCGGTAACTCAAATCGTCATATCCCCTCGTCCGACGTATTAATCGCTCACTTCTTCAACACAGGTCCCTCACTGCGTCAAGGTGCGCTCTCTCTTCCTCCCCCCATCCCTCGCTCAGCGCCGATTTTGATTTTCAACGTCCAACTATTCCCTGCAGGCGTACCTCAACCCAGGCGGCCTGCGCTACCACGCGAGAAGCGGCACCTGCATGATGGAGAACGGCCAGCCGTGCGCGGCGTCGCTCGCCATCGTCAAGGGCGAGATGATAGTGTGTCCCACGGCGGCGGCTGAAGCGGCCGCGAGCCCCGCGGGGCGGCGCGTCCGCCAGTCCGTGCGCTTGGCGTCTGCATCTGCGTCTGCGCCTGTGTCTGTGGCTGGGAGTAAGAAGGCGAATCCGAAGAAGGGGAAGGGGAAGGAGAAGGTTACCGCCTCTTCCGCGCGGCGAAAGCGTCCTTCGTCCTCTCCCCCCGTCGCCGCCGCCGCCGCCGCCTCGCCCGGTTCCTCCTACGTCAGCGATTCCGAGATGTCCGACGACGACGATGAAGACGACGACTGAGGCTCTTCATCTTCACTAATCCCACACCGCTGCCGACGTTCAATGATTCTCGTTTTCACGCTTGTGAGTGCGATTCTTTTTTTCTTTTCTTTTCTTTAGCGCTTAGCGTTGGGTTTATTTGCAGGCTGAATCGAATTCGATATCGATCCTCCGTACAGTACCATAGCATGCCGAATTACTGGCTACCAGACCCACCTTGAACAACATACTCCCGACAGTGCGTCGCATAGCCCGTTGAAGTCGTTTTATCTGGCGAGGCACAAATCATAAGCTTACAGATGCGAAGCTTCGTAGAGTGTACTTACCTATCACCAGTCGTTGTTAGATTTTGCCACCCATAAGTGCACATTCGTACATGCTATCCTACCTACCGCAGTTTGAGTGTCGATAATCTGATTCAGATTTGAACCACATATCACGTGACCTTGGTTCGATTCATCTGTCATAGTCCGACCCGACCCTTGCATAGCGCCCCCCACGCCAGAGACCCATCCGGCTCTGATCCAAGTTGCTAAATTTGAGGAACTTCCCCTCCCATTCTCACATCTGTCAGACGAAGAGCTTGAAGAACTCTTTCCTCGCCCTCCGGTCAGGATCTTTTCCCCCCAGATAAAATTACCGCCTGCTTCTTCCAATCCATTCGCGAACACCGATCCTTTCGATCCATTCTCGAACGCCGAGCCATTCTCGGCCGCCGTCGAACAGGCACATATCGAAGACGTCAACTTCCTACTCCGGCAATCGGGTGTTCGATTCGTTCCCCCTTTTAGACACTTTTGACGACAGTCAATGTCTAACCCCTCGCACCAGCACCAGTCCAGCCGTCGCCCTCGTCGATCTTCCATCTCTGATGGTAGCTCTTCCGATGAGGAACCCGCTTCCCAGCCCTCCGCAGTAATGATATCCTCCTCCTCCTCCCAGCCCAGCTCAAACGTTCTGTTGGAGCAAGTCGAACAAGATCTCGACCGCCTGACCCGAAGGCGCCCCCGCCGCTCCACCAAGCCGCACAACCGCGTTTGCAGCATTTGTAGAGCCTGAGGAGGTTGGAGAGCATGAAGTATTTTGACACTTTAGGGATACTTGTCGATAATAGATGACTGGCAGTTAAGGTCAACATGCGAGGGGATCTGTATTTAAGTACGCCGACCCTTGCTGGTCATTATCGAGGTGGTCCCGGACGGTTTTACCAAAGGCTCGGTTGCGTAGCTTATTTCCCGGTAGCCCGTCTTCTTCGACGTTGTGCTACTCGCCGTCCAGATCCCTTCCATGGAATCAAGGAAACGACAACGTCAGCGGTCGCTTTGCGAAGGACTATTAATTATATATGCCGAGAGCGCTATATTCGCGCTGATATTTTTTTAAAAAAAACTGGATCCAGCGTTCCTTGTATTTGCCGAAGTTTCGGCGGCCGCAGCCACTCTCGGTTCACTGTTTGCTGAGTGGAGAACGGGGAGCCGGTCCGACGGTCCGATCCGGGAGACTCAACTCAATCCCTTCCGTTATCAAGGCCGAAGAACAGTCAGCGCCCTTAAATGCTCAGCTGGAAACCTCGTTGAACATCAAAGTCCGACGACCGCAACTTAACCAGATCAACCCGTATAACATTCGCGCCGTAGATACACATCTGACTATACCCCCAGCTTAGCACGCTGTGGAAGGAAGGCCGAGACGAAGACACGTGAGGGTGGAGCTCTGGCGAACGTTGAGAGCGTCTTCCTGGGAGGCGCCTCGACGCCTGGGAGTCTTGAGGGAATCCGCAGCTTTCCCATGAAACCAGGACCAAGACCACGACACTTCTGCCCTCAAAAGGGCCGTCTGAAGTCATATCCTTACTTTTGTGCTCATTAAACCCTACGAGCACCGCCAAAGTAAAGGCCCGTACCACACCCGCGAAGAAACTCACGAAAAGCGGGGATGATTTCAATATATGTAGCTCACAATCGGAAGCTGCTCACATCATGTAAAAATATTCACCGACTACTCTGGTAAGTCTTCGCGAGAGACAATCCGCAACACTCTTCCACAACCCATGATGCTGGTTCTTTCTCCTAAGCCTTCCAGGTTTTCAACGTGTATAGCGACTCCGGAGGAATGACAGTTGGGGAAAGCTACAGATGTCAGGTCCAGAAACAACGCAGACCGGAAAATGTACCCATTGTAAGACCAGTTCCACGATCTGTTGTATTGAATTCAAGGATGTCTCACTAGTCGCGGTCAGGATTACGGTCTTATCCAAGTATTTGGGTGACGATTCGTAATATGTGCGTTGACCGGTACTTTCGTCTTTCACTAAGATCGCAAAGATCCATGAATGTCCGTTGGACAAACAAAAACGGACAGTGTTTTGGCTAAAGAAGGGTGATTTGAACACAGCGAAAGAACAACATTTGTCGGAAGGATTACAAACCCGGTGAGCTCGCTGAGAGCAATTGCCTGTCCAACCGCTTCAGGCATGTGATGCGAAAGATTAGCCACCTTGTCTGTGCGCCTCGCCCCGACGAGGAAAAGACGGCCGTCTGCCAACTGCAAAATCCCATCACGGGACGCGTCGACACCGAGAAACCGAGCTGAGATTAATGATATTTCATAAAAATGGGAAAATACATGAAACGATGCATGCATGCCTTTGTTGTCGTCTTGATCTAGATATTGGACGACGCCGTAGTCGACATGTCCGGTCAGCCATGCTTGGAAATTTGTGTCCGGGTTGGAAACGACGATACCGTCGCCAGTGGTAAGCCTCATCTCCGGGAGAATCGCAACAGAGGTATCGGCGTTCCTTCCTGATGTTATTTTGGCCATGGAGAGCAAGGAGAAGAATACGCAATCCAGCTGCAAACTAAGTAGGAGTCAAAGAATGACTTCGGCCAGGCTGGCAACTCACATCCATATTGACGTGATCGTATATTTCGATTAACCGGGCTCTGAGAGACGTAATCTCCTCGGGAACCCCGTGGACGTTCACTTCTGAGAGCAACGCGGTGATACCTGCCGACTTTAAAACTAACATCTGGCCTTTTACGCCCAAGAGTTCGAGGGTCTTCGTCAGAGAAGAAAAGCTGTAACGCTGGGGCGGAACTCCATTAGCACGAAGATGATCAGAGAGTATTGAGGGCGCACGGGTTTTTTAACATCCCCCAAGATAGTCTCCAGGTTACCGATGTGCTCCATGACAGTGTCCAGCTCGCCTTCTGTTCAATTCCTCAATTCCCTCGAGCTCCTCGCGGAGCAGAGCCATGTGTTGCTTGAGTCGATGAAGCTTGCTGACGTCAACTGGGTCGTCGTCCAAGCTGCGCTTACGTTTATTCCCAGAACCAGCGGTCGTACTGGATGGCCCTTGGGATGGCATAACGAGTAAGTGAACGAATTCAAGTTGGCATCAGTCGGATCACGGGACAAGGCGTGATCACTGATCAGAAAGATCCTTTGATCGCCGATGATTCCCGTCACTGCAGAACCGGCAACCCCGCCAGAAAAAGGGGTTGGTTTGCCCAGAAATGGTCCCAAATTGCGCAGGGTTTCTATCCCAATGATAGGCGGAATTAATCGGTCACACGACAGATCCACTACTTCTTCAACACAGGTCCCTCTCTGCGTTAAGGTGCGGTCTCTCTCCCTCCCCATCCCCTCAACAGCGCCGATTTTGATTTTCAATGTCCAACTCCCCTCCGAATCCAGGCGTACCTCAACCCAGGCGGCCTGCGCTACCACGCAAAGAACGGTACCTGCGTGAGGGAGAACGGCAAGCCGTGGCGGCGTCGCTCGCCATCGTCAAGGGCGAGATGCTATATCCCGCGGCGGCGGCTGGAGCGACCGCCGCCACCCGCGGGGCGGCGCGTGCGCCGGTCCGTGCGCATCGCGTCTGCGTCTGCGTCTGCGTCTGCGCCTGTGTCTGTGGCTGGGGGTAAGAAGCCGAAGAAGGGGAAGGGGAAGGAGAAAGCTGCCGCCTCTGGATCCGCACGATGAAAGCGTCCCTCGTCCTCTCCCGCCGTCGTCGCCACCGCCACCGCCACCGCCGCCGCCGCCCCCTCGCCCGGTTCCTCCTACGTCAGCGATTCCGATTCCGAGATGTCCGGCGACGACGATGAGGAAGACGACTGAGGTTCTTCATCTTCACTAATCCCACACCGCTGCCGACGTTCAATGATTCTCGTTTTCACGCTTGTGAGTGCGGACATTTTTTTTTGCGTGTCGGTCCGAGCGCTTAGCGTCGGGTTTCTTTGCAGGCTGAATTAAATTCGATATCGATTCTCCGTACCATAGTATGCCGAATTCCTTGCTACCGGAACCACCTTGAACAACACATATTCGATATCGATTCTCCGTACCATAGTATGCCGAATTCCTTGCTACCGGAACCACCTTGAACAACACATTCCCGATAGTGCGTCGCATGCCAGTAAAGCTTGGTCTGCCACACCCGTGACCCGTTTCATTTGGCGAGGCACGAATGATGAGCTTAGAGATGCGAAGCTTCGTAGAGTCTATTTACCTATTACCAGTCGTTCTTAGATTCTGCCACCCACAAGTGCACATTCGTACATGCTATTCAACCTACCGCAGTTTGAGTGTCCAACTCAGATTTGAACCATATATCACGTGACCTTGGTTCGATTTTCTTGGTTCCGCGTTTGCCGCGTTTGAAGAACCTGAGGAGGTTGGTACGCAGAGGGGATTTTGCCACTTTATATTGGGAGAATTGTTACTAAGAGACGAGCGGCAGTCAAGGACAACATTTCGGGGATCTGTTACGCCGATCCTTGCCGGTCACTAGTCGTGGACGGTTTCCATAAGCAGCATGTCGCTCTGTTGCGTACCCATATTTATGGGTATCCCTCTACATACATGGACAATGTGAACAGTGATTCAGGGCATTTGCTTAAGATACGAGTAATAATGATCTTCAATGCTCCCGGCATCCTCTGGTCCATAACTGGATCCAGCTCTTTCCGCCCTGGATTACCGGTCATTTACGCTCTCTTATTTTTCACTTGAAGCCGTGCCTTCTAACCCCGGACTTTATTTTAAGTACATACAAGAACGCGGTGGGGCGACCACTTCAGTTACATCTGAATGGTTCGTTTGACATGAATTAGAGTCGTTCACGGTTCCCTTTTTCCGGCCCTTTTTCAGTTCCTTTTTCACTCCCTTTTTTGTTTCAAGCTCAGAGAATAGTTTGATCAACCTATCACCTATTTAGCATTTGGGTATCAGAAATGGGGTTTGAATTGAATGTATGGTCAACCTACAGTGGATCTAGTATCTACTAAATGCAAGAAAAAGAGAGCAAAAAAGGGAGACAAAAAGGAGATCTGATCGGGGGGGGTTCACAGTAGCCCTTTTCCCTTCCCTTTTTCACCCAATTTCCACCACTTTTGGACTTGGGCTCGGTTTCTTTTCCCTTTTCAAACCTTTTTAGATACAAAAGTTGAAAAGGGAAAAAACCCGGGCCAAAAATAAAGGAATCTCGAGAAGTGAGAAAAAAGGGAGAGAAAAAGGAGTGGAAAAAGGGCTACTGTGAACGACCCTATTAAGTTTGGCAGCATGATCCCACCAATGCTTTGCGCCAGTAGTATCATTAGCTCTGTTCCACAACAACGCATGAGCTACAGCATCCTGCGCACGGATTCACACTCTGTCCTCTTCAGATAAGATATTTATGCTGATTCTACGGGAAGTACGGTCGTTCCGCCGCCACAAATCGTGTTCCTACTCGTCTTCTTTTGACGGCGTCTTCGCTGTCCCTCTTGCTGAACGCGCCGAGGGTCCGGTGATACTGCATCACTTATGTTGCTGGATGAGACCTGGCTTGCTCTGGTACATTCGCAGATTCACTCGAGAGAAAAGGTACTCTCCATTGACTTTTTACGGTGTTAGATAGCTTTTGAAGCAGCATTCACAACGAAGACGCGGGGCAAAAGTGGTGACCATGGCAAGACTGGGAATTGCACAGAAATAGTGTGAGAAGGTGAACCAAAAGTATCGACGGCGATCATTTGTGACGGAACTTATCGGAAGCAGAGCCGTTGGTCTGGGTCAGGAAGCCTTCATCTATAAAGAGGAGGACCCCGATAATAGATAGACCTCCGTTTCTCCCCATCGCACAAGCAAACAAATAAAATAAAAAATGGAAGGGGCCTTCATCGACGCTACTGAAGATTCTCCCCTACCCAAGCCCCAAATCCCAAACTGCCGTCAGTCGTCTGTCATTGACTGCTCAAGCGGCGCAACGATCTAAATAAATCCCTCAGAGTCCGATGGATGCACCCTTGTCGTCGACATCGTTCTGCGCTCGTCCGACGGAGTCCTGCACGCAGCTCACTCGAAGAACCTGGAAATGTACAGTGAGGGCTTTCCGCCGTCGGCCCTGGCATCCGTGTCTCGCGATGTCGAGACTGCCCAGCCGGAAGTCGTGCAGATGACCGAACGGTCCGATATCCTCGAACTCTTACTCAAGTACATGCACCTTCAAAGACAACCGGACTTGAGCCGGCGCAAATTCGACACCCTAGCTGGCCTGGCGGAGGCTGCTGAGAAATATTTAGTTTACTCGGCAATGGATGTGTGCCGAATTCGCATGGGGTGAGTTCTCTCCTTGCCCATCTGTTAGCTAGTGTGGAATGAATTGAAACATCGTTCTTTAGCCTCCACGTTCTAGACCACCCTGCGGGAGTTCTCGCGTACTCGATCAAACATGATTACCCCGAGCTGAGGGACGTTGCCGTGCCTCTCACCTTGACGATGCCATTAAGTAATATGAAAGTCCTTCTGCAAGATGCTCCATATGCATTCATTGCTTGGGTATGGTTACATCGACCCGCTACTCGCTGTCTAAGCATGATTGACACTTGTGGCCAGGCTCAATACCGAGAAGGATTTATTGAGGTGATGCACTCCTCATTAGTCCCTACGGCAGTGATCCTACACAGGGGAGGGATGAAATCGTGTGGCGTATGGGGGGATTTTTATTGCGCAATCCTGGAGCGCTTCAGCTTGGATTCCATTCGGGAGTTTTCGAGTTTGATTGATGAACACAAACACCAGCTGGATGGGTGTCACCAGTGCACTGTAAGGGCGGAGAGCTGGGCCAAGTCTGTTACGCACAGGTTGTCTACTTTGCCCCTATTCTCGTCTTTCCTGTAGGCGGCCAAACAATAAAAACAGAAATCGGAAATCGGGAATCGTTTCGCGTGATGTGCTTCCACAGTATTCCACTGGCACGGAATCAAGGAAACGAAAACGTCGGCGGTCGCTTTGCGAAAGACTATTGATTGCGTATGATGAGCTATGTTCGCTGTTGATTATTTTCAAAAGCTGGAGTGTTCCTTGTACTTGCCGAAGTTTCGGCGGCCGCATACACTGTTTGCCAAGCCGAGAACGGGGTGCCGGCCCGACGGTCCGATCGGGGAGACTTCATCATTGAACTCAAACTTATATCCGTTGTCAAGGCCCGAAAAACAGTCAGTGTCGCGGCAGGAACGACCTCTTGTTTTGCCTTAATCATGCAACCCCACCACTGATTCCTTGCATGGGAAGTAAAGAAAAGAAACAAAAATCGGGCTATGAAATTTGAATCAGGCACGCCGCTTTAGCGATTTGATCAACTTTCTTCTGGAAGAGCAACC
Source organism: Mycena galericulata (assembly GCA_029289565.1). Lineage (NCBI taxonomy): Eukaryota > Fungi > Basidiomycota > Agaricomycetes > Agaricales > Mycenaceae > Mycena > Mycena galericulata. The sequence goes on along the minus strand of JARKIA010000173.1, from coordinate 15,291 downwards.
GGAAGAATTAGCGGGCGCCGCCAATAAAAGGGGGGTATCTCGTGCCACCCACGCAGCTTCCGCATTACTTTCCCTTTCCACCCGCAACTGCGCAAGTCGCCTTCTAGCCTTCAACATTCTTTCAATTTCGTTCCTTCAATCTTGATTGTCCTCCACAGCTAAAGGTCGATCTCTCCGAAGGATAGTGGTGGTTTGGACTGGCGGCTCACTCGACTATAGATGTTCTTTGCTCGCTTTGTCGCCTTCTTTTCGGCCCTCGTCTTCGTGTCTAACGTTGCTGCACTCCCTTTGAAATCCCGTGCCGTGGCCTTGAATGTGGCGATATGCACTGACCCGTCGACTCAATTCCTGACCCACGACTGCGACGTGGCTCTGCTTGGGGTGCGATTGATGACACTCATTATTCTGTGGCTGACCCGCCTCTTCATCTTTAGCTGGGTGGAGGAATTGCCGGGACAATGTTAGTCGCCCCCTTCTCTTCGTTTGCCGACCTTCATGATCCTCCAAAGTGAATTCCTGCGCGTGAATGCGGCATCTACGACAGCTGTTAGTGGAACCTGCCGTGTTACCGCTACCGCGGTCAACGGCGGTAAGTCAAGGAACGAGATTCATTTTATGTGCATAAATTCTGACTGCGCTGCGGCAGGAACCACAATTGATATCAGCAAGGGTCGGCTCGAGGGACATGGATCGACGAACGGTGGATATGACGTGCGTTCTATCCAGCTCCAGGTTGGCTGCGGCTGACGTCTTTCCCTTTTAGAACCTCCTCACCGCATGCGGACCCTCTCCAGGATCCATGATTATCGGTGGCGGAGCAAATCCTACTGGCAACATAGAGATCGCCATCTCTGCGCCTTGATTTGGAACGTTGCGTGTTGTTGGTGAAGCCTTATTACATATGGCGATTTCTTTTGGAACAGGCTTCACTTTCTGTTGGTCCTTGAAGTCCTGAATGCAGTCCGTGCTCGCTTTTGGTCTGAGTTTCTGTCAGGGTCGACTCCAAAATTCCGGGCCTTGTGGACGATCCTCTAGTTCACATTGGAGTTTTGTTTCTCCATCGTCTGCGGCTCGATGTCCTTTTTCACACTCCGATGTACGATCAATGATCTCTCGGTCGAAGCCGGCGGCAGGCGCACATTCGGATCATGATGGACGGGATTGCGCCCCAACAGACCGTGACAGTCCGTCAGTGGCCCTGGGCCCTCATGGCGGCGGCGTCGTGAGCTGCGTGCTCCTTTTGATGTCCTGCGGGTACCTCACTCCTTGACTCTCTCCACTGGTCATAGACGTCCGCAGTCCGCAATTTCCGGCCCATCCCTAGTCGCAGTTATAATAGGCTGTCAAACAAGTCATTGCGAGTCCGCGAAGACATTTCATTTGGACTGCGTCGCCCACTGTGCTGCTTAAGCCGGCATTTGTCGGGAGCGCCATTGGCTTGGCCAAATCCGCAGGCCGCAGTTCCCGGGCCACCTTTATAAGGGGAGGCAGAACGGGGGTATCGAGCATCGCTTGCATACCTCTTCTTTCAAATTCGTACCATGGATGACGATATCACAGCTCTCGTATGAGTCGAACGTATCCCGTGCAATTTCCCTCCGCTGACAGTTCCCGTACAGGTTATTGACAATGGCTCGGGGATGTGCAAAGCGGGGTGTGAGTGATTCATGTTCTTCGCCGTTGGTTCTGGATACTGATTGCGAGGCAACCCGCAGTTTCTGGTAAATACTGTCAGTATCCGCTCGAATGAAATAACCGAACCTTTTCGTAGGCGAGGATGCACCGCGTGCCGTTTTCCCGTGGGTTCTCTTCTGTACATTCTCCCCAGCCAGTTCAGTTAATTTTATTCTAGTGCCATTGTGGGTCGCCCTCGCCATCAGGGCATCATGGTTGGATTCGGAAACAAAGACTCTTACGTTGGGTTAGCATGATTCACACCATCGCTGATAACTTTGCGTTAACCGTTTCTAGCGACGAAGCACAGGCGAAACGCGGTATTCTCGGTCTGAAATACCCGATCGAACACGGTATCGTCACAAACTGGGACGACATGGAAAAAATCTGGCATCATACGTTCTACAACGAGCTCCGTGTCGCACCAGACGAGCACCCAGTCCTCATGACCGAGGCGCCCCTTAATCCCAAAACAAATCGCGAAAAAATGACCCAGATAATGTTCGAGACTTTCAACGTCCCCGCTTTCTACGTGCAAGTCCAGGCTGTTCTCTCGCTCTACGCAGCTGGGCGGACGACGGGAATCGTGATGGACTCTGGCGACGGCGTGTCGCACGTGGTTCCAATCTACGAAGGATTCGCGTTGCCGCACGCCATTCGTAGAATAGATATCGCTGGTCGCGACTTGACGGACTATCTGAGCAAAACCCTCACGGAAAGAGGTTATAATTTGACGACTAGTGCCGAGCGCGAGATCGTCCGGGATATCAAGGAGCGGCTGAGCTATGTTGCTCTGGACTTCGAGCAGGAGCTCCAGACTGCGGCACACTCCTCCGCACTCGAGAAAGATTATGAGCTCCCAGACGGGCAGGTAATCACCATCGGAAACGAACGGTAATTCATTCATCAGCAGCCGCGAATTAGCAGTTAACTGATCCAACTTGTCAGTTTCCGCGCACCGGAGGCATTGTTCAAACCGTCCCTCATCGGCAGTGAATCAGCGGGAATTCATGAAACGACGTGAGCATCCCGCACACCCGTTTAATGACATCTTCAGTTGCGATTACTAATTGTTCAACTTAGATACCACTCCATTCAGAAATGCGATCTGGATATCCGGCGGGAACTCTTCGGGAACATTGTGCTTTCAGGCGGGAGCACCATGTTTCCCGGTATCGCCGACCGCATGCAGAAGGAGCTGACCATGCTCGCTCCGCCCAGTGTCAAGGTTATCTGCCAACCTTTGATCAGTTGGCAGGCGGAGGCTGACAATATTAAGGTCAAAATCTACGCGCCGCCAGAGCGAAAGTATTCGGTTTGGATCGGCGGGTCCATCTTATCCTCCCTCAGCACGTTCCAGAATTTGTGGTGCTCGAAACAAGAGTACGACGAATGTGGGGCCGGAATTGTGCATCGAAGTGGGTCTGCATCGTTTCTTTGGTTGCTTCGTGGCTTATTCATGTTTATCAGAGTGCTTCTAAGTTGTTACTGTGTGCTTTTAAGTTATCTTATCTTCCTATAATTTCCAGCGGTACATATATGTAATGGTAATGGAATCGACAGGGACAGTATATTATATACATGAATTAATTTTGTGGATTCATGCAATGATGAGCTTCCGATCATAGTGAAGTGGTTGAAACCTTGGGAAGACAGCAACAGACAACGAGCAATCCGCCCACATACAAATGCCCTGAATAAAAGCGAAACTAACCTATTCATCCCGCGTATGAACCCTGTTGACCACCTCACTCAGCGAGCCCAGCTCTGCCCCCGCCAGTCCACAACGCACGAGCCGCACCTCCTCGATGCCCAAATTCAAGCGCTTCCGCTGAGCCAGCCAGTCGAGCATAACCTCCATATTCTTCTCACTGAACAAGACGTCATGGAACGATATTTGTCGCAGGGCGGGGTAGTGCACCGCAGAGGCGACGGGGTCGAACCGCGTCAAGTCCCCAGCGCCCATGAGCGGATCGCCCTCAAGCTGATGCGTGAAAGGCTCGAGGTGCGCGTGGAACGCCGCAGTCCGGAAATGCTTGAGCTGGAGAAACGGGAGGGGTAATTTCAGCGGCTCGCACTCCACGGTCAAGCTCGCGACTTGATCGAGGGACACAATCGCCATTGCGGTATGCAGGGTATCCTCCCTCCAATTTGGGATTGTCGGTGGCCGGATTGTGAGTCGGACGGAGTAGCGGGGAGTGGAAGAGGGCCTCGAGCCGCGGGAGGCTTGATCGAAGAGGGAGACCTCGAAGCAGGAGGTAGAGGTTACGCCGGATGCCGGGGGGAGGTCAATGAGTTTTACCCCGGATATGGTTGGATCGTCAGCGCCGATCCGCTGGCTCTCGAGCGCATCCCACGCGAACCTCAGGTCTACGTTTGAGTACGGGACATTGAGGACAATGCGACACTTGGGGAGCAATGTGGTCCGCAGAAAGCAGTAGCAGAGCCAGCTGCTCGCGGTGAGCTCGAGTGTCTCGAGATCCAGCCGGATAGGCTCCGCGTAGTCCACAAATTCGGGAAAGGACTCGTTGAGGGTCAGATTCCGAAGACGCGACATCCGCGTGACCAGGAAACCGAGAAATTCACTCGTGTCAAGTTTCAAGGACACCTTGATGAGCTCGAGTGAGACGAGAGTGTCCCATATGGGGGACTCGGATTCAATCTGGCAGGCTCGTAGAGATAGATGGCGGAGACAGGGGGCGTCACCGTGGAACAACGAGGCAGGCGCTATGAAATCAAGCCGCCCGAAGGTCCACAGATGGAATGTGTCCAGGATGGGTGCGGGAGTAAAGAGCGGAGATGGTAGACGATCGAACATGGGCAAACAGAGACGCAGCTCGCGAATCCTAGTCAGCTGTCCTAATACGAGGTCGCGTGCAGCGACGGTTTTTGAGTCGGCGGCGGCTAGATCTACACCGACTACGAGCGGCGCGCTACGGGAGCGGTGCAGCATTTCGAGTGCCCAGCGGGGTCGCGACAGGACGATGTGAGTCCAAAACTGGGGGTTCGCCATTGCGACGTCACGCCATCTTCGGCACACATGCGCTATCTTGACCCCCCTGACGAATTTTCTTGTTCTGAAATGCGGCCGGTCGTCCTCGATGGTCGGGCAAAGCTCCAAGATCGCTGCCAGGATTTCCGTTGGCAGCCTAGAAATGGGCGCAAGGCTGTTCCTCCGAGTCCGTAGCGCCCGGTGGAGAAGAAGCAGTTCGGAAAGTTGAAATGTGATTAGTTCTCTCCCTGAGACGGCATCCTGAGCCAGCGCGAGAACAATGTCATCGTCGTTGGTCGAGGGGTCGAGATTCGTGGTCGAACGATTGCGAAACAGCTTCAAGGCTTTTTTAACGGGCGACCGATTGGCGGCCTTAACAGTCCCTCGAGCTCGCTCTACGTCTTTCAGAGCAAGGTCTATGTCGTTGATGCCCGCCACTCGGGTCTCGTGCGCACTGAATGCGGAGACGCTGTCGTTCAGAAGAACTTGAAGAGAGGCCTATGTAGATAGGTTTGGTAGTGCCACTGGACCAAGGACTGAGGTACTGACCATTTCACACCGCTGAGGGACAATGAGAGCAGGTGCAAAGAGCTGTCCAAAGGCCCGGGCATGACATTGATGAGCGCTAAGCGGCACTCCGATCAATGTGACACACGGTCCCGTGATTCTGTTACGGAATAAGTTTTAAACGCGATTGCCAATTGGCGTGCTCGGCGTTCAAAAACTTGGCCTCGGCCCTTTTCAAGGCGATTGCCTCTTTGATGGAGAGGGGGGTCCAGTTGGTGTAGATTTCTTGTCTAAGTGTGAATCGGTACGTTGTTTCAGCGGGTGTTGTCTTCGTTCTAGCCCTCGAAACCATCGGCTTCGTCGGAGACTCGAGAGTCGCATTCCGATGATTTCCTCGAAATGGTTGAGGAATGCGCGAAATTGCTGCCCAATGAGCTGAGGGAGAGCCCTGTGGCCTGATGCGGCAGTGAGACCGTGAGCCGGCGGAAGGTTTGGCTTGAGTTTGTCAGCCAGGATACGATCACGTGGCAGAACGCGAATCCGGTGGCCGGCGCGAAATTGGCAGAAAGCAGTCTGCAGGCTACATACTTATAAACCAGGGAATCAGTCGGTGAGTATACATATCTGGCGTCTTCGTTTTTTTCTCACAGACTGATACCATTGACAGTCGTTGGACTGACGATACTTTACCGAGTGGTAGATCAAGCCGGGTCGCAGGAGACTTTGCTTAGGCTATGATGAACTCCATACCCACAGTGGAAGACGTGGTATTGTTTATTTTAGCCGGCCGAATAAGGATGCTACTGAGATCTCGGACAGGAACAACTCAAAGTTAGGCGGCCAATGCTGCATGAGTAGGGTTGAATTGTATTCAAGTTACAATATCTCTAAGTGAGTCACTATATTATCCTAAGCTGCGAGAATTGGTCTATGCCGACACCGGTAATGGAACCCCGCCAAAACGTTCGTGGAAGAATGTCTCCGCCGCTTTTATGGCGTCATATTCCAGGAGGTATAGTTGAAGTTCTTTAGCTGCGGAGACTTGTGAGCTGATGATGCCGAGCTTGAATTGACTTTAATTGGCTTACATCGTACCATGTCAAAACCTGGCTTCGAAGCCTGTTCGAGGGCTTGTCGGTTCGCGAACTCTCCGCGCTGTTTTCGAAGATCTTGGAACGCCTGGAGCCTAGCTGGGACGTCTTCCCGTCGAGTTCCGGAGGGGAATAGACACCCCAGAGCTCCGGCTTCCTCGATGGCCATTCCTGCGCCTTGTGCAAGTAGCGGCAGTGATCCGTGTGCAGCGTCTCCAAGAAGCGTCGCTCGCCCCCGGATCCAAGTTGTTACGAGAGGTAGCACCCGCAACTTCCATCTGTGAATTGAGCTATGGACCGGTAGATCCAAGATATGCAGGAACTTGGGGTCGAAATCCAAAAACATTGCTTTGACCTCCTCTAGAGTTGCAGTCGGCGTCCAGCCTGTAATGATGAATTTAGTAACCTGCTCGAAGACTAACTCTGTTCTGCTGACCTGCTTCGTCTTGGGGTGAATCCGGATAAAATGCGACGACGTTGATGAGAGCTCCATCCCGGCATGGGACGAAGAGGAGCATCCGGAACGGCCCTTCCTTCGTGATGACAGTGCGAGCACCACTGACTCCGCCATAGAACCATTCAAGCTCTGGGTTGTTTCGGATGTTCGACGCCTCTAAAACCATGCGGAAGCAGGACAAACCGGAGGATTGCGCATCCTCAACTCTTCCGATGATATCAGTGCGGATGACCGACTGGAGAATCGTCAGTACCGCCAAGAAGGAAAAGGGACTGGATGTGTACATGGACTCCGTCCGCTCCCAGAACAACATCTGCCTGGACGACTTCGCCGCTATTCAAAGTGACCGTTCCCTCTTCAGGGTCAGATGCGACGACCTTGGAACCAAGGTGTAGTTTCGCCGGCCGACCTTCGCCTTCACCCGTCGCCAGCCGTTTCAGTTCCTCGTACAGATCGCTCCGGTGCACAAATAATCCCTGCTGGGCATCAGGGATGGTACTCATCGACGTTGCAATATAACTTACGTTCGCATCCATAGCAGGAACCAACCATTTGTACCTCGTGCCTTTTCCACTCTCACGGTCAAAGACGACGCTCTAAGATAGAACTCAGTATAATTCGTGCCAGAAATGATGTAAACAGACCTCATGCCAGGGAACACCCTTCAAATCGTTCCTGGAGACCCCGAGATGGTCGAGAACCCTCAATGAGTTGGTCTGCACGGCCACTGCAGCGCCAATTTCCGACTTGATTTCTGTAGCTTCGAATATCTATGAAATCAGATCAGTACCACGTCGAGGAAAAAACCAAGAGAACGGACCTGGACAATGTGCCCATTTCTCCTGAGCGCTGCGGCGGCTGTCAGCCCGCCCATGCCTGCACCGACGATGGAGATGTTGAGAGGTTGGGAGGAGTTTAAATTGGTGGAAGACATGTTGCAGAACCCCCCTCTATCAAAGGCAGGCTTATATACCCTTCACCAGACGAATGCCGTAGAAGAATTGACATTGCTCGAGCATCCGTTTATCCAAGGTCGTCCGTTTATCCTGGTCACGGTTCCGCGTCAGTGCTTACTGAGGCTTACTGTGCATTCTATCACCGTCACCAGTTCGGACGTTCGTGGGATAGGATTCAAACTTTGAGGCGTAAGAGTTTGATTGGCTATCATTTTGAGTCATGTTATCGAAATCCGTATCTACTATGTAGAGGTGCCAGGGATGCCGCATGGCCTTGGGAATCATCATGGGGTAGCAAATAGCAGTACCCCGGGGTAGTCCGAGGACCGGGGGGCATCAAATGGATTTATCCAACATTATCCCGCTTTGTACGTTGTTTGTACGCATGAAGTTTCCGTCAAGTTCATTTCGAACATTCCAAACCGTGGGAACAGAACCCTCGGCAACTCCATCCGGAGTGTTGAATCGGTAAGCAGACTCGGTGACGATCGGCCAATATCTTAATGCGCATTGAGCAGGCTTTTGATATGCACTTCGTGGGCTCGACCATGCTCGATTTAGATCACCGTGTTTGCCGCGAAGATTTTTTTTTTTTGCAGTGGTATATATTTCTGTACTTATTTCTTCAAAAGAGCCTTCAAATAAATAATGACGCTTGTCTGACTCTCATAGGACTTGGGGGATCTTTATTGAAGTGTTTGTTTCAGTCCCGAGTTTGTACACATGGAGTGGTATCTCAATGGTTCATAGGGCACCCTACTGGCCAGATGAATGCAGCGGAAGGTCCTGTATGCGTTAACCTTTGGGAAAGATGTGCAGATGCTTTGGTTTCAGGGGTTTATTCTGAACAGTGATATGACCAAATTCGTTGAGTACAAGTTCAAGCGTGATCATGAAGCTAGGCAGTATTGTCGGTTGGCTGTATTTCACCTAGCTTTTTTTGCTGACAGAGAACCGGGGGGGAACATTGTGAGTTCAGGAAGGGAATCATATTAATGGGTTGGATTTGGCCGGTGATAATGGTGTACACAAACTCATTTGCGCTGCTTGCCCGATTTAGCAGAATTGAAACTCCGCTCAGTACGGAACGAAACCACCACAGCCTGGGGCTTTTCTATAAAAAACAGGGTCATTAGAGTTCTGCAATTTTTTAAAAGATCTCGGTACACTAGAGAACCTTTTTTTATAAAACCTCAGAAGTCCCTTGCGCCTTCCAATGCAACGTGCTCGCAATACTCACAGCGATCAAAGCATCGTCGACGTTGCTGACGACGATCAGATGTGTTGGCATATTTGGCACGGACTTCTCCCTATTGACGACGATTTGGCGACAAGCTTGCCCAATGAGTCCGAATCGAGAAGACATGCCGCCGATGTGCATAACCGCACTTTCGGTGCCTCTGAGACACTGATCCAAGGGGCGCGACTCTGGCATACTCCAATATATGCTTTTACACACTACACAATACAAAACGAAGCAAAAATATCACGATCTGTATAATCCAAAATTGCATCGTACCGCCCACCTGGCGCCAGCAGAGCAGGCGAGGAATGTACCGGCACATCCCACTGCACTACATCGTACTCTGCAGATACCCACCTCGCACCGCTGCATTACCCAACGCTTTGCGCGCCGTTTTTGACTGACTCCGGCATGAGCACAGAGAAACGACATCCAGCTGCACACGCAGCGCTGGGCATGGAATCCGCGGCCGCGGTGCATGCGCAGTTGGATGCGGGTGCCGGAGCGAGACTGGAGGGTGAGTAACCAGACCACACGCTACAGCTTCTACCTGGCTTCAGCCACGTTGGGTTCGCCCGACGCGCTCCGCGGTGCAAAACACGGTATCCATGAGCCAGGGCTTCCGATCCAGGCTGCTTGTGTTCGTCCTCATCCTGCTGAGTCGCCGGCTTTGGTGTACACGACCGTGTCGATATTGTACGCCTCCCTTGCGCTTATGCCCCATGCAAGAGTCGAAAACGACTCAGGACAAGGTACCCGCATGCAGCGGATCGCGTCCACCGCTGCGCGCAGTACCGCACCTCGTACCTCCTGTCGTCGCGCCATTGCACTGATGCCTCCGATGTAGGCGCCGCGACAGCGTCCTCGCCCAACCGCGCATACCGGGCGCACATTGCGACCATGGACGGTATGCGGCTTGCTGCTGGTGCGATGCACAAGCGGACTCGCGAGGGGGGTATTTGCGCGGCGCGGGGTGCACGGCGGCAACACTCTATCGGAGTCAATCGCATGCCAGGGGTCATGGTTGCGACTAGCTCCCGGTGCAGCACCGGCGGACCTGCGAGCGCAGGATTCGGAGGGAGCCGTGCGTGGTCTTGCGTAATGCTACGCCGAGTCAACGAGTCGACTGGCGCGCACCATCACCTCGGTGTGGGTGCCGCAGGAGCGTACCCGCTTAGCCGCGCACGCGGCGCTAGGAGCGCGGATTCGCGGCTATGCAGCGTGTGCGGCTGAATGCGGACACGTTGCGGATCGGCCGTGAAGCACTCGACATGATGCGTGGCTGTGGTACTAGATACGTAGCGCAGGATGTGGCAGCGTGGCACGCAACGGTTCACGCTCCTGGCCATGCACGCAGTGCCTACACGCGGATACGGGAGCGAGATGACAACTTGCGTTGCGTGCTTCATTGTGGGCCCGTGAAGGTAGACTTCGTCAGCGTTATCGTCTATAATCAGCAAAATGTGGCGCGAAAAGAGAAGTAATAGACGCACGTATACCACCATGCCTTCGCATACGAGATCCGGAGGCCAGTTGTACTGATCTCCCCTTCATTTCCCTTCCCAATGCTGCTCCTCCGGCCACCAGCACACAATCACAGACCACCAGTTGTTGTTGCTCGAATAAAGCTCCAATTCTTGTTCATAGCGCCTCTGGTCAGGCGCAGCGAAAAAAAAAGGGATATGTCAAACTCTGGGAAGAGTTCCACACGCGTAGGAGCTCTCCGCAGATGCTGGTGTGAGAATTATGGCCGAGAGCCTCTTGATGTGGTATCAACGTGGTACAGCAATCCACACGGCTCATTCAAGGGAAAGAGCGCAGATAACCAGAGTGTATGTGCATTTAGGCTGGTATGTCGCGTTTGGAGTGTTGGCGGTGGTTGAAGAGAGAGAAAAACCGAGTTCGACGATAGATGTGGCGTGGAAGAAGCAGGATGTCACGCATGGAACGCCCGTGACACACCATTGATGAGCGTTGAGGAACAAAAAGAACACGTGTGTTTAACCACAACAGGGAAGATATGAAAATTCTGAGGACACAGAAAGTCTCTAATTTCATTCGCAAACATGGTGGAGCAAAAGAAATATGGTAAAAGATCAGATTGGAGACGATAGTCAATTTGGGAACATGGAGTTTCGAGTGGTGAGTGCGCCCAACATAATATTTTCCGGATCTAACGCAAGAGAACATTTCTATTGACCTGTCCTATCTTGAGATGCTTAGTTACCGCAAGCAAAACCGATGGAAACTTCCAAAAGTTCTGATTTCTCGTTTAGGAACAGAGGAACCGGTCTCGTATGAGTTGGAATGGACCTTTACAAGACTGCCAACTATATGAAAAATCCTGTATTTTACCCCCGCATCTTATAAGAAACTTATGGGACAGTAGAAACATTTTCACAGAAAGCCTCCAAAATTTTGGGAACACCGTATTTCCAGTGTCAAGTGGGTCCAAAGGTATTTTTCGGAGATCCAACACCACAGAGCATGTCCTTCAGTCCATCCGATGATGAAATGGCCACTGAACCCACAAAATTTAGGTATTTTCATTTCCTCAAAGTCGCGATTGGCATTGGCTCAGATCCATTGAAACACCAGTATGGATCTAAGAGCGCTCTATGCAAGTTGAGGAACAATTTTTGTCCAAATGCTGTACAACGGTTTGGGAGGCTACATATACTCTGAATTGACATTCCTGGCAGCATACTTGAGACATAGAACTTCCAAGGGCCTTCCAAATGTTTGATTTGTCTCGTAAAATTTTCGACTCAACCCTGTCGTGCAATGTCGCTACTCTGATATTCATGCTAAATGGTTGTCTCTTGAAGTAACTGCTTTTCATCTGCGTGTTTTCAGCCCATCCAACGCAAAGATGGGCTTCAGCCAAGAAAGACTGACCCACCGAAATTGATGATAACTAGAATGAGATTCAAGAGCAAAACACTATAGGGCGATACCAAGGTAAAGGTTTGGAACTCAGAAACCCATAGAACGCTACAGGAGATCCCTTTCCACCATTTCAAGCTCCCAGAAAATCGGAACACAGGTATTTGGAATTGATTTTGAGCATCGTCGCATTTAAGCGCCCGGGCGCTTAAACGTCCCTCTGACAACTTGCGGATGAGTTCGGTGTGAAAAAGCATCCATGTGATATTGATATCCAGTCCATATACGTATTCAGAAAGTTTCGAGAGGGAATCAATCATACCATTGGACTCAAATGTACAAATCGACAAGTTTTATTCGACGTGGAGTGGAGAAGACATTCACTTCTCATCTGTAGATCCCGCATTGAGAAGAAAATAAAAATATGTTGTTGATCTGTATAGAAACTACCAGAGTAATGCAACACGAGGAGGGCGGGGCCGCGAGCACGAGCAAAGCCGCAGGAGCATCAGACCAGTGCAAGGAGCGGAGTAGCCGGAAGGAGGCAGCATGGCACGGAGACCAGGATGGTACAGCAAGCACGGACAGCGGGTGGCGAGCAGGAGCAACAGGCGGCGGGGCGGGACAGCGGGCGCTAGCGGCGGGGCAGCGGGCGGGAGCGTCGGGACAGCGGGCGGGAGCAGCGGGACAGCGGGCGGGGGCATCGGGGCAGCGGGCGGGGGCAGCGGGGCAGCGTGCGGGGCAGCGGGACATCGTGCGGGGGCGTCGCTTCGGGCGGCGGGGCGCGGGCGGTGGACGGCGGGGCGGGAGCGGCGGGGGAGAGGCAGGGTGCCAGGAGGGGCAAAGCAGCGGTGCAAGCAGCACGATAGAATAAGCGCGATCAGGAAGCCGGGTGCGCGCAACGGGTGCGAAGAAGTAAGCGGGGCCAAAGCGGGGCATGAATGGAGCAGGCGGGGAGGGCAGCTGCGAGCGGACAGCAGGCAATGCCACTGCCGCAATGGGCGGGAAGCTGGGAGGATGAGCGGCGCTGCGGCGGTAGCCGTGAAACCGGGCGAAGGCCACGAGGCACGACCTGATGATCGCATGAAGGCGGCGCGAGGCGAAAGGCGTACGGCGAAGCGAGGGGCGGCGGGAATGAGGAGCGAAGCGAGGAACGGAGTGCCAGGTGGCAGAACCGTTTACTTATAACATAAACAAACAATTGATTCCATCAATCAGCCCCGCCCCCCATCCGAACGATGAGCGCGAGGTCCACAGCACACCAGCGAAGCCATTCCAGGCCCTAGGGTGGCAGTGGTATGATCTATGAGGCATAATTGAACAGTTGATATACTAAGCACACCAGGTGAACAGCAGGCCGATTCAGTACAAAATGCGATTTTTGGTGAGCGGCGCAGGGCGGGACCCAGCGGCGGGTGGTACAGCCACCCGCCTGATATGTCGGGCAAACGACGCCGCCGCATGGAGGGCTGCCATATTAGGCAGGACCCAATAGCCCGTGACTAAAATGTGTGTACCTCTAGTCTTTTATAAAACAGAAACCTCTAAGCTAGACTCCCTTTTTAAAAAATTGTCCAATTCTAATCTCCCCTAGTTTTTATAAAAAATCACCAGTATCGACTGACGAAACACGAGTGGAAGGAGCTCTGGCGGCATGCGACGAAGCGGAGAGAGTGTCCTTGCCTTGGAAAGAGCGGGCCCAACACTGAAGAAAGTACTAACAGACCAGTCGTGTCTTGGTGGATTTTATGCGGCTTAGAGGATCTTGTATCAGCTAATCGAGGTCGCTCTCCAGCACTGCACTGTCGCGTCCGATACACGACGACAACTTGGGACTGCGTACATACTGAACGGCTTGACGTCAAATATTCGGATTATGATGCCTCGCCGTCACGGTACGACAAAGCGAACGAGGAGAGGGAACTGACAAATAATCGGAGGTGGAAGATAGCGACACTGTAACAAGGATCTAAGCCAGGAAAGTAGCAATAGCAACGACCACCAATAAGCGAGGGACATCCATATGTCAGTCGAGGTGATGCCAGGGACCGAGGAGCGCCGCAGCCTGAATGCATCGGCACTGGACCAAGAAGAGGAGCATGGGGAAGGCGACCATGTGTCAAGCAGATAGAGGGAGTTACATAAAGCCATTCTCTGAGATGTGCATGAAGTTGGAATGAAGCTTGACACAGGCTTCAAGGAATGCGAGGATAGAGACTGAATAGAAGCCTAAATCGTGGCCGTCCCGATTCGAAGTTAACTTCTGTGCCAAGGAATCGGAAAAGTGAGAATGAGATGACAACGTATCGGTCAAAGTGTCGATCTTAGGGACGAAGACTGTAGAGGAGGGAGATGAAATCTTTGCATTCCCACCAGACGAGAGATATGGACGAAATCAGATGTCGAGCGAAATCAAGAGGCCTGCAAATAACGATACTTGAGACTTGAGGAGGGTGGGCTGCCATGGCCGCACAATAGCTGGGGGAAAAAAGACAAGAGAGAGTGCGGTCGGACCTTTTCGTTGAAAGCTACAAAGTCTAAGTCCGACGAACTCCGAAAGCTTCCGATAGCGCAATTTTGACGCTATCTTATCACACAGGATCTTCCCGTCTTCTGTCATCATGCTCTCCTGCATCACTCACGGGAGCGGCGCTCGCCTGCGGCCCCGCGCTTTCACGGCTCTCATACGTGGATCGAGATGCATGAGACCGTCGGGAGGCCCTCTCTCGCGCCCATTCCAGCAACTGGCGAAGAAGGACGGTCCCCCGAAGCGAGCGCCGGATACCCCGCATGTGACAGCCCAGGAACAACGCAGGACGGACTGGAGGATCGTGAAAACGCTCGTGAAACACGTATGGCCCAAGCACGATTGGAAGACCCGCGGCACAGTTGTATTCGGCTTCGGTTTGCTCATATCCTCCAAGGTTTGTCACTCGAAGCCAGTAGTCTGCCTTAATTGAGATTCCTCAGCTGCTCAACGTTCAAGTTCCTTTGATATTCAAAAATATCATCGATTCTCTGAACATGGACGTTGCTTTCGACATCCACTGCGTGGACGATAGCTGGGACTATGGTTCTGGGATGTATGGTTTCAATCGTTCATCAGTAGCTTGCTTACTGAATTACCTAGATGGCGCTGCAAGGATTGGGTCAGCAGTATTCGGCCGAATTACTGAACGCTGTCTTTGCCAATATCGGTCAGAGCGCCATACGAAAGGTGGCTAGGGAGACTTTTGAGCACATGCTCAGTCTGGATTTGCGTTTCCACCTTTCGCGCCAAACGGGCGGATTAACGCGCGCTATAGATCGCGGAACCAAGTAAGCCTCTTTCTCGTCACGCCAGTGCGCTTCTTCCTCATCGCTCCCGAGAGGGATCACATTTCTGTTGCAAGCCATCCTGTTCCGTATCATCCCGACAGCATTAGAGATATCTCTCGTCTGTGGTATCCTGGTTAGTCCTTTTTTTCATATTCAGCTTTTTCCCT